>CM069136.1:4421600-4999100 GCA_035221665.1 Okamejei kenojei
AATCGAATGGAAGCATTCTTTAATTTGAAGAACTACAGAGCAGACTCTTAATTAACACTCAGTGGGTTCATAAACCATTTGGAAGGAGCAAAGGCATAGTCTGAATTAGTAGGAGCCTGCTACATTGCTATGAATCCCTCCTAACGTAAATAGGCCCGACAGAGACCTACAGAAGGTGCAAAGGGATTTGGGAGTGTTGGAGGTGCAAAAAGACTCCCATGCAGGATTCCCAACAGGTTAATTTGCAAGTTGAATCGGTTATACGGAAGGCAAAGGTTAGTGTTTGTTTTGAGAGGACTAGAATATAAAAAAAGGGATGTTATGCTGAGACTTTATAAGGCACTAGCCACACTGCATTTGGAGCATTATGAGCAGTTTTGGGGAGAGCCCAGCGGAGGTTTACGAGTATGATCCTGGGGATGATTGAGTTAACGTATGATGAGCGTTTGACGGCACTGGGCCTGTACTCGCTGGAGGTTAGTAAGATGAGGGGAGACCCCATTGAAACTTGCTGAATAGTGAAAGGCCTGGATGTGGAGAGGATGTTTCCACTGGCGGGAAAGACTAGGACCAGAGGGCACAGCCTCAGACTAAAAGGACGCACGTTTAGAAAAGAGATGAGGAGGAATTTCTTTAGTCAGATGGTGGTAAATCTGTGGAATTCATTGCCACAGACGGCTGTGGAGGCCAAGTCATTGGGTATTTTTAAGGCAGGGATTGACAGTTTTTTGATTAGTAAGGGCATCAGAGGTTATGGGAAGGCAGGAGAATGGGATTGAGAGGGAAAGATAGGTTAGCCATGATCGAATGGTGGAGTCGACTTCATGGGCTGAATGGCCTAATTCTGCTCATATAACCATATAACAATTACAGCACGGAAACAGGCCCTCTCGGCCCTTCCAGTCTGTGCCGACCATTTGTTTTCCCCTAGACCCATCTACCTGCACTCAGACCATACCCCTCCATTCCCTTCACGTCCATATACCTATCCACTTTACTCTTAAATGTTAAAATCGATCCTGCCTCCACCACTTCTGCTGGAAGCTGATTCCACACAGCCACCACCCTCTGAGTAAAGAAGTTCCCCCTCACGTTACCCCGAAACCTCTGTCCCTTAATTTTCATGTCATGCCCACTTGTTTGAAATTTCCCTACCCTCAATGGGAAAAACGTATCCACGTCAACTCTGTCTATCCCTTTCATCATTTTAAAGACCTCAATCAAGTCCCCCCTTAACCTTCTGCGCTCCAAAGAATAAAGACCTAACTTGTTCAACCTTTCTCTGTAACATAGTTGCTGGAACCCTGGCAACATTCTAGTAAATCTCCTCTGTACTCTCTCTATTTTGTTGACATCCTTCCTATAACTAGGCGACCAAAATTGTACACCATACTCCAGAATTGTACAATTTTAACATTACTTCCCTACTCCTATATTCAATGCTCTGATTTATAAAGGCCAGCACACCAACGGCTTTCTTTACCACCCTATCTACATGCGATTCCACCTTCAGGGAACTATGCACAGTTATTCCTAGATCCCTCTGTTCCACAGCATTCCTCAATTCCCTACCATTTACCATGTGCCTTATGAACCTACACAAAGAGTAATAGGACAAAGAGGACCACACACGTTATCTTATGCAAAACACGGGGAGAGGTGACTTGTGGTTAGAAACCCCCACAAAATGCAGTAGCTCGAAGTAAAGCACCGTGACACATTACCACGGCACAGAAGATCAGCTGCCTTGTGGCACTGGCGCATATCGGCCGGATGACATTGTAAATACAAGGAGAAAGGTTCAGCTGCCTTCCTAAAGCCTGGATTTACTCCTGACCTTGGTCACATTCGCAGCTATCAGCTGCTTTTCTAAGATAATATACGACCTTACAAATGTCGAGTTCTCCCATCTGAATTCATAAATCCCACTACTGATGCAAACTTTCGTACCTTCACTACCACAGCAGATGTGATTTATCACACAACCATTTGAAGTGACACTACTTTTAAAATGGATTACTGCAAAGGAAGGCACCTTACTCTGGTGAAGCAAAGGGATTATTCGCAGAGAATGCTGCTGGCAATCCGTTCCATAGATAGTGCTAGATTAAAAAACACACGCATGTGCATTAAATATTTATCATTAAACATATTTCCTCTCTCCAGCTGCAATGATCAATTCCAATGAAACAACTGAAGATAGGCACAAAAAGCTGGAGTAACTCAGCGGGACAGGCAGCGTCTCTGGAGAGAAGGAATGTGTGATGATTCGGGTCGAGACCCTTCTTCAGACTGGTTAGGGATAAGGGAATCCTGAGATATAGACGGCGATGTGGGGAGATAAAGAACAACAAATAAAAGATATGCAGAAAAGTAACAATGATAAAGGAAGCAGGCCATTGTAAGCTGTTTGTAGGGTGAAAATGAGAAGCTAGTGCGACTTTTGTGGGGGAGGGATAGAGGAGAGAGGGAATGCCGGGGGCTACCTGAAGTGAGATAAATCAATATTCATACCACTGGGCTGTAAGCTGCCCAAGCGAAATATGAGATGCTGTTTCTCCGATTTGCATTTAGCCTCACTCTGACAATGGAGGAGACCAAGGACAGAAAGGTCTGTGCAGGAATGCGAAGGAGAGTTAAAGTGTCCGGCAACCGGGAGATCAGGTAGGTTCAGGCGGGCGAGCGATGCTGTTACAACTGAACTGTTTACTGCACTCATCAGTTTAGGGTTATAGGGCTGGCCTGTTTAAAAGCTTGTGTTTAAAAAAAAACTAAAACAGTAATGATTGACAACTGAACAAATATTCCGAAGGGCGGTCGTTTCGCTGAACACCTTCACTCAGTCCGCCTGGACCTATCTGATCTCCCGGTTGCTAAAAACTTTAATTCTCCTTCCCATTCCCACACAGACCTTTCTGTTCTAGGCCTCCTCTATTGTCAGTGTGAGGCTTAATACAAATTGAAGGAAGGAACAGCATCTCATATCGCTTGGGCAGCTTACAGCCCAGTGATGTGAATTTGATTTCTCTAACTTCGTAACCACTGCATTCCCTCTCTCCCCATCCCTCCCCCACCCAAGTTGCACCAGCTTCTTGATCTCACCCAACATAACAGCTAACAATGGCCTGTATCACCATTACTTTTTTGCATATCATTCATTCATTGTTCCAGATTTCTCATTTCCCTTTCCCATGACTTTCAGTCTGAGGAAGGGTCTCGACCCGAAACGTCACCCACTCCTCTCCAGAGATGCTGCCTGTCCTGCTGAGTTACTCCAGCTTTTTGTGTCTATCCTCGGTTTAAACCAGCATCTGCACTTCCTTCCTTAACAAATATTCCTGTACAGTCTAAGTGTTGATGTATTTATATTCATAAATTTATGACTAATATTGGCAGAATTAGGCCTTGGCTGATCTATCTCTCGCTCTCAACCCCATTCTCCTGCCTTCTCCCCATCACCCCTGAAACCCATGCTAATCAGGAATCCATCCATTTCTGCCTTAAAGATATCCATTGACTTGGCCTCCACAGCCTTCTGTGGCGATGAATTCCACAGATTCACCACCCAATAAGTATTTCTATTTTACACTAACATACACTGAATTAAGAAAACTAGTTGCTCAGGCAATCATGCTTGTAAAACTGAAAAATGAAATAGAGGTCCATTATTTCATAATACTTAATAAAGGGCAGCACGGTGGCATAGCGGTAGAATTAATTTGAGGAAGGACATTCTTGCTATTGAGGGAGTGCAGCGTAGGTTCACAAGGTTAATTCCAGGGATGGCAGGACTGTCATATACTGAGAGAATGGAGTGGCTGGGCTTGTATACTCTGGAATTTAGAAGGACGAGAGAGAATCTTATTGAAACATATAAAGGATCATTAAATGTTTGGACATGCTAGAGGCAGGAAACATGTTCCTGATGTTGGGGGAGTCCAGAACCAGGGGCCACAGTTTATGAATAAGGGGTAATCCATTTAGAACTGAGATGAGGAAAGACTTTTTCACACAGAGAGTTGTGAATCTGTGGAATTCTCTGACTCAGAGGGTGGTGGAGGCCAGTTCTCTGGATACTTTCAAGAGAGAGCTAGATAGGGCTCTTAAAGATAGCGGAGTCAGGGGATATGGGGAGGAGGCAGGAACGGGGTACTGATTGTGGATGATTAGTCATGATCACATTGAATGGCGGTGCTGGCTTGAAGGGCTGAATAGCCTACCCCTGCACCTGTTGTCTATTGTCTATTGCCTTACAGCGCCAGAGACCCGGGTTCAATCCTGACTACTAGGTGCTTGTCTGTGTGGAGTTTGTACGTTCTCTCCGTGACTTGCGTGGGATTTTTCCGAGATCTTTGGTTTGCTCCCACACTCCAAAGATGCACAGGTTTGTAGGTTAATTGGTTTGCTTTAAAATGTAAAAATTGTCCCTAGAGTGTGTAGGGTAGTGTTGGTCGTCGCGGACTCGGTGGGCCGAAGGGCCTGTTTCCGCGCTGTATCTCTAGCCTAAACTAAACATGTCAAAAATAACAGACAAATGACTCTATTTTCCTGTCTGCGAGTGTCTACAATGTCAAATCAGAAATCACTTTAATCTGTTATGAGCCTATCTATATCATTCTGGCTTTGTAACCAGTCTCATCATTTTACACCTAGTTGGCAGCTTGACATGATTAACTTGGCATGAATTCTGATTAAAATGAGCAGATTTCCCTACAAAGAATCATAGCTCAGTTAATAGATGGAACAGATTTTCACGGTCTTTTCCCACTTCCCCAGATGACACTGCTGGCTTCATCCCTTTCAGCGCTCCTTTGTAAAGACCAACGTCCCAAAGTCTTGCTGGGCAACCTCCGCTTGCCACTTCCCAACACTGAACAATGGTGGGCCAGGAACGAGATGACAACCTCCATCTTTTGGATCCTTCACATGCTTGAGCCCATTAATCTCACTGGAGGGTATATGAACAATTTTCCTCCTGGGATAAATAAAGTTCTAGCGTGTCGTATCGTATGACAGAGGAGAAGAAGAATTGACCAGGTTACTATTAAAAAAAAAACCCAAAAGGTGCTGGAGTAACACAGCAGGTCAGGCAGCATCACTGGAGAACATGGATAGCTGAGGTTCCAGGCTGGGACCCTCCACACAGCCACCACCCTCTGAGTAAAGAAGTTCCCCCTCATGTTACCCGAAACCTCTGTCCCTTAATTCTCATGTCATGCCCTCTTGTTTGAATCTTCTCTACCCTCAATGGGAAAAACGTATCCACGTCAACTCTGTCTATCCCTTTCATCATTTTAAAGACCTCAATCAAGTTCCCCCTTAACCTTCTGCGCTCCAAAGAATAAAGACCTAACTTGTTCAACCTTTCTCTGTAACATAGTTGCTGGAACTCTGGCAACATTCTAGTAAATCTCCTCTGTACTCTCTCTATTCTGTTGACATCCTTCCTATAACTAGGCGACCAAAAACTAGGTGACCAAATAACTAGGCCTCCTTCCTAACCCCATTCTCCTGCCTTCTTCCCATCACCTCTGACATCCATACAACCGTGCATCTATCTATCTCTGCCTTAAATATATGCACTGACTTGGCCTCCACAGCCTTCTGTGGCAAAGGATTCCACAGATTCACCACCCTCTGACTAAAGAAATTTCTCCTCGTCTCCTTCCTAAAAGAACGTCCTTTAATTCTGAAAATTAAAGCAAAGCTCGAGGAGGGGAGAGGCAGGTGAAAGCCGAGTGAGTGATAGGTAGATCCAGGTTCTGCCCCTCCTTTCTTCAAGGTTTCTCCACCCTGCCCCCACTACAATCAGTCTGAAGATGGGTCTTAATCCGAAACATCACCTTATGTTCTCCAGCGATGCTTCCTCACCTGAGTTATGCCAGCACATTTGCAAACTAGCATCTGCAGTTCCTTGTTTCTCCTTTTTACATTTTTCTTTAAACTTATTTGAGTTTACAGTAAGGGTGGTTTAACTTTTTTTGTGCTTTTTTTTAATGAAAGTAGGACGGATGTATTTCTTCCATGATGTGGAAACACCTGCTTTTACTTAATTTGTTATCCAGGTGTTATCGTTCTATTGAAACCTTATTAATGAAACGCAGTGTGATGGAAAAACCCCATACATTGTGTGGCTCTCTGCAGGCACAGAATTCCAAAGATAAACATGAAAGTTTTTGCCGACTACTTGATTTTAAGACTCAATACATCACAGCACAGATGTGCTTATCTAAGGCTGATGGAAACACCCCGAGAGTTATCTCATACCTAACAGCTGAAGGTCAGTCTCCAAACATACTGCTGACTGGTACAGAAGCTCATCTCTATTTTCAACAGCAGACTCTGCCTCCAAGCGGTGTTCTAGCCAGTGTGCGTACTCTTCCTTATGCAGGATCTGAAATGATGACAAGCAGTAAAGTTTAGGCCAAGGCCAATAACGTTAGATACTATTTTGCGCAGAAGGATTACCAGTTATAAAAAAAATCATAAATGCTCGAGCATAACCTGGACTACAAAACAGCATAACTGACCAACTGGCCGATCTAACTATAGGCAGCTTAACCAAGGATGGCACGGTGGGCAACGGGAAGGCTGCAGCCTTATAGGGCCATTGACCCGTGTTCGACCCTGACCACAGGTGCTTGAATGTACGGAGTTTGTACGTTCTCCCTGAGACTTATGTGGGTTTGCGGTTTCCTCCCACACTCTAAAGGTTTGTAGGTTAATTGGCTTGGCGTAAATGTAAAATTGGCCCTAGTGTGTGTCAGGTAGTGTTAATGTGCGGGGATTGGCGAGGACTCGGTGGGCCAAAGGGCCTGCTCCTGCCCTGTATCTCTAAACTAAACTAAACTAAACATCAAACTAAGGAGAAAAAAAAACAAGAAAAGGACTTTCAGTCTAGAAGAAGGACTTTGACCCCAAAGTGGCAACTGTCTATTATCCTCCACAGATGCTGCCTGAGTTCCTCCAGCCACTGCCCTTTCTATGCTACATGTTCCAGCATCTGTTGTCTCTTGTGCTTCCAATAAAACTAAGGACTCTGTTAAAATGGAGGGAGGCAATTTGCAATTATAGCAGTATTTGGACTTTGGTTGTATTCCTGCCATCAGTTCATTCCCTGACCAGGGAAAAGAGGAAGTCCGAGCACATGTACTTCAACCAGAGGCATCGGCGTGTAGGTGGTGTGTGGCAGGGATTGCTACTGGGACTCCTTTTGTTTGACTTTAATATTTCATACAATTTAATTTCTTTTCATACAAGGACATGGGTTTCAGGCGACTGGAGTAAAGATTTAATTGGAATCCGAGTGTTAACTTTACCATGCAAAGGGTGAAAGGGTAGGTGTGTGGAACAAGCTGCCGGAGGAGGTAGATGAGGCTGGTACTATCGCAGCGTTTAAGAAACATTTAGACAGGTCCATGGACCGGGCGGTAGGAGGTAAAATGAGTAAACTTGTAGATGACACAAACGATAGTGGTGTTGTGGATAGCAAAGAGGTTCAGGTCGCCCAAGGCTAGAGCTCAGCTAAAGAATAATTCTCAACGGTGGTAGGTTGTGGTTCAAGTCCCTGAAAGTGACAACAAAGGGGAGGTGACGCGGCAAACCGTGCATATGGCATGCTTGCTTTCTTAGGAACATAACAGTTAGGACATTATGTTGCAACTTAAAAAAAACATTACCGAAGATAAGACACAAAATGCTGGAGTAACTCAGCGGGTCAGGCAGCATCTCTGGAGAAAAGGAATAGGTGACATTTTCGTTTGAGACCTGACCCAATCAGTTACTCCAGGATTCCGTGTCTACATTTAGTGAAAACTAGCATCTGCAGTTCCTTCCTGCACAGGGTTAGATCACATGTGTAGGAAGGCATTGTCGATGCTGGTTTACACCGAAGATAGACACAGAATGTTGGAGTAACTCAGCTGGACAGGCAGCATCACTGGAGAGAGGAATCAGTGACGTTTTGGGCCGAGGCACTTCTTCAGACTCACACTTGGAGGATGGTATGCAACTCCGGTCACCCCATTATAGGAAGGATGTGACTGTGTTGGAGAGAGTGCAGAGGGAATTATTCAGCATGTTGTCTTGATTGGAGAACTTTAGTTACGGGGCAAGACTGGATAGGTCAGGCTTATTACCTCTGGAGCATAAGATTCTGAGAGGTGACCGTGTAGAGATAGATAATTATAGACCGCTTGAACAGAGTAGATAATCAGATGTGTTTTCCCCATGGTGGAGGTATCAAAACAAAAGAGGGCATCGTTTTACGGTGAGAAGAAGGGGTTTTAAGGAGAATTTATTTTTCCACGCAGAGAGTGTTTGGTATTTGGAACTCGCTGCCAGAAGTGGTGGTGAAATCAGATTCAATCGCTACATTTAAAAGACTTTTTGACAGGCACATAAATAGGCAAGACATAGAAGAGTATGGGTGAAATGTGGGCAAATGGGTTTGGTGTAGTTGGTGCAAATCTGTAGTCAGCACGGGTGTGGCGGGTGAAAGGTATGTTTCTGCGTTGTACAATACCAGTCAATGAACCGTGAGGGTGAGATTAGACTGAATGTCAGCATTAACATATGATCGGAAGTCCATTAGTTGAGAAAGTCCATTAGTTGAGAAAGTCCATTAGTTGACAGTTCATTCAATGGGCAATCCCACTTTATTTTTTTCTCTGCAGCACTGGAGTCATATAGTGATACAGTCTGGAAACAAGCCCTTTGGCCCAACTTGCCCACACCACCTACACGAGTCCCACCTGCCTGCCCTCGGTGCATCTCCCTCCAAACTTGTCCTATCCATGTACTTGTCTAACTGTTTCTTAAACAATGGGATAGTCCCAGCCTCAACTACCTCCTCTGGCAGCTTGTTCCATACACCCACCACCCTTTGTGTGAAAAAGTTACCCCAAAGATTCCTATTAAATCTTTACCTCTTCACCTTGAATCAGATTTGTGAGACATGACCTCCCACGTACAAAACCATGCTGACTATCCCTAATCAGCCCTTTCCCATCCAAATGCCAGTATAAACTATCCCTCAGAATACTCCCTAGTGTGGTAACTTTCCAAGTACAGATGTTAAGCTCACCGGCCCATAGTTCCCAGTATTTTCCCTGCTTGAATAGAGGCACACCATTTGCCACCCTCCAGTCTTCCAGCACATCTCCTGTATTTAAGGACAACTCGCAAATTTCAACCAGGGCTTCCGCAATTATCTCCCTAATTTTCCACAATGTCCTCGGACCAGGCACGTGCCGTGAGTAATTACTCGGGGTAGGCACTCAGTCGGCTTTAAAAAAAATTAAACTGCGCATGCGCAGATTGTTCTCTCCGTAAAAATAAAAAAATAAAAATAAAAGCAGTAACAATTCAATTTGCCCAAGGCTTCCTAGTCTCCTTTATTCTGAATTACTGAATGGGTGGGGGGTGAAGATTGATGGCAGGTGGAGAGATGGTGGGAAAAACGGGAGTACAGGGAAAAGTTGAATCAGTTGTCATCTTTTTGAAAGACAACACTTGTTCAAGGGACCAATTAGGGGGAGAGTTCCTTTCACAGTGTGTGGAGAGTCTGTGCCATGGGGTGAAGTTGTGGGGAGGGCAGAAGTGTTGAGAAGGAGGGGGTCGGGGATAATGCCAGTAACTCACTCACTGCTGCCACAACTCTCCGGGCACGAAGCCACGCATTTTAGCCGGGGATAGAAGCAGCTCGGGGAGCTTGCGAGCGGCCGCCGGGAGCCGATAGCAGAACTGGCCACCGCTTCAGCGCCTTCTGCCGGCCCGCTCACTTCTGGCAGTGCTCTCCATCTGAACACCTCTCACCTGCCGCTCGCTCATGTCAGCCGCTTCCTGCAAATCCTTAAATTCCCACAGCCGAGTAACCTCAATCGCGCTGTCGGAATTTAAGGACATGAGTGAGGCCAGCGGGTGGTAGGAGAGAGGTTTTGCACGCCTCCGTGCAAGGAGTGTCGCAAGTGGCATTATCCCGATCCCCTCCTTCGCAACATTCGTGCCCTCCCCGCAACTTTACCCCGGGCCAGACTCCCCAAACGCTGTGAAAGGAGCTCTCCCCCCACCCCCACACCCCGGGAAATATGGTATTTAAAAACATCACCAACAAATGTACTTACCACATTATCGGTACACGAGCTCCATTATCCTCTCTCTGTTCCTAAGATACACTTAAAATAATGCCAATCCACATTTGAAAACCCCGCCAAGACACCAGCGCTGCGCATGTGCAGTACGCTGCTGCACCCGCGCAGTGCTGCAAAGGCAGAATTTCTGCTGCCTTCAGCCACGCTTGAAAGTGACGGCTTCAGGCAGCGCTGACGGCACGTGGGCTGCACAGAGCTTCGCGTATTACAAGCGCTGCGGATGAAAGGCACGGAGAATTATGCCCACCTAGGAGATCGATCTCTTACATAGGCATCATCCTCCCATGCCTTTACTATTTATATTTAGTAATTACTATGTTATAATTTTAGTCAGGATAGGCAGTGCCTACCTTGCCTACCCTGACGGCACGTGCCTGCCTCGGATATATCTGATCGGGCCCTGGAGATTTGTCTACCTTCATACATGATAGTACCGTCTGTATTTCTTCGATAGTAACGCTGACTGCTCTCAAGACACTTCCAGTGACTGCCCCACGTTCCTCCGTCCTACTGTCTTTCTCCTCGGTAAATACAGAGGAGAAATACTCATTGAAGACCTTGCCCATCTCCTGGGGTGACCACTTTGATTCCTGAAAGGTCCCACTCTCTGTCTAGTTACCCCTTTCCCATTATGTATTTATAAAATATTTTGGGATTGTCCTTAATGCTGTCCTTAATGCGAACACTACAACTTGTTCTCTCTCACATGCCCTTTAAATCCTTTGCCTATACTATGGGATAATTTCACAGCAGCCAATTAACATACTTGTGCATCTTTGGGATAGTTTAGTTTAGTTTAGTTTAGAGAAACAGTGCCCTTTGGCCCACTGAGTCCACATCGACCAGCACTATCGACCACACACTAACACTATCCTATCCTACCTTATCCTAGGGACAATTAATATTTAATCCAAGCCAATTAACCTACAAACCTGTACGGCTTTGGAATGTGGGAGGAAACCCATGCAGGTCACGGGGAGAAGGTACAGACAGCACCCGTGGCTAGGATCGAACCTGGGACTCTGGCACTGTAAGGCAGCAACTCTGCCACTACGCCACCGACCCGGTTTTGGAAGAAGACCAGGGCAAATGGACGAAACCCACGTGGCCGCAGGGAGTTCCACACATGGAACACCAGTGGTCAGGATCAAACTCATATCTCCTCAGTTGGTGCTAACTGCAGGTGCAACGCGCCCCCCTGTTGTACATCTCTCAATCAACATCAGTGAGAGATTACCAGGTTATTAGTACTGCATGTTAGAATTTGCTGTTTGCAATCTGCCAAAGATCCGACATTGTGCTGAAACTTTAAAAAAAAAAATGAAGTTAGTTAATTTGACACAAAATAGCTTGCATCCTATTTTTGGGTCCTCAGGGATTGTGAAAGATGCTGTAAAAATGAAGACTTTCACTTAATGCAAGGTTGTGACTGCCCTGTAGAGGCAGCAATGTTCAGTGTTAGGAGCTCATGAGGAGCCCTGAATACAGTTCCTTAATTTAAGCAAGGAATTCCCTGACTGATCGAGGAAAGACTCTTTCTTCATCCAACGGCTTTTAAATTTCAAACTCAACTTTAGACTGAAAACAACGTTTAAAAAAAAAGATAAAGTTATAATTTTACCTCTCGGCACGGACTGGAAGGGCCGAGAGGGCCTGTCTCCGTGCTGTAATTGTTAATTGTTATATGGTTATAATTTTCATTGGATGGAACACATAGAGTGATACAGCGTGGAAACAGACTCTTAGGCCCAACTTGCCCACACCGGCCAACATGACCCAGCTACACTAGTCCTACCTACCTGCATTTGGTCCATATCCCTCCAAATCTGTCCAATCCATGTACCTGTCTAACTGTTTCTTAAACGTTGGGATAGTCCCAGCCTCAACTACCTCCTCTGGCAGATTGTTCCATTCACCCACCACCCTTTATGTGAAAAGGTTACCCCTCAGATTCCTAATAAATGTTTTCGCTTTCACCTTAAACCTATTTCCTCTGGTCCTCGATTCACCTACTCTGGGCGAGAGACTCTGTGCATCTACCCGACCTATTCCTCTCATGATTTTATACAATGAAAACAAATCACAATACTAAAATGCATTAATCTTATTTTTTCAAAATGACAAATACATGTACTGTTTTCAAGTTATATTTCTACATTACGCAGACAATTTATTTTCTTTCTTTATTAATGTACATTTGTTTTACCTTTTAATCGTCCAGATCCATTGCAATTGTTTTAAATGCGCAACAAAACTGAAATATTGGATTAATGGAGCTTGAAACACTGGATAGGATCATATATAGGACAAGCAATATTAAATTGTGGTACATTAACAAAGCAGGGCAGGCAGCACAGCAGCTGAAATTTGTATTTGATTGTTGTATAACTTCCAGTGCTTTTTGGTTCAGACTTGAGGCACCACTGAAAAGATCTCAATGCACAGTCTGAGCAAACTCCAGTTCAACAATGATTGTCTACCCAGTCAAACACATTTCCTTCTGTGAGGAGTATTTGCCTAGGCAAGGACTAATACACATATAGAGTCATCGAGCCCTACAGTGGAAACATGCCCTTTGGCCCAACGCCCACACTGGCAAATGTGTCCCATGTATACCAGTCCCACCTGCCTGCGCTTGGGCCATATCCCTCTAAAGCTGTTCTATCCATGGACCTGTCGAAATGTTTCTTAAACGTTGCGATAGTACCTGCCTCAACTACCTCCTCCAGCAGCTCGTTCCGTACACCTACCACTCTTTATGTGAAAGTGTTTCACCTCAGGTTCCTATTAAATCTTTCCCCGCTCACCTTAAACCTATGCCCTCATATGAAAAAACATTAAATTGGCTGGAATATTAAAGGCACCAAAATTGATTATTTTCTTTCTTATATTGGAAGAAAGGTTTCAGAGTCACAGAGTCAGAGTCATTCAGCATAGCAACAGGTCCTTTGGCCCACCCCATCTATGCTGGCCACCGTAACCATCCATATTAATCCCATTCACCAGCACAGTTCATAGACTTCTACGTACCATCTTTACCTGGCCTGGTCTCCAGGTAACACCAGATCCTCAATGGAGTTTGCTCATCACCATTTCCACATTTCATAAGGGTTGTGACAGTTTGTGCATTACACAACGTTCTCTGGCAATGGATTCCAAATGACAACCATCACCTTGTGAAAAAAATACCATTTAATAGCCCCTCTCAACCTCCTACTCTTTACCTTACACAAATGCCGTCCGGTTGTAGATATTACTGCCATGGGGAATAAAACATAGAAACATAGAAATTAGGTGCAGGAGTAGGCCATTCAGCCCTTCGAGCCTGCACCGCCATTCAATATGATCATGGCTGATCATCCAACTCAGTATCCCGTACCTGCCTTCTCTCCATACCCTCTGATCCCCTTAGCCACAAGGGCCACATCCAACTCACTCTTAAATATAGCCAATGAACTGGCCTCAACTACCCTCTGTGGCAGAGAGTTCCAGAGACTCACCACTCTCTGTGTGAAAAAAGTCTTTCTCATCTCGGTCTTAAAGGATTTCCCCCTTATCCTTAAGCTGTGACCCCTTGTCCTGGACTTCCTCAACATCGGGAACAATCTTCCTGCATCTAGCCTGTCCAACCCCTTAAGAATTTTGTAAGTTTCTATAAGATCCCCTCTCAATCTCCTAAATTCCAGAGAGTATAAACTGAGTCTATCCAGTCTTTCTTCATAAGACAGTCCTGACATCCCAGGAATCAGTCTGGTGAACTTCTCTGCACTCCCTCTATGGCAATAATGTCCTTCCTCAGATTTGGAGACCAAAACTGTACGCAATACTCAGGTGTGGTCTCACCAAGACCTGTACAACTGAAGTAGAACCTCCCTGCTCCTGTACTCAAATCCTTTTGCTATGAAAGCTAACATACCATTCGCTTTTTTCACTGCCTGCTGCACCTGCATGCCTACTTTCAATGACTGGTGTACCATGACACCCAGGTCTCGCTGCATCTCCCCTTTTCCTAATCGGTCACCATTTAAATAATAGTCTGCTTTCCTGTTTTTGCCACCAAAGTGGATAACCTCACATTTATCCACATTATACTGCATCTGCCAAACATTTGCTTACTAATAGGTTACTAATGTATCCGTACAGATCAACCTCTCCTTATTTTGAACTATGGAATAGTTCAGTAAGGTTCCAGGATTTTGGCATTTTATAGATAGAAAGACATAAATCTGTTTGTATTCCACTTGAATGATAAACAATTGCAAATTTAAAACATTAGCTGTATAATTCTACTAGAAAGGAGATGAGTAGGAATGTCTTCAGTCAGAGGGCGGTGAATCCCTGGAATTCTTTGCCACAGACGGCTGTGGAGGCCAGGTCAATGGATATTTTTAAGGCAGAGATTGACAGATTTTTGATTAGTAAGGGTATCGGGAGTTATGGGGAGAATGCAGGAGATTGGGGTTGAGAGGGAAAGATAGATCTGCCATAATTGAATGGCGGAGGAGATTAGGGCTGAATGTCCTAATTCAGCTCCCAGAACTTACGAACTCAGGAGCCTATGACAAAAACATCAAGGCTATTGAGAAGTGTTGTTTGGTTTTAGAAGTCCTTTTGGATGAAATGCTCTTCTGCCTCTTAGGTGGATGTAATGGATCTATGGGACTATATTGCAGAACATCAGGGCAATGATCCCTGGCAATCTGTTCATTATTTATCACTCGATTAATATATCTAAGCCACGACTTATCTGGTCATTACCACATGAGGTGCTGGTGGAACTTGCTATCTACAAATTGGTTGAAATGCTCTCTATAATGGTGAGTGTTTCATCATGTTCATAAGTTGTAGGAGCAGAATTAGGCCATTCGGCCCATCAAGTCTACCCCGCCATTCAATCATGGCTGATCTATCTTTCCCTTTCAACCCCATTCTCCTGCCTTCTCCCCAATACCCCTGACACCCACACTAAACAAGAATAGGAAGATTAAATGAGAACATACCAGTTTGAGGTTTGATCTTTATTTTATGAAGAGTTACGATGAGGGATTACGTGAAGAAGCACGCCAGCCCGCATGCATGTCAACCTTCAAAGCAGCGGTGTGAAATCACAGATACAGTTGCTGAACTGACTATAGGAAGATTCGAGAAACTAGAACTACCACGTGACCTTTATGAGAGGGTTGGGAGCGGAGGGCACGTAATCCCTTATCGTAACTCCTCATAAAATAAAGATCAAACTTCAAACTGGTAAGTTCTCATTTAATCTTCCTATTTTACTTCGGAGTCACGTGAGTGACTACGTGAAGATTTCAAAGCTCTGTGATTTCATGCCGTGAACACGAGTCCATGCCACACACTGCATTAGTTGACCAGAATTGATTGAACAGATAATGCATTTAGACATGGCATAGATTTAAAACATACTGATGCAAATTATAATAATAATAGTGATTATTATCCTACATCCGGGAAAGCAAATTATTAAACAGAACTTAAAATTGAATTGGCAAACGAACCCGGCCTGGCAATCAGTTTATTATAAAGGTTTGGAAAGTCCGCTCATTCGACCATCCTGCTGTTGCTAGGATGCGCCGGTCCAGCGTAACCCCCATGAACCTCGCTGCTGATGTTGTTGCAGTCCTGATGGAGTGAGATTTTAAAATATCAGAGTTCACTCCTGCACAAGCCAATACGTCTTAAACATCTGGAGATGGTCTGCACTGAAACCCTCTTGTGTGGTTCTGTGTGGCTAATGACCATTGCCAGCTCAGTGCCTCTAAGGTTCTATGTAGCATTAAAATATTGATGAATATGCGTGACAACACACAATCTATGGTCCATAGGATATGCCAGAATTCCGGCAGCTTTTGCTTCCTCATCCAGATCTTTTACTTGTTTGGATATCTGCTTGCATTATAAACTGATCTGCTGTTATCCTTTTATTTTATAAATGGATCTGATATTATCCATTGCCATTCGTGCAAAGACCAGGTGTAATCTATCACCAACTTGTAAATGGTCCACACACCCCAGGTTTCGGAAAGAACCAGACCCACCTACCTCCATGGTTACCGGTGGTCTTATGGTAGGCCCAAAGGCCCCTGATGCGGGTTCTATTTCCGTCCTCGAGATTTGGAGGGTAGGACTGCTGGGGTGCGTGGATTGCGCATTTTCCCTGAGGGCCGGCTTGGGGCTTGGCCTAAAAGACCTCTGCCCAGAAAATCAGCTTTCGAGCTGCCAGCAGCTTCAGTGAATCGCTTACTGTCGATGGAGACGTATTGGTGTTGTCGCCGAAACTGTGAAGCTTTGCTCGTCGTTGGTACCTTGATTAGTCTGACAGCTTTTGCTTCCTCATCCAGGTCTTACCTGTTTGGGTAGGTCTTCCCCGAAGAGAAGATTTGGCCGCTGGACATTGCTGGTCTTGCATAAGCCTGCAAATTTGAGATTTAAGGCAGGTCTGATGGCGTTCTTCTGAAAGCAGTTAATTTCGAAGTGTGCATTGCACATCAACGCCAGGGCATCCTGCTGGACGTCCGATTAGGGCCCGCCATCCACAGATCTGGCAAATGCCGTGATGCCTGAGGCCAGTAATTAAAACAAATTGTTGCCGTTTTATTTCCTGGGTTTTGACGCCCCCTCCAATGTCTCTCCAGATAGTGCTGTTCCCTGCCGGCACTTTCAGGAATGCACAATTTACAGGTGAATGGTGTACTACAGCAGTCACCTGTCCTGTAATGTTGTGAAGTGAGGTAGTTGATGCTGGAAGCCAACTCTGCTTGCAGCAGCTCCTTTGTTTGCGAGGGTATCGCAAACCTTGATGCCATAACAGACAATTCTTGAACCTCACGCATGTATGTTCCACAGACATACTTCAGAATTTGGAGTCAGTCATACGCTGACCCCTGGCACCCCTCCACAGAGAGGGGGATTTTTAAGCAGCCCTGAAACAGGCACTGCCGCAGGCCCCTGCGCTGATATGGCACCATTTCACGGAACCTATCATGATGGAGCATCCTCTGTGTGATGAACGCCCGAGGACACTATCCATGCTCCATCTGGGATCAACGGCCGAGGGCGCTGCCCATGTTTGTCGCAGGGGAACCCTCCTGGCCTGAATCGTCCAAGTACACAGGCCTCTCAGACTCCGTTTGGCTTTACACCCTTTCGGGGTTGCCGAAGTCTGAAGTCGCTGACCGCACTGCCAGCGACCCTGGTAGCAAACCCGAAGGCCGCCAGCTACCCGCATCCCCGCGGTCCTCCGTAGCCAGTTTCCCCGCGGCCCTCTGGATTTCCATATCCAGCAGGAAACTCTGTAAAAGAAATTCCTGCAACCAAAAAATACAACCTGAAAATAAGTTTAAAACTTACCTGCAGGGTTTGAAACTTACCGCTGGAGGAGCGACGCACCTCCCAGCAAGTCGTGCGCAATGCGTTAGACGTATTGACGTGCATGCGGGCTGGCGGGCTTCTTCACGTAGTCACTCATGTGACTCCGAAGTAAAATCTATCAATCTCCACCTTATATATATCCATTGACTTAGTCTCCACAGCCTTTTGTGGCAATGAATTCCACAGATTCACCACCCTCTGACTAAATAAATTCCACCTCATCTCTATTCTAAAGGTACGTCCTTTTATTCAGAGGCTATGGCCTCTGGTCTCAACCACTAGTGGAAACATCCTCTCCACATCTACTCTATCCAGTTGTAAAGTGCAATTAGTTGTGAAGTCCTTTGGGATGTTCTGAAAAAGCCGTTGAAAAATGCAAGTCTCTCTCTCCACGAGCGAGAAACAAAGTAAACTGCTCCTGATCAAATAACTTTGGGCTCCAACATAAGACTATAGGAGAAAGGAATTTTCCATTACAGAAGTGCTCTGGAACCTGATTCTCCAGCCAGGTTTCCAAATAAAAATAAAAGTGGTTTTGCCAGCAGGGCAGCTATTTACAATGAAGAACGGTGAAGATCTTGACTGGAAGAGAGATCAAACATTTATCCTTCATTTAATATATCGCTAAAAACAATGGATTTAAGCTACTATTTTGTTGGCCAACTTGATGCCAATTAAAATGATCTGATCATCACTTTAGCCAGCTCTTTACTCCCTTCACTGTAGGTGTTTCCAAACGGTGGCATCTTCAATCTGCAGCGTGCACGGCATCAATTTACAGATGGATGAGATTAACTGGATTTTGGGGGGTGGACTGCAATCGTGCTAAATTGGCTTTAACATGGCGAGGGTGTGCACATGCATGCTTTTGCAGTGGGAATTGCACCTGCTGCCTTATGCATGAGTGCTGCAGTGTTAACATATATCGTGGGAACAGCACGCAAAGCTAATTTCTTGTCATAAGAGTCTGAAAGAAGGGTGTCAAACCAAAATGTCACCTATTCCTTTTCTCCAGAGATGCTGCCTGACCCACTGAATTACTCCAGCATTTTGTGTCTCATTTGTTGCCAACACTGCCAAATACTCCATGCGCATAGACTTACAAGTTAGGAGCAGGAATAGGGAGCCTGGCTCCTCGACCCACCACTTAATAATAGTGTGCCCGATCTCTCTGTAACCTCAATTCCATTTTCCCATTTACTTCGGGGAACATCCTATTTCCTTGCTGGTCAAGTATTCATCTACTTCTGCCAACAAAACAATTCAAAGACTGCTTCCACTGCTCTTTGTGGGAGAAGTTTCCAAAGACGTGATCCTCAGAGAAAAATCATTGCCACATCTGTGCCTTCGAGGGTGGCACGGTGGCGCAGCGGTAGAGTTGCCGCCTTCCATCGCCAGAGACCCAGGTTCGATCCTGACTGCGGGTGCTGTCTGTATGGAGTTTGCACGCTCTCCCTATGACCTGCGTGGGTTTTCTCCAGGTGCTCCGGTTTCCTCCCGCAATCCAAAGACGTGGAAGGGTTTGCAGGTTAATTGGCTTGGTACATTTCTAAATTGTGCCTCGTGTGTGTAGGATAGTGTAAGTGTGCGGGGATCGCTGGTCGGCACGGAGTTGGCTGGCTGAAGGGCCTGTTTCCCCGCTGTATCTCTTGACTAAACTAAAAAATGGCAACCTCGTATTTTTAAGCAATAATTCCCAAATCTAAATTCTCTCACGAGAGGCACCATCTTATCTACGGACACTCTTACAGGTTGCATGAGGATTACCTATGTTTCAATGTTTTCATTCTACAGACAGAGAAAAATGATAATGAACACTGTATCCCCTCAAGGAACAAAGGAGAATTCCATTAGTCCACTGTTAGGTTGCTCCCTGATTATGAATGCCTGAGCTGTATTAGGTTATTGTACAGAAATATGCTGTTCCATTCCTTCTCCCCTTGGTGGCCAGAAACCATCTATCGAGGTTCATTCCATGTATCATCTACACCGATTATTTTACCCTCGCAGAAACTGAGTCCTACCTTCAGCCACATTCTTTTCATTAACAATGACAGCATAGAAATAAATCTCCCCACTGAGAGAAAAACAATAAATACCAATTCAGCATCACTTCTCCCGAACTAGAGGGAAAAGGAATTATTTTTTTAAGTACAGTCCAAGAATGTTTTCGGTATATGTGCCCATAGTATAAAAATAACACACAGCCCCCGAGAAGCACCAGTCACAGGTTTAACAAGCAATCCTAAACCATTCTTCAGATAGTAGTTAGAAAAGGTCTGGGGTTATTTAAATCATGCAATATTTTAGTGTTAGAAAAAAAATCCATCACAGCCCCATATTCTTACCCTTACATGTAGATCCTGATTAATATTTTGTCTTTATATTGTTTTGTTCAGATCGGGAATGTTCTTTTATTTATTATACTAGATAAATAAGGTACTTAAAAAACAATTAGCCAAAGGCATCAATTTTCAATCTCTGTCAATTTCTTTCTCCAAATTGTTACGTGGGGCGCAGTGGCACAACGGTAGAGTTGCTGCCTTACAGCGCCAGTCACCCAAGTTCGATCCTGACAACGATCCTTTCTTTCTTTACTCTATTATCTATGAATACTGTGTTAACAGGCCTGTTATACTGCCGCAAGTAAGAAGTTCATGGTTCTGTTTTCGGTACAATTAAACATTCCCGATTCTCTCTTGATTCCCTTGCCTATTCTGCTGATTTCTTCCAGCAGTTAAGGTTTGACTCCAGATTCCAGCATCAGCAATCTCTTGTGTCCCAATTAAACAGGTGAGTTGTCCCATTAAGGGAGGAAACCCCACATGGGTTGCAATGCTGATGGGGCCCTGTTGGTCTCCTCCTAATTTCACTCCTTTATATTTTCATTCCTCCAGTCAAGATTGTTCAATTGAGTTTTACACTAAGTGTGGCAATTATTGGTGGCACGGAGGCGCAGTGGTGGAGTTGCTGCCTTACAGCGGCAGAGACCCGGGTTCGATCCTGACTACGGGTGCTGTCTGTGTGGAATTTGTACATTCTCCCCGTGACCCGAGTGGGTTTTCTCCAGGATCTCTGGATCCCCCCCCCCCCAAAGACGTACAGATTTGTGGGTTAATTGCCTGGTAGTAAATAAATTGCCGCTAGTGTGTGCAGGATAGTGTTAATGTGTGGGGATCGCTGGTCAGTGCGGACTCAGTGGGCCAAAGGGCCTGTTTCCGTGCTGTATCTCTAAACTAATTTAAACCAATGTGGGGGGGAATTCATTTTACAAAACAATTAATTTTAAACTCATGAGTTTATGGAGTCACAACACACACCAGCATTGGGTACAAGTAGTACTGGATTGGTTTTGTAAAGATCCATTCACTCTGTCCAGTGATGCTGCCTGTCCCGCCGAGGTCTTTGGTTCTTGGTTTCTTGGTCCTCCAAAATATTCCAAATGGAATTTAAACTGGAGGTGGTGGAGGGAGGACTTAAGCCAGAAAGGGTTTTTGGGAAGAAAGAGCTACCTTAAATTCAGTTGCATCTGGTTGGGTAACTATGGTAGGGTGGAGGTTATTCCATGCTTTAATTGTGCGGGGGAAGAATGAATTGTTGTACACATCTGTCTTGGTAGCTGGAATCACAAATTGGATCGAATGCCCTCGTCTGCTCCTAATTGCTTTGGGTTTGGTGTAGGTCTTGTAATCTATGTCGTGCTGGCCATTTAACATTTTGTAAAAACAGGCCAAACGGTGAGCTACACATCTGTTTTGGAGAGGGTTCCACCCCAGAGAATTCAGGAGTTTGGTAACACTCGCTTCTCTCTCATAGGTGTTAGTAACAAATCGAGCTGCCTGTCTTTGGACACGTTCGATGGAAGATTTAAAAATATTTGTGTATGGGTCCCATGCTGCAACTGCGTAGTCCAGATGAGGTCTCCAGCATTTGGTGTCTATCTTTGGTATTGATGGATGCTTGCTTGCCAACATAGACACAGATACCTGCATCCATACCACACCACCGCACACTGTGCATCCATCTTATTATCACATAAACCTGCCACAGAAGAAATTGATTCTTAAACCTTGTAGATGAATACCCACCCTCTTAGCAATGCATAGTGTTCGGAGTCCATCTGTAGCATACTGGTTCAGGTAATTCTGGGTTTTGCTCCGGATTTTCCTTGTGCGTTTGCCCGCGGTGTCCTCTTCTGAGTTGAAAAGAGAAAGATCAGTTGAAATTTGCAAGACAATATAACATCGAGCTGCACAATTGCCAAGAAACTCTCAGAACATTGTAAAAATGATTAAAGATGCTTAGACAGGTCACCGCAAATAACTTCTCAACAAAATTATTCTAGATGACAGTGTGCTATACAACCAAACAAATGATCAACGTTCTTCTTGGATGAGGGTCATTGAATTTCGTTTTTTTTTAGTTTAAGTTTTAGAGGCGGCACGGTGGCGCAGTGGTAAAGTTCCTGCCTTACAGCGCCAGAGACCCGGGTTCGATGCTGACTACGGGTGCTGTCTGTACGGAGTTTGTACGTTCCCCCCGTGACCGCATGGGTTTTCTCAGAGATCTTCGGTATCCTCCCACACTCTAAAGACGTGCAGGTTTGTAGGTTAATTGGCTTGGTAAAAATGTAAAATGTCCCTAGTATGTGTAGGATAGTGCTAGTGTGCGGGGATCGCTGGTTGGTGCGGACTCGGTGGGCCAAAGGGTCCGTTTCTGCGATATATCTCTAAACTAAACTAAAGATACAGCATGGAAACTGGTCCTCTGGCCCACTGGCTCCATGCTGGCCAATGATCGCCTGTACCCTAGTTATATGTTATTCCAATTTCACATCCTACACACCAGGGACAATAGCCTAGTAACCTAAAACAGCACATCTTTGAAATGTGGGAGGAAACTGGAGAATCTGGAGAAAACCCAAGTGGTCAAGAGGAGATGGTCTCCCCACTCCATCTAAATTAGTCATACAGTTGCCATAAGCATTCCTTCATACTCTGAGGAATACACCTTGCAGCACTGACAGTTGAGTTTAATTTAGTTTAGAGATACAGCATGAAAACCACCGATCCCCAGCACATATAACTCTCCTACACACACTAGGAACAAGTTTTACATTTATACCACACCTATTAACCTGCAAACCCGAACGTCTTTGCGGGAGGAAACCAAAGATCTCTGAGAAAACCCGCATGGTCACAGAGAGAACAAACTCCGTACAGATAGCACTCGTGGTCGGGATCGAACCTGTGTCTCTGGTGCTGTCAGCGCTGTAAGGCAGCATCTTTACCGCTGCGCCACCGAGCCACCGTTCTCTGCAGACTCATATTCTTGATCATCCCTTGGGAAAAACATTGCCGGTGCAGTTAGCTTATCTTGAGTATGTTTTTATCCATCCTCACCTGCGGGCAAAGCTCCACCTAGGCTGAGAGGCCAAGTTCTCAAAGGCTCAAGGGTTTTCAGACAACAGAAATCTGCAACCCATAACACGCAGATAAGATCCACACTGGATCAATCAAAATACTGTACTTAATACACTTATTTTTAGTTTTGACAAGTCTATTTACAGTATATTACAAGTCTGAAGAAGGGTCTCGACCCGAAACGTCACCTATCTCCTTCGCTCCTTAGATGCTGCTGCACCCGCTGAGTTTCTCCAGCTTTTTGTGTACCCACTGTACTTAATACACTTATTTTTAGTTTAGTTGTCAGGGACCCGCTGAGTCCGCACCAAAGTGCGATCACCCCATACACCAGCACTATTCTACGCACGAGGGACAAATTACAATCTTTACTGAAGCCAATTAACCTACAAACCTTTGGAATGCGGGAGGAAACCAGAGCATCCAGAGAAAGCCCACTCGGTCATAGGGAGGACGTACAAACTCCGTACACACAGCACCCATAGTCAGGATTGAAACCTGGTCTCTGGCGCTGTAAGGCAGCAGCTCGACCGCAGCCCCTCCGTGTCACCCTGTGTACGAATATTTCACCATAACACCCCGACTTGTACAAGTATTTCAAGCCAGATCATTTACGGAAGAATCGTCACATTTCGCATTGGTAGGCAGAACGGAAACCGCTTTACATCTTTCAAATTGAAAATGCATTTTTTAAATGTGGCTGGAAGAGCCGTCAGCACCAACCCAAAACAAAATTAATCAGGCATTAAGGAGTTGAGTGTGGTCTTTTGGAGTGCTTCCAATTAGCGGGCTGTTGCTCAGTTTAAAGTGTTGTCAATACAGCAATTTTTAATTTGGTTTTAGTGCTGCTCATGCAGCTTTTACTTCCAATGTTACAGATTGTACATCTCTAATGCATGACTATTCTGATAAATGTTATGCTGCATTGACCCAAGTGAATCACAACAAATGATGGTGAGTATTTCACAGGCACAGAAACTGCAGTTGCTGTAATCTTGAGCAAAAAAAAACCCTTCCCCTGTATCTACCTGTCACTTGCCAGGCTTTGTCCCACTCCCACCTCTATTTTACTTCGGAGTCACGTGAGTGACTACGTGAAGACCCCGTCCAGCACGCATGCGCGACATTAGCGTTCATGAAGTGCACCGCGACGAACGGGAGTTCAAGGCGCTCCGCTACAAATTGAAAGTCGGGCCGACAGGTAAGTTTACCGTGGCCGTGTGTCTTTCTCTCTGTGGTCTTGTGTTCCAGGAGAATGAGCAAGGCCCGAGGGAAGAAGTCTACAGCTCGCCCCCGTTCGTCCTCCGTTGAGGAATGCTCTTTGGAGGGGGGGCAAGAGACGGCGGTTATAACTACCGAGCCGAGCCCAGCAACCGCTCGTGCTGCCTGAGCAGCGGGCTGGAGGTACCTACAGCCGGAACCGGGCGGTAGTGTCCGACGTTTCGGATGAAGATGCCTTACCGCTCGAGAGCACAGGCAGCCGCCTAAGCCGCATGGAACGGCTTATGGAGCAATTGCTCCAGCGAGATCTGCTGAGAGAGCAGCAGCAGCCTCGCCAAGGGAGTTCAGGCACTCCCGCAGTGCCTTTTACGGCACTGGCCATTGCTTCACCTTCTTTTGAAGGCAGCATTGGCGACCAGGTCTGGGCTGGTCAAGAAGAGGGGTCACTGGCTGAAGATTTCGGGAGTACGCAGGGTGTACAGGAACAGGAAGAGCTGCTGGGTGTGGTCAACCGCTACGTGGCCATTCCACAAGCGGGTCGGCCATTAGAGCCGAAACTTGCAGCCAGCATTAACCACCTGTCCTCTAAACCCCTACAAGAACAAGTGGTCAATGAGGCTCTTCAACTATATACAGCCCCAGGAAATTGTACATCTTTGAATGTACCTGCTGTCAATAGCCAAATTTGGGGACATTTGGGGCAGAACATCAGAAACCTGGAGTTGAAGCTCCAGAAGATCCTTAAATTCCTGACTGCAGGAATAACATCTTATGCTCGGGTCCATTGATGGTGCGGACATCTCCACAAATCAGCAAGACACATTAGCTCTGCTGTGCACCACTCAATATGAGATAAATAATTTTGCGAAAGGAGATTATCAAGCTGCCCCTCAACCTAAATTTGCGGGACTCTGCAAAACACCGGGGTCAGAACCTCCTATTCTGCTCTTTGGGAAAGACCTTCCAAAAAAGGTGAAAGACCTGGAAGAAGAATCCAAGACCTTTGGTCTCGTGAGGGCAGGTTTGGGACCGAGCAGACCCAACAAACCCAGGCGGCAGTACCCCATGGCGTCCACCAGTCGTCGACCACACTATGGGACTGGTGAAAGCTCGGGGTCCGCAACCATTCCCCGTAAGCCTTTTTTAGGCCAGGGCCCAGAGCGGACCCCATGGAAAATGCGCCACCCCCAACAACATCGAGATCAACATCAACCCTCTACAGCCCAGCAGACGCCTCATCACCCAGCGAAGAGGCAGAAGAAGCACCAATAACCATGGAGGTAGGTGGGTCCTGGTTCCTCTCAGCATATGTGCAGTAGGGGCTCTGTGCTAACAGGGGGGAGATTGCACTTGTTTTTGGATGCATGGGAATCCATCACTAATGACAAGTATATACTCAGCAGCGTTCATGGCTACAAAATTGACTTTGTCCATAAAGATTTTCCACCAGTTCAGCATATACCCAAAAGGGTATTCACCCTCTCAGTCAAGGAAAAACAAGAGGGTCAAGCTGAACTGATGAGATTACAAGCTAAAGGTATAATTGAAAGAACAAAACATGAACCTTTGGAATTTGTGTCTAATATTTTCACTAAAATCAAAAAAGATGGTGGACGAACGCATCATCATTGACTTAACTACTTTGAACAAGTCTGTCAGGTATATACATTTCAAGATGGATACTTTTGAAACAGCCAGACTATTGGTTTCTAGGGGGTACTTTCTAGCAAGCATTGATTTAAAAGTTGCCTACTACTCAGTACCCATACACAAGGACCATCGAAAATATTTAAAATTTATCTGGATGAAACAGCTATGGCAATATAAAGCCTTACCAAATGGGCTAACCTCTGCTCCAAGGTTGTTCACTAAAATCTTAAAACCTGCCTTGGCATTATTGAGGAAACAAAAGCATATAGTCATGGCGTATTTAGACGACATTTTAATAGTAGGGAAAACCTTGGAGACAGCTATTTTGGCAGTCGCAGCCACCAAACGTTTGTTTGAAACTTTGGGTTTGTCATACATCCAGAAAAATCCAATCTTACACCGTCCACTGCATGGACTATCTTGGATTTACGATAGATACTGTTCGCATGATTGTAACTCTGCCGAAGGGGTCCAAAAGCATCAGAATTGGCGCTTTCATGCAACAAACTCATGAATAAACATCAGCCAACCATACTGAAGTAGCTAGAGTTATTGGCAAAATGGTAGCAGCTTTCCCAGCTGTACAATTTGGCCTTTGCACTATCAAAATTTGCAAAGAGCTAAAGTGCATGCACTAAAGCAAAACTCAGGTCACTTTGACCGAGCTATGAGTTTAACTGCTGAATCCATTCCAGAGTTACAATGGTGGGCGAGGAATGTAAGACTCAGCTCCAGTCCCATTATGATCACCAACCCAGTATTAACCATTCAAACGGATGCCAGTGCTTTGGGCTGGGGAGCAACTAACATGCAATCCAGCACAGGGGGCAGATGGAGTAAATTTGAATCATCTTGCCTACAGACACGGGGTATCAACTATTTAGAAATGTTGGGTGCGTTTTAATGGGTTAAAAGCATATTCATGTAATACGCATCATGCACATGTCCGGTTGCAACTAGATAATACCACGGTGGTGGCTTATATCAATCACATGGGTGGTGTAAAGTCGATATCGTGTGACAATTTGGCCAACCTAATCTGGCAATGGTGTGTTGAAAGGCATATTTGGTTATCAGCAACTTACCTTCCAGGTAAGCAAAATACAGTGGCAGACACCAGGTCACGTAGATTTAATGATAACATCGAATGGATGTTAAATCCCAAAGTGTTTGCTGAAATTACAAAGCAATATGGCACACCAGATATCGATCTATTTGCATCCAGGCTGAATCACCAGGTACCAACGTATGTCGCTTGGGAACCAGACCCTGAGGCAGCAGCAGTTGATGCATTCTCGCTGCATTGGGGGAAAATGTTCTTTTATGCTTTTCCTCCCTTCTGCCTCATCAGTCGGGTATTACGCAAGATTCAATTGGATTCCGCTTCAGGAATCTTGATAATACCTGACTGGCCTACACAGCCATGGTTCCCAGTGGCTTTCGACATGGCTGTTGAAACACCGTTGGAATTCCCCAGCATCGACAGTTATTAATCCACCCAGTGTCAGGCATTAGTCACCCGTGCCATGACAGAGTCAATCTCCTGGCTTGCAGATTCTAAAAAGACCTCTACTGGGCCTGGGACTGTCTGAGGACGCCATCAACATGATGACCGCATCCCACCGGGAGTCCACCAAGAGACAATACCTGACCAATATAAGAAAATGGGAACGGTATTGCTCCAAAACAGAACTACCTACACCACAGCTACAGCCACCAGTGTTGTGGAGTTTCTGCTTGGATTACATCGGGAAGGACTCAGCTACAGCGCCATTAATACAGCCAGGAGTGCGTTGTCAGCTTACTTGGTTTCCAGCAGCAGGACAACTGACTTTGGGGTCCCATCCACTAGTGGTCAAAATCATGAGGGGCATTTTTAACACCAATCCCCCTAGGCCTAGGTACACTCAGATCTGGGATGTCAGCATAGTACTGACGTACCTTAGGGGATGGCCACCACCCAGGTCACTTACTCTGGAACAACTTACACTGAATCAGTCCATGCTCATGGCTCTAGTGTCAGCTCAAAGGGTACAGTCCCTCCACCTTCTGAGGCTGGACAGCATGACAGAGTCATTGGACTGTATCACATTTCACATTCAGGGGCGGTCAAACAATCTAGACCAGGTACCACGCCTCCAGTTATGGAGTTCCGGGCATATTCACCTGACCCACGGTTGTGTGCCAAGACCCATCTCGCCAACTACATAGACACAACATATAACTTAAGAGGGAGAGAAAAAGCCTTATGGATAAAGCCACAAGAAGCCTCATGGTCAGGTGACGAGCCAAACCATTTCAAGGTGGCTCAAGCAGGTGCTTAAGTCCGCGGGAATCGATACTAATGTGTACAAATCTCATTCCACCAGGGCTGCATCTACGTCGGCGGCTAGGCAAATGGATGTGCCCTATGGACCATATTCTGGCCAGAGCAGGATGGTCCTCGAAAGAACTTTCCAAAGGTTTTATAATAAGCCGCTGGCGGAGCCTGCTACATTTGCAGACAGAATTTTAGAGTCTGCAGATAATATTTAATTTAAGCCCGGGGGAGCTCTCTGTTTTTTGTTGTTATTAATAAACCTTTTTTGTTCACAAACAGGTTATTGTTGATTGTATAACATGCTTCCTCCCTCTAAGGTCTTCAGCAGTGAGTGAAGCATGAGCTGGTACACGGTTCGGATTCACAGAGCTTTGAAGTCTTCACGTAGTCACTCACGTGACTCCGAAGTAAAATAGTAAGATTAAATGAGAACTTACCAGTTCGAAGTTTGATCTGTAATTTATGAGGAGTTACGATGAGGGATTACGTGCCCTCCGCTCCCACCCTCTATTATACAGATCAACTGGTAAATTAAGTTTCTTATTTTTTCTTTACTATATTTATTTCAATTGTTGTGTTTTTCTGTGAATCCACACCGCTGCTTTGAAGAAATGTCGCGCATGCGTGCTGGACGGGGTCTTCACGTAATCCCTCATCGTAACTCCTCATAAAATACAGATCAAACTTCGAACTGGTAAGTTCTCATTTAATCTTACTATTTTCCATCGTTCTCCTCCTACTCCTGCCA
Organism: Okamejei kenojei; assembly: GCA_035221665.1. Classification (NCBI taxonomy): domain Eukaryota; kingdom Metazoa; phylum Chordata; class Chondrichthyes; order Rajiformes; family Rajidae; genus Okamejei; species Okamejei kenojei. The sequence goes on from CM069136.1 coordinate 4,450,503, forward strand.
GTCTGAAGAAGGGTCCCCATCAAAATATCACTTGTCCATTCCCTTGCCAGATGCTGCTGGGTTTCTGCAGCACTTTACGGGTGGTGAATCTGTGGAATTCATTGCCACAGATGTCTGTGGAGGCCAAGTCAATCGATATTTCTAAGACAGAGGCGGAGATTGATAGATTCTTGATTAGTACGGATGTCATGGGTTATGGGGAGGAGGCAGGAGAATGGGGTTGAGAGGGAAAGATAGATCAGGCATGATTGAACAGCGGAGTAGACTTGATGAGCCAAATGGGCCTAATTCTGCTCCTATCACTTATGAACCTATGGCAAGTATTTCGCAGGTTTTGCAACAATAGCATATTTAATTCATGAATGTTCCCTGCAGTCTTTTTAAAAATTATTTGGCAAAAAACAGGGAATGTCAGGAAAAATAACACCACTCAAGAGATGCTTCAACTTTTAGCCTCCATAAAGTGCAAACAAATCAAAAGGGGTGATAATAATTATGGAATATCTACCTTAACATAAATCTTTCTTTTCTTCCATATCATTGTGAACATCCCATTCTTATTCCATTGCCTTTACTATTCCACCCCCCCACCCATTTCCATTTGCTCTAACTTTGATTAGTCCTGACCAATGTATCCCAAACAAGTAGGATTGGTGAAGCGTTTTGAAAGTTATGCGTACTTCATGCAAAATGAAGGGAAACTGATATGTTACTTTAGAGATATAGTGCGCAAACAGGCCCTTCGGCCCACCGGGTCCGTGCCGACCAGCGAACAAGCCCGTTCACTTGCACTGTCCTGCACACTAGGAACAATTTACGGAAGCCAATTATTCTACAAACCAGCACGTCTTTAGGATGTGGGAGGAAACCGGAGCAGCCTGAAAAATGCCCACACAGTCACAGGGAGAAAATGTAAACTCTGTACCGACAGCACCCGTAGTGTGGATCCGACACAGATCTCTGCGCCATTGTGCCACCCTGTTTGATAATGGTAGTACAATTTAAAAAAATCTCAATGCCATAATCAAAAGTACCATTTTAGGGGTGTTTGTTCAATTATTTTAAATTGCTAAACTTGGCTTCATCCCACGACAGAGATCTTAATTGGCGACTGTAAATTGTCCCTACTCTGGGAGGGTTAGGTAGATGGCAAGTGAGAGAGATCAGGTTACAGTAATGGTATGGCACTAATGGGATTGTTCTGAGAGTTGTCATAATGGCCTGAACAGGACCTTTATGTCAAATAGAAATATGAAAAGGACTAAAGGGCCTGTCCCACTTTCACGACCTAATTCACGACCTCTGCCGAGTTTGCTCTTGACTCATACGCGCAGCATGGTCATCACAAGGTCGTAGGTAGGTCGTAGCAGGCCGCCATGCTAGTCGTAGGTACTTGTGGCATCAAGTTGGTCGGGGCGTTTTTTCAACATGATGAAAAATGTCCACGAGTAAAAATGGTCACGAATTAGGTCATGAAAGTTGGACAGGCCCTTAAACCACAACATTCAAGTACCACTAGTAAGGCAAAGTGACAAAAATCTTCCTAATTATAAGGACATTAATTAGTTTGTACCAAATAAAAAAAACAAAAATTTGGGACTTGATGGCCAATACAAGCAAAAATGATTATATATGACAGGCCCTTCCCAAATGGTGCTGTTTAATTACACAATATCACCAATAGCAGGCCATAGGATCCAACACATTTCATCAGTGACACAATAGGTCATAGAGAGTCATAGAGTCATGCATCGAGGAAACGTGCCCTTCAGCCAATCTTGCCCATGCTGGCCAAGATACCTCATCTAAACTAGTCTCATCCGGCCGCATTTAGCCCATACCCCTCCAAACCTTCCCAATCGATGTCCCTGTCGAAATATCTTTTAAATGTTTAAGAAAGAACTGCAGATGCTGGTTTAAATTGAAGGTAGACACAAAATGCTGGAGTAACTCAGCGAGACAGGCAGCATCTCTGGAGAGAAGGAATGGGTGACGTTACGGGTCGAGATCCTTCTTCTCCAGAGATGCTGCCTGTCTCGCTGAGTTACTCCAGCATTTTGTGTCTGTCTTTTAAATGTTGTTATAATTAGCTGGTTCATCCAATCTGCCCCACTTCTAGGCTGATACTGAGATCCCTTATCTCCCTCTTGGCTATTCCAAGGGAGTTGTTGTCCTTCTTAGGGTGCTGTCTGACCCTCTCAATAACTCCTCGGCTTCTGACTTTCCTCTTAGAGTCATAGAGTCATAGAGTGATACAGTGTGGGAACAGGCCCTTTGGCCCAACTTGCCCACACCAGCCAACTAGCTAGACTAGTCCCACCTGCCTGAGCTTGGTCCATATCCCTCCAAACCTTTCCTATCCATGTATCTAACTTTTTCTTAAATGTTGGGATAGTCCCAGCCACAACTACCATCTCTGGCAGCTTGTTTCATGCACCCACCACCCTTTGTGTGACCCCTCTTGGGTCTCCATCCAGGGTCTCTATGCTGCTTTTGGGTGTTTGATCCCATGTTACCAGGGTGTTTGATCTCTGCCTCAGAAGGCAGTGGAGGCCAATTCTCTGGATGCTTTCAAGAGAGAGTTATGGGCTTGTCCCACTTGGGCGATTTGCAGCGGACTGCCGACGACTGTCAAGTTGCCGACAGCCGCCTGAAAAACTGGCAACTGGAACGGCGACTGTCAGAGTGGATCACACACACACACATTGTTTTCTTCAGCAGCCCATTATGCAGGCGGGGGACAGGGCAAGCGGGGGGAGCGCTGTCTAAAAAATTCTCACGGTGCAAAACCAAGGTGATACAGACCTACACCGCGATGAACAGGAAGTTGGTGCTGCAAAAAGACAGCTAAAGCACAGTGTACAGTAAATCCTTTAGAAGAGGGGGAAGAAGGGGGGAGAAGGAATGGAGACAACTTTTAAGAAGCCAGAGATACATGGCTGTGAAGCGCGGCGGACATTTAACATTACCGGTCGGTTATCCTTGATTCTGGAAACTACTACTTACTTTTTTTTTCCCAATGAACCAATGAAATTTACCGGTCTGCACTGGCTACCACCTACGAGAACCTCCGAGAACCTTCGACCTCCTGGCAACACACTAGGACCTCCTGGCAACCCACCTATGGCACAAGAATTCTCGCTACTCTCCATGGCGGCTTCATTCTAGTTGCTGCTAATTTTTTAACATGTTGAAAAATTCACGGTGACCATAATGAGGCTGCAACTAGTTCCCAGAATGCGGGAACGCCTCACGACCATGAAGGCAACTCCCCGGCAACCACCCACAAACATGTGGCGACCATTTGGCGATTGCATAGCCTCCTGCAGTCACCTAAAAAGTCGCATAAGTGGGACAGGCCCATTTGATAGAGCTCTTAAAGATAACGGAGTCAGGGGATATGGGGAAAAGGCAGGAACGGGGAACTGATTGTGGATGGCGGTGCTGGCTTGAAAGGCCGAATGGCCTATTGGCTATTGTCATAAGCCACTTCCAGATCAATAGCCTCTCTTTTGGTTGCTCCCAGGGTCTCAGGTCTTGGTCCCGGATTCTCTGATCATCTGTGGCCTTGCTCTCAGATGTCTCCAAGGCTTGCCAACGGCCCATCCCACCCCACTGCCAACTCTTCCTTTCTCAAACAGTATCCCTGCCCAAAACTAATCATGCTTCTGTGTAATTAGCAAAGAACCACCGTGCACCTTAGGGGTGGTGAATCTGTGGATTTATTTGCCACAGAAGGCTGTGGAGGCCGTCGGTGGATATTTTTGAGGCAGACATAGATCGATTCTTGATTAGTACGGGTGTCAGAGGTTATGGGGAGAAGGCAGGAGAATGGGATTAGGAGGGAGAGATAGATCAGCCATGATTGAATGGTGGAGCAAATTAGAAGGGCCGAATGGCTTAATTCTACCCCTATCACTTATGGCCTTATGTGCGTTGAGAATAAAGGGTGGATGCTAATATTAAATAACGCCACAAGCATGATTTAATGGGAAGATTTAAATGTTGAAAATGGTATAAAAAGTGTTTATGTTATCTAGGCTGAACATTGCCGACGTTTACTGCACACTACAGCAAACAATTCTGCCCTGCAACTTTTCTGCCTTGTTTGGAGCTGAGTGGAAGTTTTGTCAATGACGAATCTTCTGTTTCTTTCTGACGGTCTTGCAGTCGTGAAGTTGCCGTGATTTCAAGATGCTTCTTTTCTTACTGTTCTAACCATTAACCATCCGTGAATCAGATTTATTTCACTCAAATAACATCGTTCGTTTCCAAATGCTGGAATAACTCAGCGGGACAGGCAGCATCTTAGTTTAGAGCAGGGGTCGTCACCTTGTTCTGCATAGGGGCCAGGACGCATGTCTGTGAGCTGATGGCGGGCCACATATATCACGTGTACTCATGGATCACATGGGGGTGACACCATTTCTTGGTGTCCGCACACGCATGTACACACGTACACGCGAGGCTTCGGCTGTGAGCCCTGTGGACGGTAACATCAGAAGCTGACCCGGTTGGTGACCGACTCCGAACTCCAGCAACAGCAGCTTCGTCCGCTCTGAATCGTGGGGCTTGAATCGGCCGCGGGATCGTCCATCGCCCGGCGGGGGCTTCACCATCGGGAGCCTCGATCGTCTTGATTCAGCAATTTGACTGCAGGGCGGTGGAAGATCCCGCGGCCGATTTTAAGCTGCGCCGGGCGATGAAAGGCCCCACGAACGGGCCGATTCAAGTTCCGCTCATAATCATAATCTTTGCTCCACCAGGAAGTCTCCCTCCTCCAATCACCACGCTCTTTCCTCAGTCCCACCCCCCTACCTCCGCCTCTGACCGACGTCTCCCTCCTCCAATCATCGCACTGAATCATCATGTCCCGGCCCCCCCATTGCCTGCTGACTGACGTCTCTCTCGTCCAATCGGCGCCGTCGATCATCAGTTCCACCCCCATTATCTTGCGGTAAGCGGAGATTTTTAATAGATTTTTTTTTCACCGAATTTCATGGGGGGGATTGTCCCCCACCTCTCAAAACATGGAGGGGACATGCCCCCCCCCCCCCCCCCCCCCCCGGGATTTCCGCCCCCACCCCCCTTCCCGCCCCCCTTCCCGCCCCGGATGGCAGGCATCAAATCAAGTGTTCACAGAAGGTAGACAAAAATGCTGGAGAAACTCAGTGGGTGAGGCAGCCTCATAAATTCCTTGCATGTCACCCGCTGAGTTTCTCCAGCATTTTTGTTTACCTTCGATTTTTCCGGCATCTGCAGTTCTTTCTTAAACGTGTTCACGGAAGGTGCGCGGCGGCTTAGCGCAGGATGTGCTACACCCAGAGTTTGGCGCTTGACCGTGCTTGGCGGGCCAGATGATTACGGAAAAAATAATCCGTTTGCGGGCCGGGTTACGGATTTCGGGATACGGGCCGCATTCTCCTGCGGCCCACTGGCTCCGCGTCGACCAGCGATCCCCGCACATTAATACTATCCTACACCTACTAGGGACAATTACCAAGCCAATTAACCTACAAACCTGTACGTCTTTGGAGTGTGGGAGGAAACCGAAGATAGAAAACCCATGCAGATCACGGAGGGATGTGTACAACCTCCACACAGACAGCACCCGTAGTGGAGATCGAACCCGATTACGCCACCGTGACCGCGATCTCTGGAGAGAAGGAATGGGTGATGCTGACTGTCTCGCTGAGTTACCCCAGCATTTTGTGTCTGGTTGTCGGTGTAAACAAGCATCTGCAGTTCCTTTCTACACATTCCGTTTTCCACAGTCAGGCTCTGACAGAAGGAAATGTGAATTTGTACCTTCACTTAAAACTGGTGCATTTCACGGATGCAGAGTGAATGTTTATCAATGCAGAGCGTTTGCAAACATTCGGCGCTCATGGAGTTATGGGATAAATAACTTGCCCCAGTTTGTATTTTCACGCTAAGAATTCTATGCTTTTTTATTTCGCCTTTCTCCCGGCAGTCCCTCGGGCTGGAGGGTGACTTGCTTCCGCTCCGATTCCATGAACCTGAGATAATTAATGAGGGAACCGCAGATTCCTCCAGACATGGGTCAGGCAGTAGCTGCAAGTGAAGTGGCTTTGTGAGGTGGTGCTCTCCTACCGCTCCTGGAGTAATAAGGGCATTGCTCGCGATTCGATGTGGTCAATCCTAGCCTGATCGCACTGTTATGCCCCTGTCCCCCTTAGGCGATTTTTTTAGGCAACTACAGGCGACTGGGCCGTCGCCACATGGTTGTCAGTCGCCCAAAGAATCGTAGCATTTTTCTGGTCGCCGCTGGATTTTGAAATGTTTAAAACCTTTCGGCGACAGTCCGTTTGACGCCAATGAGCATTGATGACTTCTCCTGACGTATGTGCTGTCGTGGTTGTTTTCAGGATTACGTAGGTTGTCACCGGTACTGACTTTGGTGAATTCCATTGGCGACTACCTATGTCAACCTACGTCAACCGGCGACCGGTACCAGCGATTGAATTGTCATAGCTTGTCGCGGGTGGACGTAGGTTGACCCCATTCTCCTGCCTTCTCCCGTTACCTCTGACTCCTGTACTAATCAAGAATGTATCTATCTGTGCCTTAACAATATTCACTCACTTGGCCTCCGCAGCCTTCTGTTCCATGTACGCACCCACCCTCTGTATCAAAAAGTTGCACCTCAGGCCTTTTTGGAGTCTTTCCCCTCACGCTTTAAGGAGAAAGGTCTGTTCATCTTGCCTATGGCCCTCCTGATTTTTATATGCATCTATAAGGTTGTGGGCTGGTGCTATAGACCTGCACGGGAAGGCAGACGCTCCCGCCCCCACGAGTCTCGGATGGGGGCAGATGGGGCTCGTCAGCCTGGGAAGGCAGTCCATCTAGGAGAGGGAAAACTCTGATTTAAAACCTCCACTGCCTTGTGGCCATATCCAGTCATGGAAAAGGCTCCTACCGCTCCTGGAGTAAACCTCAAGAAAATCCGGAGTCGAAGCCCCTAAGGTAGTTCGTCGTTGTCCACAACCTCGCTCTGGCAGCTCCTGCGACGGCGCTGGTGCCAAATTGTAACGGCCCTGCTGTTCCTTTGGATCGATCAGCGACGTGGAGAGGGGGGACGTGCTGCATGGGCAACAGCCTGTCCTCCATATGACATCGCCCAGGCTTGCATGCGACCACACATCACCTGCAAACTAGGATGCATCACCCACGGTCAGTCATGACCGAAGGGGGCCTACTAATCAGGTTGTCCCTCAGCTTCCTGTGCGATAGAAAATAAAGGTGCAGTCTCTCCAGCCCCTTGATGTAGCTCAAACCATCAAGACCCATTAACAACCTCAAATGAATGAAAGCAGAACATTGTCCATGGTCCTGATGCGCAGATAGAATAATTCAATTGGTGCTGTCAAGCACAGACTGTTCTGCTGCTGAGCTGAAACCATTTCATTGCGTTTCTGTGTTATGATTGTGATTACTGTCCGAGATGTCGACTGGGTTAACTCAAACGTTTTTAAATTAAAACAAAAACTACAGATCATAGAAACCAGAAACAAAAACAGAAAATGGGGTGGCACGGTGGCACAGCGGTAGAGTTGCTGCCTTACAGCACCAGAGACCCGGGTTCGATCCTGACTATGGGTGCTGTCTGAACGTTCTCCCCATGGCATGCGTAGGTTTTCTCCAGGATCTCCAGTTTCCTCCCACACTCCAAAGACATACAGGTTTGTAGGTTAATTGCCTTTGGTAAAGATTGGAAATTGTCCCTAGTGCGTGGAGGATAGTGGTAGTGTGCGGGGATCGATGTCAGGACAGAAGCCCTGTTTCCCTGCTGTATCTCTAAACTAAACTAAACTACAATGGGAGAAACACTCAACTGAGAGAAAACACTGTATGTTTTAATGCCTCACAGCTTCAATACTGACTTCAGATGCTGGTCTGTGTGGAGTCTGAACATTACTCCTGTTACCAAATGGGTTTTCTATGGATGAATCGGTTTCCTCCCACATCCCAAAGACTTGCTGGCAAGGTAATTTACCACTGCCAATTACCCCTCGTGAAGATGGGAGACTGTTAATGGGCATGTGAGAGAGAATAACATATATGGGACTGATGGGATTGTTCTGAAAGCCGGCATAAAGTCCTCGGGCTGAATGGACTCCTAGATCGTGACACAATTTGGGCAAAGTCAAAGTCCAAATCAATGAGCCTTTATCAGAACTGGTTTCTCTTTTTATCCAATCAGATGTTTGACTGACTTCACTGTTGATGGCCCTTTGAACAAGACAATTATCAATAAAAAGTGGGCAGCACAGTGGCACGGTACAGATGCTTTTCCACAATGTTCTGTCTTCAATCCTGACCTCAGATGTTGTCTGCGTGGAGTTTGCACGTTCTCTTTGTGTCTGTGTGTGATCCCTCCACGTACTCAGGTTTCCTCCCACATCCCATCCCAAAGATGTGTGGGTTGGTAGATTAATCACCTAATAGGAATTGTCCCGAGCGTGAAGATTAGTGGTGGAGGGGTTTTGGTTGATGAGAAAGTGGGGACAATTTTTTTTTAATGGGATTGATATGGATTAGTGTAAATGGGTGTGTACAGACTGCACAGACTCAGTGAGCTGAAGGGTCAGTTTCTGAATGGTCATTCCATAGACTGTGTATCTTCTGAATGGTCATTGCATAGACTATGGGGCGGCCTGATTCACCTCCACCCCATTGCGGACATTGGACTTTGTCTGTGGAACTGATGCGCTACAATGCTGAGAAAAAAATATTCTGCACTCTGCATTTTCCCCTTTGTTCTATTATTTGTCCTTGAGTTTGACGAATGTATAGTATTATCTGAGCTGGTTGTGTGAATATGCTCCTAAAGCACACCGCCCTTAGTCTACTTCAGTAAAACACTAAACTTTAGTTTTGAACAAACAACAAATCCCCTATACAATACCTAAACCACTGCAGGTTCGATCCTTGTGTCTGCCTGGCCGAACCCTTCAGCCTCGTGCAAGCACGCGGTGGTTCAGCCCCTCCTGAAAAAACCTAACCTCGACCCCCACCTTGCCTAGCAACTACAGACCTATTTCCAAACTGCCCTTCCTTTCAAAAGTCCTTGAAAAGGTAATTTTAAGTCAACTTATGCCTTACCTTCACTAAAATACCATCCTGGAAACTTTCCAATCAGGTTTCAGGGCCCACCACAGCACAGAGTCTGCCTTGTGGAAGGTACATCACGACCTACTTCTCACCATTGACTCCGGCGACTGTGCAATCCTGCTCCTTATCAACCTCAGCGCAGCATTTGATACTGTCGACCACACCATCCTAATTGACCGTCTCCGGTACGGGGTTGGTATTGATGGCACTGCCCTGAGCTGGCTCATCTCCTACATCAAAGATAGGAGTTTCTCTACAAACATAGGCAACTCTTTCTCCTCCCAAGCTAGCCTCTGCTGCAGGGTTCCACAAGGTTCCATCCTTGGCCCCATTCTCTTCTCCCTGTATCTGCTCCCCTTAGGCCAAGTCATTCAAAGGAACGGCATCTCCTTCCACTGCTATGCAGACGATACACAACTCTATCTCCCCCTGAAACCCAACAACCGATCTAATCTTCTCAGCCTTATCCACTGCCTCGAGGATATAAAATGTTGCATGGCCCAGAACTTCCTCCAACTAAACAAGAGTAAGTCTGAGGTCATCCTACTTGGTCCCTCGGACTCAATCAAAATGATAGCAGGCAGCGTTGGAAGCCTTACCCCATTACTCAAACCTCACGACAAAAACCATGGCGTGATATTTGACTCCGCGTTGAAATTTAACAAACAAGTCAATGCCGTGGTAAAAGCTAGCTTCTTCCAGCTTCGGACGATAGCTAAAATAAAACAATTCCTCCAGTTTGACAACCACAAAAAGATCATCCATGCATTTATCTCCTCCCGCCTAGATTACTGCAACTCCCTTTACACTGGCATCAGCCAATCTTCCCTGTCCCGCCTGCAACTGGTCCAAAACGCCGCAGCGAGACTCCTGACGGGCACCGGAAAAAGGGACCACATCACCCCGATCCTGGCCTCTCTCCACTGGCTCCCAGTGCGGTTCCAAATAAATTTCAAGATCCTTCTTTATGTATACAAAGCCCTTAACGGGCTTGCTCCCACCTACATCAAAAGTCTGCTTACCCACCACACCACCTCCAGGTCCCTCAGATCGGCCAACTTGGGGTTACTGACCATCTAGGCATAAGCTCAGGGGTGACCGCGCTTTTGCGGTTGCAGCTCCTAGATTATGGAACAGCATCCCTCTTCCCATCAGAACTGCCCCCTCCATCCACTCATTAAATCAAATTTCCTGGGAAATTCAAAAGTGACTGTTCCTATACATCCTCCTCTATGCCAGAACATCTAAGCTATCAGACTTACAACCTTACAACCAAAGATTCTATAGCGGATCTTTGCTTACAACTAGCTTACAACCCAGTGGTATGAATATTAATTTCCTTAACTTCAAGTAACCCTTGCGTTCCCTCTCTCTCCGTCCCTCCCCCACCCAGGTCGTCGTACTGCGTTCAAAGTCGGCTTGTTGAGTTTCATTGTCTGCAGCTCGTTTTCACCTAGCACACAGCTGACAATGACCCGTTTCCTTTATCATCGTTATTTTTTTTGCATATCTTTCATTCATTTCGTTCTACATCTCTCCACATCATCGTCCATGTCTCTCGTTTCCCTTTCCCATGACTCTACATCTGAAGAAGGATCTCAACCCGAAATGTCACCCATTCCTGTTCGCCAGAGATTCGGTCCGACCTGCTGAGTTACTCCAGCTTTTTGTGTCTATCTTCAGACTAGTACAGAGATTGTCTGAGTAACAACTTTGCTTCGAGGCAGTGATTATGTTCAAAAGATTTGAAGCCACCATGATCATTTGACAGATGGAGGCCTTTGCATTGTTCAGCATAGCTGTCAACACAAAAACCTGTGGCGACATTGCCCTGTATAAGCATTATCGAGAGAAGAGAAACACCTTGGCGGACTAAGCTGCTTCAGTCTAGGGCCAGACCCAGGAATAGAAGGTCAGGAATCAGTATTAGGTACATTCATTTATTATCCTCATGGGGTGGCAGGCAATGGTTTACACAGGAAGCTATTTATTATCTGTGAAAAAGAACCAAGTCAAGGGTCAAGGGTGTTTTATGGTCACATGTCCCCAAAATGGAACATCCTTTCTCTATGCAATGTAATTGTCACCCAGTGCTTAAATGATGTAAACCAGTTCTGCTGTTGTGGAGCCAATAATGCTTTGAATTAGGAGGGAGGTTTACTATACGGCATTTTTTCATTTAGTTTAGAGATACAGCGTGGAAACAGGCCCTTTGGCCCACCGAGTCCGCACCGGCCAGCAATCCCCGCACACTAACACTATCCTACACACACTAGGGACAATTTTACATTTATACCAAGCCAATTAACCTACAAACCCGTATGCATTTGGAGTGCGGGAGGAAACCTTTCTGTCCTGGGCCTCCTCCATTGTCAGAGTGAGGCCCAGCACAAATTGGAGAAACAGCACCTCATACTTTGCTTGGGCAGCTTACACCCCAGTGGTATGAACATTGACATCTCTAACCTCAGCCCTTGCTTTCGCTCTATCTCCATCCCCTCCCCCTTCCCAGTTCTCCTATCATTCTTACTGTCCCTGACTACATTTTATCTGTACTGCCCACGCAACTAACAACCTCGACCCGAGGCGTCACCCATTCCTGCTCTCCAGAGATTTGGTCCATATCCCTCCAAACCTGTCCTAACCATGTGCCTGTCTAACTGTTTCTTAAACGTTGGGATAGTCCCAGCCTCAACTACCTCCTCTGGCAGCTTGTTTCATACACCCACCACCCTTTGTGTGAAAAAGTTACCCCTCAGATTCCTATTACATCTTTTCGCCTTCACATTAAACCTATGTCCTCGATTCACCTACTCTGGCCCAGAAAGCTGTGTGCATCTACCCGATTTATTCCTCTTATGATTTTATACACCTCTATAAGATCATGATACATCTCTAAAAGATCACCTTGACGACTCTTGGTTTACATAAATACTCTGTCCCGCTCTGTAATAAAGTATATTTACGTCCACCTTTAAATAGGAGACAAACACTGTAATATTTCCAATGAGGTTTCACTATTGCCCCATGTACTTGAAGCATGGTCTTTCTCCTTTCTCTCAGTGGGTCAGACTCTGGAGAAAAGGAATAGGTCAAATTTCGGGTCGAGACCATTCTTCAGACTTTCAGTTCTGATCAAAGGTCTTTGTGCTAAAATGTTGATTGTGATTCTATCGCCACAAATGCTGAATGAACTGAATTTTTCAACATTTTATTCTATTTGTTTTCCAATTATGTTTTGTACTAGTGTCAATTGTTGCAGACTTTCTTTTCACTCTCATGTGATTCATGCATAATTCCATGCACAACGTGTGTAACGTGTGCAATTTATGCATAAATTTGTGTGTAATTTTTGTGTATTGATGTGTATTTTGCATGTGATTTTGCATGTAATTTGTGTGTGTTCAGCGTGTAATTGGTGCATCATTTTTTCCTCATTTGCGTGTGACGTGCATAATTTGCGTGCAATTTGCGTGTTTGTGCACAATTTGTGCGTGATTTATGTTTTGCATATTTTGTCCATGGGCTTGTGATGTAGCCTGCAAGCAATTTTTTCATTGTACCTGTCAATAAACCCGACTTGCCTTGAGTTTTCTTGTTTTCATTTCAGACTCCCAATATCTTTAGCTTTTCTTTGTTATTTTCTGTTACTCCCTGCTTTTGTGATCAAATCCCTTTGCAATAAACAATAACATTATTTTGCCTTTCCTGCTTACAACCATTCTGTGCCTATACATTTCCCCTAAACGCTTGGGTGAGTGAGCCCTTAACGTGAGCCCATGACTCCTGGCTTCACTCCATTCCGAGGAAACATCCTCTCAACATCCACTCTATTAATGATTCCCAAAACCTTTTTGATTGCAACATGGCAACTTTGGTTAGTACATAGAGCATTAGAATTGTATCTCCAAATATTGTCCTAGTTTGCTACAATTGGGAAATCAGGAAAACAACCCATACAAATTAGCTGGAATAATTGAACAGTGGTTGAACCCAAATTAGCTGTAACTGAACGCTGGGCAATTCACCATCAGCAATGGCAGCCTCGCCTACAGTCTGTCTGTCTTTTCGTCTTTTTTTGTTATTTTTAGTGTGTTTTACAAGGTATGTGTTAATGTTCTCTGGTTTGTTTTATGTGCAGGGGAAACATTTTTCAATCTCTTAACTTGCCAGAGATGCGATTGTTTTCCGGATCGTATCTCCAGTCGCTCTGTGGCCTAACATCATGGACCTGTGGACTTACCATCGGAGCCTGCGATCCCTTGCCTGGGGTCGACGCTCCAACCGCAGCCTGTGGATTTCACCATCGAGGAGCTCGCAGTCTCGGGTAGAGGCTGATGTTGGGAAGCTCCAAAGTCGCAAGAGGTTCGCCCAGCCCGGGGTCCTATCGCCCGGTGCAAGGAGCTGCGATCATCCCTATGCAAAGGGCCAGACCGCCGGCTACGGGAGCCAAGATCGTCCCGTCAACGCAAGGCTCGAGAGGCCCCCGACCGTGGGTGGACAAAGAAAGGAAGAGATTGACCCTTTTTTCCGCCTTCCATCACAGTGAGGAATGTGGAGGGGTCACTGTGGTGGATGTTTATGTTAAAACGTATTTTGTGTGTTTTGTTGCTTTTTTATTGGTATGACTGTACGGCAACTCAAATTCCTTCGTATGTTGCGAAACACTACTTGGCTAATTAAAGTACTGATTATGATTATGATTTCCAAGATATATTGCTGTGTTGCTACGCCACAAATTCTCCTCCGGAGAAACTGCCTAGTCCATCTCTTGTAAACTTTTGCATTCCTGTTCCCAGTTGAAACTCAATATTTAGCCAAACAATTAAAAAATAACCTCCGGTGGCTCAGCACTTCAAAAATAATGATCAGGGTGATTCAACATCAAGGGATCTTCCTTCGACCAGCCCTGTTACAAAAGGATCTTTCACTCACCCTTCACTGTTTTCCCATCCCCCAATACCTATGATAGTTAGCATCTGCACTAAAGCTATTACTATTTGTTGGATTCACGGGAGATGGTCTTGGAGGGGAGGATGCTCCTCAAACTGCAGAGCATCCTGGACAATACAGCTCACCCGCTCCATGACGCACTGGTCAACTTGAGGAGTACCTTCAGCAACAGTCTGGTTCTACCAAGATGCAGGACGGAATACCATAGGAGATCCTTCTTCCCAGCAGCTATCAAACTGTACAATTCCTCCCCCTTCTGTCGTGTGGTGACACCCCTCCCCAATCTTCCCTCCTAGGGTAAATAAAGTTCTATCATATCATATCCTACTATACTTGGTTTTAATTCAATCCCAATATACTTTTCTATCTTCGTAAGTTATCATGCACTCTCAAGTCTTCCCGATTGCTAGCTGTAGAAGGTACCTTTTCCATCAATGAAGACGTTCTAAAATGTACAAAAAATGCCATTGTGCACCTTCATGATTAGAAATTAGACCCACTATCGCCTTTTTTTTACTGTAACTTATGCAAATAAATTTGGCAGGTCTTTCAATCACTTGTATCAGTTTCTTCTTGAAGTCCAAGTAATTGGGAGATTGTGGATTGGGCATTTCCTGTTGTATTTCACACTAACGCTTTCCTGTTGTATTGTGTGTCTGTGGTGTCATTAAGGTTTACAGGGCCAATTACAGGTAATTACTTATCAAACAAAAATAGATCAAAGGTCCTAGATTCACAAGCTCCATGATTAATTCTCAATTAAACAACTCCCTCGATCTTAAAGGGAATGTATTCAGTGTGATTTAAGGTATTACTGCTTGGACAGTGCTTTTATATGTCCTACTTCTCCACTTGTAATGTAATAATTGCATCACTAAACTGTTGGGAAACAAAGTCAGATCCGCCTATCCCCTTCGCTCCATGGCTCATGAGCCATGTGTCAATCGATTGAGGCACAGTGTGGTAGCGGCACAGTGGCACAGCGTAGAGTTGCTGCCTTGCAGCGCTGGAGACCCGGGTTGCAACCTGACTACGGCTGCTGTCCGTACGGAGTTTGTACGTTCACCCTGTGACCGTGTGGGTTTTTGTCTGGGTGTTCTGGTTCCTCCGCTCTCCAAAGACATACAGGTTTGTAGGTAAATTGGCTTCTGTAAAATTTCACATTCTCCCTAGAGTGTAGGATAGTGCTATCTACAGGGTGATCGCTGGTCGGCCCGGACTCAGTGGGCCAAAGGGCCTGTGTCTACGCTGCATCTCTAAAGTCTAAACTCTCCAAAAGATTGCCGCAAATCTAATGTCAAACACAGTACATGGGGTGCCGTTTAGTTTAGGTTAGTTTAGAGCAGGGGTAGGGAACCTTTTCATGGTGGAAGGCCGCCTTAAGTTAGCTGTAATCTAACAAGGCCACATCCAAGAAAGTTCAATTAGATATACTTCAAAATGTACATTATTTTGTTAAAATAGCCCTCATGACTTACTAATGTTTTAATTGTGGCCGTCAGTCGGGGAGGATTATTTTGAATCTTCTTATACTCTTTGGTATTTTAAATACATTAATTTTAAGATTAAAATAAAAATAATAAAAGATGAACAAAAAAATATTAATAATAATAAAAAGATTTGTTCTACAAAATTTGGATTCATTCAAAGGGCCACACTTAATGGCTTAGAAGGCCGCATGGGGCCTTAAGGCTGCAGGTTCCCCACCCCTAGTTTACAGATACAGCATGGAAACAGGCCCTACGGCCCACCGAGACCGCACCGGCCAGCGCTCCCCGTATATTAACATTACCCTACACACACCGGGTCAATTTTACATTTATACAAAGCCAATCAACCTACAAAGCTGTACGTCTTTGAAGTGTGGGAGGAAACTGAAGATCTTGCAGAAAACCCACGCAGTCACGGGGAGAACGTACAAACCCTGTACAGACAGCACCCGTGGTCGGGATCGAACCCGGGTCTCTGGCGCTGCAAGCGCTGTGAGGCAGCAACTCTACCGCTGCGTCACCATGTCGCCTTCGTGAACAGGAGGGTCTCCATCTGGCATGCTGTGTGCTGTTACCCCTTACCCTTGCCCATGCCTGCCTTGGTGAGAGCTCATGAATGGCGCCGATTTGCTTCCCGTAAGTTAAGCACCTAGAAGGGATAAGTACTTTTTTTTGACATTGTCGGCGCCTTTGTGGCCACTCTTTTGTGTAGTTTGTATGCAAAAATAAAGAATTTCACTACACCTAGGTGCGTGAAGGTATCATCATCAAATAGGTTCTTCATGCTGATAAGTGATACTGTCGGAACTGAATTAAGCCACGCGATCCATCAAGTCTACTTCACCATTCAATCATGGCTGATCTATCTCTTCCTCCAAAACTCATTCTCCTGCCTTCTCCCCATAACCCCTGACACCCGTACTAATCAAGAATCTATCTTACTCTGCCTTAAAGATATCCATTGTCTTGGCCTCCACAGCCTTCTGTGGCAAAGAATTCCACACATTCACCACCCTCCGATTACAGAAATTCCTCCTCATCTCTTTCCAAAAGGTACGTCCTTCAACTCTGAGGCTATGACCTCGGGACTCTCCCACCAGTGGAAACATCCTCTCCACATCCACTCTATCCAGGCCATTCACTCGTCGGCAAGTCCTTACCTGGGGGAGGTTGCTGGAGAAGATCCATGATGGCAGAGTCAGCTCCTTTAGTGTAAACAACAATCTCATCGGTCAGAGGGTGCCTGACCACCACTGACATCCGCTTTCGAGTGGAATCAAAGCCCAGCGTGTGCAAAAGTTCAAAAGCCAACTTGCCCACATGGGGCAGCTCCACGGTCACCAGCTCTGGCAGTCTGCCAACCAGGGCGCAGTTGTAGGCCTTGGCGGCATAAACAAGGGCAGCCTCGTCTGGGCTCTCGGCCTCGTAACGCAACTCCCCGTCCTTCCCCTCGGCTATCGTGGTCTCTGCCCGGAAGCCATTTTCATTCTTCTCCCTCGATGGGGATCTGCCGGACTCTTCGCCCATCTTTGTGGAGGCATCCGAGGAAGGAGAGACCAAGGTGCTGGTGGAGTTTCTATGCAGCGACTTGCTTGTGGAAAGGCTGGAGGAGCTGCTGTTGTTCGAGCCCGCGGTCAGGCGACTAGGGGTAAACCGTTTGATGAAATCTTCCAAGGACTTGACTGGAGACTTGAGCTCAAAGCGGACTCGAACCTTGTGCCTCGGCTGGTTTGGAGACGAAACCATTACAGTGTTACAAACTGTCAGTGCGATGAAAAAGTCGATGGTGTCAGATAGTTCAGGGGTGAGGTGGCTTAGTGGTTGTCCTCGTTGTCTCAACACGTCCAGCCGACTGGCACATTCATTCACCTTTTCCAACAGCTGAGGGTCCGGTGTGATGTCTTTCTCCTGAAGATAAAGAACATTGAGAATGGGAAGAGTCAGACCAACAAGGCTACTTCTGGCTACAAGGACGAAAATCTGGGCGGAGGGTGAAGAGGAGTCGATGGAGATGCAAGAGAGATTAGACCACTGGATAACAAGTGGGTAAATGGGAGTATTGGGTGTGCTCTGAGAACTGGCATAGTTGCAATGGGCCATTTGAGTTTAGCTTAATGCTATGTGTACCAAGGTGCAATGAAAAGTTTTTGTTGCGTGCTGAGCAGTCAGTGGAAATACATGATTACAATCGAGCCATCGCAGTGGACAGATACATGATAAAGGGAATAACGTGAATAACGTTAAGTGCAAGATAAAGCCAGCAAAGTTTTCAAGAGATAGCTAGATAGGGCTCTTAAAAATAGCGGAGTCAAGGGATATGGGGAGAAGGCAGGAACGGGGTACTGATTGGGGATGATCAGCCATGATCACATTGAATGGCGGTGCTGGCTCCTACTCCTGCACCTATCGTCTATTGTCTACTGTCTGAAGTCTGGTCAAAGATAGCTCCAACGAGGTAGATAGTAGTGCAGGACTGCTCTCTGGATGTGGGAGGATGATTCAGTTGCCTGATAACAGCCGGGAAGAAACTGTCCCTGAATCTGGTGGTGTGGTTTCTGTGTCATGAGGAAAGATGAAATACGGGAACTATTTCCACATCCTTCCAAAACTAGGACACACACTTGTACAATCACCATTAAAAAATTCATGCATGTATTTATTTTACCACAGAGTGCTTGCAATGTGCTCCATTCCTTAAAGGAATAGCGTGAATGGGAAAATTGACATGGAGAGGAATGAAAGAAAATTCTGCAGAGCGAGAGTTTACTTTTTCATTGGCACGTGTACTGAGGTACAGTGAAAAGCTTTTGTTTGCATTCCATCTCGTCAAAGAAAAGACTATGCATGAATACAATCAAACCTTCCACAGTGTAGTCCAGATACTGGAGTAACTCAACGGGTCAGGCAGCATCCTTGGAGAACATGGATAGGTGACGTTTTGGGTTGGGACCTTACCTCAGAATGATTGCAGGGATAGAGGGAAACATGGAAACACAGAGAACGGGTGCAGGATTCAAGAGAGAGTTAGATATAGCTCTTAGGACTAACAGAATCAAGGGATATGGGGAGAAAGCAGGAACCGGGTACTGATTCTATGTTTTTATGTTTCTAGAATTTAGATGGAGGGTGAAGGAGGGTTAAGTGACTAATTAATTCATATTTGTCTGATTCTTGATACATACGGGATAGGTTCCTTTTCCTGGAGTGTATTCCACCCTTAACTCGTGTCGTGGGATTTGCCACCATCCGAGTAAGGTTTTAATGTTGCAACTAAATGCTAGTCTGGAGTTTGTGCTCAGGTCCTGGAATATTGCTCTAGCTCACAACCATCTTACTCTTGGTTAACATCAGAAACATAGGAAATAGGTGCAAGAGTAGTCCATTCGACCCTTCCAGCCAGCACTGCCATTCAATGGGATGGCAGGGCTGGGATGGCGGGACTGTCATATGAGGAAAGATTGAAAAGACTAGGCTTGTATTCACTGGAGTTTAGAAGGATGAGGGGATATATTATAGAAACATATGAAATTATAAAAGGACTGGACAAGCTAGATGGAGGAAAAATGTTCCCAATGTTGGGCGAGTCCAGAACCAGGGGTCACAGTCTGAGAATAAAGGGGAGGCCATTCAAGACTGAGGTGAGAAAAAAACTTTTTCACCCAGAGAGTTGTGAATTTGTGGAATTCCCTGCCTCAGAGGGCAGTGGAGGCCAAATCACTGGATGGATTTAAGAGAGAGTTAGATAGAGCTCTAGGGGCTAGTGGAATCAAGGGATATGGGGAGAAGGCAGGCACGGGATATTGATTGGGGATGATCAGCCATGATCGCAATGAATGGCGGTACTGGCTCGAAGGGCCGAATGGCCTCGTCCTACACCTATTTTCTATGTTTCTATGTTTCTATGTTTAACATGATCATGGCTGATCATACAAAATCAATACGCGGTTCTTGCTTTTTCCCCCCTATTCATTGATTCCTTTAGCCCCAAGAGCTAAATCTAACTCTCCCTTGAAAACATCCAGTGAATTGGCCTCCACTGTCTTCTGTGGTTGAGAATTCCACAGATTCACAACTCTCTGAGGGAACAAGTTTGTCCTCATTTCAGTCCTAAATGGCCAACCCCCTTATTCTTAAGGTGCACCTTGGTACCCCTTAATCCCACGTGAAACTGACGGCACAGTGGCGCAGGGGTAGAGTTTCTGCCGCACACAGACCCAGGTTCGATCCCAACAACGGGTGCTTGTCTGTACGGAGTTTGTACATTCTCCCCCTGACCAGCGTGGGTTTTACTCCGGGATCTTCGGTTTCTTTCCACACTGCAAAGCCGTACAGGTTAGTAGGGTTAATTGGCTTGGCATGAATGTAAAAATTGTCCCTAGCGTGTGTAGGATAGCATTAGTGTGCGGGGATCGCCAGCCGGTGCAGACTCGGTGGGCCTGAAGGGCCTGTTTCCTTCTAAAATAAACTCTAAAAACAAAACTAAAACCTCCGCCGGCTTGCAGCGCTTACTGACCATGGGGCTGCTGAAGGCAGTGTGCTTGGACAGGATGCTGGCCCTCTTCGCCTCTGCTCTGCTGCCAGTCCGACGGTGGGACTTGGTGCTTTGGGTTCTGTGGCCAACTTTGGCGCTCTGGTGGCTGGATGTGCTGTCACACCTTGGAATTGTTTGCGATTTGGACATACATTCCTCATCCTCCGAGTCAAGGTCTTGGTACATTGCCAACCTCTTTGCTATTTGTGGGGGGAAAAAAAAATCTTACATTAGCTACATATTAAACTGAAATCAAACAGCTGGAAGGGTAAATATTCCTGAATTTAAGAAAAAAACAGCCTTTTAGTGCCCTAGTGAGACCACACCTGGAGTATTGTGTGCAGTATTTGTCCCCTAATTTGAGGAAGGACATTCTTGCTATTGAGGGAGTGCAGCGTAGGTTTACAAGGTTAATTCCCGGGATGGCGGGACTGTCATATGCTGAGAGAATGGAGCGGCTGGCTTGTATACTCTGAGTTTAGAAGGATGAGAGGGGATCTTATATTAGATTATTAAGGGTTTGGACACACTAGAGGCAGGAAACATGTTCCCGATGTTGGGGGATGCAGGGGCCACAGTTCAAGAATAAGGGATAAGGCATTTACAAGA
The DNA here is from genome assembly GCA_035221665.1 of Okamejei kenojei. Lineage (NCBI taxonomy): Eukaryota > Metazoa > Chordata > Chondrichthyes > Rajiformes > Rajidae > Okamejei > Okamejei kenojei. Next base: position 4,471,221 of record CM069136.1, read on the forward strand.
GAGATGAGGAAACACTTTTTCACACAGAGAGCTGTGAGTCTGTGGAATTCTCTGCCTCAGAGGGCGGTGGAGGCCGGTTCTCTGGATACTTTCAAGAGAGAGCTAGATAGGGCTCTTAAAGATAGCGGAGTCAGGGGATATGGGGAGAAGGCAGGAACGGGGTACTGATTGTGGATGATCAGTCATGCTCACATTGAATGGCGGTGCTGGCTTGAAGGGCCGAATGGCCGACTCTTGTACCTATTATCTATTGTCTATTGTCTTACCGCTCAGATTTAAAGCACGGTTTTAATGCTTTGTCGCTGTCTTCTTCTGCAGAAGTTAATGTATCAACACATGCCAATCTGTTCTTGTTTCGTTTATAGATTACAGCATGGAAAAAAGCCCTTCAGCCCAACAGGCCCGCATCAAGCACCTGTTCACACTGGTTCCATTGTATCCCCCACTCTCCTATCCAGCCCTTATACGCATGCGGCTATTTACAGAGGCTGATTAACCTACGAACCCGCAAATCTTTGTAATGTGGGACTTAACTGGAGAACCTAGATGAACAGGGGGAACGTGCAAACTCCACGCAGATAGCACCCAAGCTCAGGATCAATCCCAGGCTTTTTTTCAGAGATACAGTAGGGAAACAGGCCCTACGGCACTGAGTCTGCACCGACCGGTAATCCCCGCACATTAACACTATCCTACACACACTAGGGACAATTTACACTTATACCAAACCAAATTACCTATATAACTGTGCGTCTTTGGAGTGTGGGAGGAAACCGAAGATCTCAGAGAAAATCCACACGGTCACGGGGACAGCGTACAAACTCCATACAGACAGTACCTGTAGTCGGGATCGAACCTGTGTCTCCGCTGAGGCAAGCTCCGTAAGGCAGCAACTCTACCGCTGCACCACCGTGTTGCCAGGCCTCTTGCGCTGTGAGGCAGCGGTACTGCACTATCCTGCAATATTCTTGATTATTACCTATATAAGGTAGTTTTACTGGGCAATATTAGTTGGTATTTTGACTGGTCAAAAAACGCGCAGTTTCCAGCGGGCAATATTACTTGGTATTTTTCTTCTTCCGGTTTTCGCCATTGACTTTACGTAGAAAAACTGCGGTCAATCACAAAGCTCCAAGTGTGAATCTTAGGAATTATTTTAATTTACGTGGGGATAGGTAATAATTATAATATTGACTGGCTTCTTTCGGGAGACACCAGGAAATATTGCCCGCACTGAAATCATATTGCCCTCGTCTTCGACTCGGGCAATATGATTTCAGTTTGGGCAATATTTCCTGGTGTATCCCTCAAGGCCAGTCAATATTAATAGAATATTGACTGGCCTTGAGGGGGATACGACATATATTGCCTGAAGTAGATTCATATTGCCCGAGTCGAAGACGAGGGCAATATGGATCTAGTGAGGGCAATATATGTCGTATCTCCCGAAAGAGGACAGTCAATATTGTTATTATTACCCATTATCAGACATCTAGAGGAAAATTTTAACATCTCAGCTCGGCGGACTTCCACGTAAAATTTAACCAAAATGGACGCGGCAGTCTTCCTGTCTGCCGTTTGAATATTCTAAATTTCCCACGCAGCGTCACGTTGCCGTCACGTTGCCAAGTTCCCGGATGTGAGACCAGGGGAATATAAGACTATATTCCCCGCTGTTTTTAACAGGTAAAGTCCATAGGCGTTCGCAAGAAAGGGGAATATAAGAAAATATTCCCCTGTTACCCCTGCTGGCAGTAAAAACGAAGGGAATACAATTTTGTAAAAGCATACCTCAGATGTGTGATATGGGTAATAATATATAATTATTACCTATATAAGGTAGTTTTACTGGGCAATATTAGTTCGTATTTTGATTGGTCAAAAAACGCGCAGTTTCCAGCGGGCAATATTACTTGGTATTTTTCTTCTTCCGGGTTTCGCCATTGACTTTACGTAGAAAAACTGCGGTCAATCACAAAGATGAAATATTACGAACCCTGGGCGTACATCCGGGACACGAACCCGGCCAAAGTTCACCGCGAAGAATCAGGTCACGGCATCTAAACAAACATGGCAGACCTCCAGACACCAGTGCGAGTCTTCGACTCGGGCAATATGATTTCAGTTTGGGCAATATTCCTGGTGTCTCCCTCAAGGCCAGTCAATATTATATAATTATTCCATGCAACTCTTTACAATGCGAACAACAACTCTGCCTCAGGCCTGTTACCCTTTGCAGGCTTGCAACTTGCTGCCATGACAAGGACCCGACTCACTGCTTCTATTGCCCGTATTCATTACCTTTAGGAAGGCGATGCGGAGGAATCTCTTTAGCCAGAGGGTGGTGAATCTGTGGAACCCTTTGCCACAGAAGGCTGTGGAGGCCTAGTCAATGGATATTTTTTAAGGGCGGTGATTGGCAGATTCTTGATTAGTCAGAGAGTCAGGAGGTGTGGGGAGAAGCCAAGAGAATGGGGTTGAGAGGGAAAGATAGATCAGCCATCATCGAACGGTGGAGTAGGCTTGATGGGCCGAATGGCCTGATATCTTCTCTAATAACTTATGAAAAACAATGGCATTTAGAGACCCCCACATGTTGATCCACCACGGGGAATGTGGGAAGAATACAATGGTATTAGTGTTGAACTTGGCAGTCAGCTCAGACTCATAGAAATATAGAAAATAGGTGCAGGAGTAGGCAATTCGGCCCTTCAAGCCAGCACCCGCCATTCAATATGATCACGGCTGATCATCCAAAATCAGTACCCTGTTGCTGCTTTTCCTCCCATTTCCCTTGATTCCGTTAGCCCTAAGAGGTATATCTAACTCTATATCGACCCAGTGCGCCGATGGGCATGCTTTGAGCGCACCCTGACCCTGCGACTCGATGAACAGTGAGCATTGCTAATGACCACCAAATGGTCCGTGTTTGGCAAAGCAGTCGGCCTGCAATTGGAAGAGGGCCACGGAAAAGTACAGCGGTGCAAGCCTTCATTCAGCCCCATTGCCCGAGGCAGCTCTTGGAAAGAGATTTACAGTCAGAAGCCAAACCCCATGCTTTTTCCACAGGGCCTTGCCAAGTGTATATCCAACTCCCTTTCCACTGGGTGCACGCCTGAGCCTTGGTGCCGGTCCACTTTCACCAACCGCCCAGGCAGTGTTCCAGATCATAATGACTTCAAAACGTTCCATTCAATTTCCACCTCAATATTTTGCCAATTATCTCAGACCAAGTGTAGCCACCACCAGGCTTGCCAGTGGAACTAGTTACTCACTAATGACCTGTCTCAAATAAATCTCATCATTCCATGCAATTAAAACAAAAATTGCAGATGTTGGAATTCCAAAATAAGAAGGCCTTCTATCCACTCAGTAGGCTGTGGAGGCCATCAATGGATATTTTTAAGGCAGAGATAGATAGATTCTTGATTAGCATGGGTGTCACGGGTTATGGGGAGAAGGCAGGAGAATGGGGTTCGGAGGGAGATATAAATCAGCCATGATTGAATGGCGGAGTAGACTTGATGGGCCGAAGGGCCTAATTCTGCTACGATCACTTACAACCTTACGACCACTCTAGACCTACTTTTCGAACTGCCGATGGATCACAACCATCTTAACTTTTCGACTCCCCTTACCTACTCTAAACTCACCCCCATAGGAACGGTCAGGAGAAGGGTTCCAACCCGAAACGTCACCCATTCCTTCTCTCCAGAGATGCTGCCTGTCCCGCTGAGTTACTCCAGCATTTTGTGTCTATCTTCGCTGGAAACACTTAACAGGTCAGGCAGCATCTGTGGGGAACGAGAAACAGAGCCAATGTTTCAGACTGGAGCATCTTCTTCAGAACCAGAACTGACAAATGGCCTTTGATACAAAATACTGGTCCTGTTTCTCCATTTCAGAATGCTGCCTGACCTACTGATTACTTCCAGCTCTTTTATGGTTTACTTTCAATCCAGATCAATTCTGGAGCTTTAGTATCTTGTACTTCATGGTAAAATATCCTCAACATGAAGATAGAGAATGATCACTATTCCTCCGCTCTTGAAATGAGGTTCCATCCTCCATTACCTGCCATGCTTAGCAGCCAAGCTGTTTTTACAAGTGATACAAGAAAATAAAAACACTTCATTTTAAATCAGTTTAATCTTGAAGAGTGGTGGGCAAAGATTGAAGATGCAAATAGGATTCTCCTGTTCCCAGTCCTTATGTGTCTGCTTGCATTCTTATTTTGACCTGTTGGACTCTGCCTCACCCCCGATGTTGAATACTTAAGAGCGATCCTAGTCTCACGAGTTTATTTGCGTAATTAAAGTCTGCCGTTCCAAAATAACACTTCTAAACGACCGTGTGTACCCTCTTCAAGGCTTTGACAAAGAATCTTACAGTATGTCGTCCAAAATTGGACAAAATGTTCCAGCTGAGGCCAAACCTGTGGTTTATTAAGGTTTAAACTAACATCCCGAATGTAAATTGGAGGAACAGCATCTCATATTTCGGTTGGTCAGTTCACAACCCAGCGGTATGAACGTTGATTTCTCTAATTTCAAGTGACCTGCATTCCTTCCCACCAAACCCTCTCCCCCTACCTCCCCCAACCCCGTAGTCATCCTACTAGTTCCACTGTTTGCAACCTTGTGTCCCTGTCGTTAGCACATCTTCCCCAGCCAACAATGGGCCATTATAGACCCCAGCCTTCCTGAGGTCATCTGTTGCCAGCCTTGTTCTGTTCTGGTCTTTTCTTGCCTCCAGTTATCACCCCCCTACCCCCCACCCCCACCCCATCTATCTTTGTGAGTGATGAAGGGTTCCGACTCAAACCGTCACCTATTCCTTCTCTCCAGAGATGCTGCCTGACCCACTGAGTTACTCCAGCATCCTCGGAATAAATCAGCATCTGCAGTTCCTTCCTACACTTGTACTCAGGGCTACTACTAAAACACTCACACGACACACTAGGTGTTAATAACCTGCCCTGCTATCACTTAACAAGCTCGGCACTGGACTTCCAGGATATCTTTCCCGCACTGCTACATTATGCATGACCTTGTAGGTCCTCACGGATGCAAGTCTTGGGAATGAATGGTGCTTTTGTTGATTAAACTATTTCTCTTCATGCTTATCTCTGTCGCAGGAGACTTCAACCTTGCTGCTCTTCTCTTCCCTATCTGGCTCCACCAGGTCACAATGAGCAGATCAAAGCAAGGGAATCATGAAATGTAAGTAATTCCGGCTTGTACTGGACAAGAGAACGTATATCAAATTCATGACATGCTGAAGGATCCAAGTTTCAAACATGATCATCTATTTCTGAACCTAGTCACGTTCAGGAACACCTTTCCCTGCAGATAATGTACCGAAAAGGGACCACCTGGCACTCGACAAGTAATTTCATAGACGTCTAATAATTTAACGTGAAAATATCCTTTACAAATTACAACAAATTAGGATCAAGATGATGAAAAAGTCTTCATTCAGGAGGTTACAGATGCTTGAAATTCTCTTCCCCATGGGGGGTCTTGTCGAGAATATATTCAAGAATGAGTCTGTTGAATTTTTTAAGGCTGTGGGAATTGAAGAGACAGCATTTTACAGCATAATAGGGGTGGAAGGCAGCGCAGTGGTAGAGTTGCTTCCTTACAGCGCCAGAGACCCGGGTTCAATCCAGGCTACGGGTGATGTCTATCCGGAGTTTGTACGTTCTCCCCATGACCTGCAAAGGTTTTCTCCGGGATCTCAGATTTCCTCTCACACTCCAAAGACGTACAGGTTTGCGGGCTAATTGGCTTGGTATAATTGTAAATTGTCCCTAGTGTGTGTAGGGCAGTGCTCGTGTGCGGGGTGGCTGGTCGACACGGACTGACTCGATGGTCTGAAGGAAGGGCCTGTTTCCACAAGGTATCGCTAAACTAAATGAAATTTGCCTGGAAATCGTAGGATACAATAACTGGATAGGAAAACCACTTTAGGGTGTTGTTATTAGCTATGACCAACCTGAATGGCTGAACAGATTTGAGGATTCATCCGGTCGGTTCCTGCTTCTATTTCTCAATTTCCTGCTGGCCTTTAAGATGTGATGACATTTTCGAGCTGCTCTTTCAGCAGCTTACACGGAAACTGAAGCTTGATTGTACTTTGATTGCAGTGTAGATTTCTTTTAGCATTTGGATTCAGCGTTGAAAATATGACCCAGTGGTCAACCAGGAAGTAATCTTCTGGTGGCAGTAATCTTAGTTTTATTTTAGTTTCGAAATACAGATTGGAAATAGGCCCTTTGGCCCACCAAGTCGGCACCGACCAGCGATTCCCGCACATTAACACGACCCTCCACACAGAGGGACAATTTTACATTTATACCACGCCAAAAACCTGTACGTCTTTGGAATGGAGAGTGACATTGTTAATTCAGAAACAATGGTTCTGAACTTAAAGAAAGTTAACTTTGAGGGTATGAGACGTGAATTGGCCAAGATTGACTGGCAATTAATTCTAAAAGGGTTGACGGTGGATATACAATGGAAGACATTTCAAGACTGCATGGATGAACTACAAAAATTGTTCATCCCAGTTTGGCAAAAGAATAAATCAGGGAAGGTAGTGCATCCGTGGATAACAAGGGAAATCAGGGATAGTATCAAAGCAAAGGATGATGCGTACAAAGTAGCCAGAAAAATCAGCATACCAGAGGACTGGGAGAAATTCAGAGACCAGCAGAGGAGGACAAAGGGCTTAATTTGGAAAGGAAAAATAGATTATGAAAGAAAACTGGCAGGGAACATAAAAACTGACTGCAAAAGTTTTTATAGATATGTGAAGAGAAAGAGATTAGTTAAAACAAATGTAGGTCCCTTGCAGTCAGAAACAGGTGAGTTGATCGCGGGGAACAAGGATATGGCGCACCAATTGAATAACTACTTTGGTTCCGTCTTCACTAAGGAAGACATAAATAATCTGCCGGAAATAGCAGGGGACCGCGGGTCAAAGGAGGAATTGAGTGAAATCCAGGTTAGTCGGGAAGTGGTGTTGGGTAAATTGAATAGATTAAAGGCCGATAAATCCCCAGGGCCAGATAGGTTGCATCCCAGAGTACTTAAGGAAGTAGCTCCGGAAATAGTGGATGCATTAGTGATAATCTTTCAAAACTCTTTAGATTCTGGAGTAGTTCCTGAGGATTGGCAGGTAGCAAACGTAACCCATCTTTTTAAGAAGGGAGGGAGAGAGAAAACGGGGAATTACAGACCAGTTAGTCTAACATCGGTAGTGGGGAAACTGTTAGAGTCAGTTATTAAAGATGGGATAGCAGCACATTTGGAAAGTGGTGAAATCATTGGACAAAGTCAGCATGGATTTACGAAAGATAAATCATGTCTGACGAATCTTGTAGAATTTTTCGAGGATGTAACTAGTAGCATGGATAAGGGAGAACCAGTGGATGTGGTGTATCTGGACTTCCAGAAGGCTTTCGACAAGGTCCCACATAAGAGATTAGTATACAAACTTAAAGCATACAGCATTGGGTGTTCAGTATTGATGTGGATTGAGAACTGGCTGGCAAACAGGAAGCAAAGAGTAGGAGTAAACGGGTCCTTTTCACAATGGCAGGCAGTAACTAGTGGGGTACCGCAGGGCTCAGTGCTGGGACCCCAGCTATTTACAATATATATTAATGATCTGGATGAGGGAATTGAAGGCAATATCTCCTAGTTTGCAGATGACACTTAGCTGTGAGGAGGATGCTAGGAGACTGCAAGGTGACTTGGATAGGCTGGGTGAGTGGGCAAATGTTTGACAGCTGCAGTATAATGTGGATAAATGTGAGGTTATCCACTTTGGCGGCAAAAACAGGAAAGCAGACTATTATCTAAATGGTGGCCGATTAGGAAAAGGGGAGATGCAGCGAGACCTGGGTGTCATGGTACACCAGTCATTGAAATTAGGTATGCAGGTGCAGCAGGCAGTGAAAAAAGCGAATGGTATGTTAGCTTTCATAGCAAAAGGATTTGAGTATAGGAGCAGGAAGGTTCTACTTCAGTTGTTCAGGGTCTTGGTGAGACCACACCTGGAGCATTGTGTACAGTTTTGGTCTCCAAATCTGAGGAAGGACATTATTGCCATAGAGGGAGTGCAGAGAAGGTTCACCAGACTGATTCCTGGGATGTCAGGACTGTCTTATGAGGAAAGACTGGATAGACTCGGTTTATACTCTCTAGAATTTAGGAGATTGCGAGGGGATCTTATAGAAACTTACAAAACTCTTAAAGGGTTGGACAGGCTAGATGCAGGAAGATTGTTCCCGATGTTGGGGAACTCCAGAACAAGGGGTCACTGTTTAATGATAAGGGGGAAATCCTTTAAGACCGAGATGAGAAAGACTTTTTTCACACAGAGAGTGGTGAGTCTCCGGAACTCTCTGCCACAGAGGGTAGTTGAGGCCAGTTCATTGGCTATATTTAAGAGTGAGTTGGATGTGGCCCTTGTGGCTAAGGGGATCAGGGGGTATGGAGAGAAGGCAGGTACGGGATACTGAGTTGGATGATCAGCCATGATCATATTGAATGGCGGTGCAGGCTCGAAGTGCTGAATGGCCTACTCCTGCACCTAATTTCTATGTTTCTATGTTTCTATGAATGTGGGAGGGAACCGAAGATCTCCGAGAAAACCCATGCAGGTCACATGGAGAACGTACAGACTCCGTACAGACAGCACCTGTAGTCAGAATCGAACCCGGGTCTCTGGCGCTTTAGGGCAGTAGCTCTACCGCTACGCAAGCCTGCCACCCTAATAGTCTCGGGATTCTGTAAACACTTTCCTTCACTGATGTTAGGGGGAAATACTCTTCGTCAATGAGGCTCCACATAAAACCTTCGCTTCATGATATCAATAATGATGATGACAATCTAGAGTTGTGGTAGCGTTCCTACGGGTGCTTGTCTGTATAAAGTTTGTACGTTCTCCCCGTGACCTGTGTGGGTTTTCTCCGAGAACAATGGTTTCCTCCCACACTCCAAAGATGTACAGGTTTGTAGGTTAATTGGCTTGGTATGAATGTAAACGTCATCTCTAGTTTGTGTAGGGTAGTGTTAATGTGGGGGGATCGCTGTTTGGCACGGACTCAGTGGGCCGAAGGGCCTGTTTCCGCGCTGCATCTCTAAACTAAACTAAGCTGAACAATAAGCTTTACAGTGTGAAGGGCTGTCCCACTTGGGCATTATTTGCACGTCAATTACGCGACATCATTTATGCGTCGAATTTTTGAAAAGGGAAGTTCAATATAATAGATCCAAATCAAGACCCCGCCAGGCATAAATGGTGGCCGATTAGGAAAAGGGGAGATGCAACACCGGCAGCACCCGCTCTGCGGACCGGGATACGAACGAGGAAATCGGGAAGCCCTGCGCAGCCAGGACCCGCCTCTCCACCACGGCTGGCCATGGAGCCGTAAAGTGGTAGGAGCACCGTGCGGGAGCAGGGTAGGCATGACCCTGACTCCCTACCACTGACACCTAAGCATAGGGACAGTGGAGCAAAGGTGCGTAAACGTGTGACCCGCTCGACGGCACGTTCTGTCTCCCCTACTATGCAGGTGACCAGAGGGGGGACCAGGGGGAGAGCTGCGCCCAGGTCGTGCCCCGCTACAGCGGAGGCATCGACATGCCGCCGGGGGTAACCTGCTTGATTGAGGGCCAGTGATCGATCTGCTGGAGAGTCGGGGAGCACTGCAGGAGAAGGAGGTACCGGCTCACCACTGGGTCAGGCTGCCAGAGTGCAGGCCGGTGGCAGCGGATTTCGGTCGTGCGGCCCCGCTTAGGTGACCATGCGCCGTCACAGACCCATGTGGTCAGAAGTGGCGGTCAGCCTGCGTGGATGTCGGGGAGCCCGGCTGTGGGAGCCGGCACCGACTCATCTCCGCTGCCTTCCTATCAGGCAGGGGGACCGCTACAGTCCGAACGATGGCGGACTAGCGGCATGTCCGCGCGGGAGTCGTACGGCCCCGCAGGAGCGGCAGCCGATGTCTACCTGCCAGCGGACCCTTGTCATCACCTCGACGAGGTGCGGTTCGCTGGTAGAAGCCCCAGTGATTCAGGAGAACCTGGGGAAGTCGACTTGTCGTCCGCATATGCGGCGGCGGTCGCATGGCTCGGAGGAGCGCGTGATGGAGCGGATCCTAGAGCACAATCTCTGCAGCAGGACCAGATGTCCTCCAGTCCAGGAGACATGCGGCTGGGCCACCCAGCATGTCCCCATCATCGGTGGGGAATGCCACGGATCAGCAGCTGGCTGACACACAAGACGGGCTGGAGCAGGAACCTACAGTAGCTGAGAAAACCCAGGAGGAACTGCTGAATGTGGTCTCCAAGTTCGCCCAGCCGAAGCTCTCAGGTCAGCCTTTGCAGCCCAAACCAGTGGCCAGCACAGACTACCTCACCACACACCAGCTGCAGGAACATGTCCTTACCGAGGCGATCAACATATACCAGGCCCAAACTACTGCATATCGTTGAATGTACCGACAGTCAACACGCCCATCTGGGGCAACATCAGTCCGGGGATAAGGGCACAGGAGCTGAAGTTCCTAAACATCCTGAAATTGCTGACATCGGGGATTACTGCCTTTGCCAGGTCGGTTGACGGCATGGAAATGACGTTAGAGCAGGAGGATGCTCTTGCGATATTAGTCATGAAGTTAACGCTTCCCGGAGTATCGCCAAACCGACTCCAAACCCCATATTTGCGGGGTTGTACTAGGCATCTGCAACGCCACCACCGAGACAGCTGTTCGGTGAGGACCTGCCCAAACAGGTCTAGGACCTGGATTAGGAGGAGAAGGCAGACGGGTTGATGAACCCACCTCCCTCCAGTAGGCCGGCAGTGCGCAGACAAACACCATATGCAAGACCTCGGGGGCCACCTGAAAGACCAGTAAGGACCTACACGCCAGCAGCACCTCAACACAATTCAACGGAACACCAGGAACCAGAATGTCAGGCCCGCCGGTAACAATGGAGGTAAGGGGGTCTGGTTCTCTTGGAAGTGCTGCATGTTTAACCTCACAAGTAGGAGAGCAGTTATATACATTCTGGGATGCAAGGGAGCTGATTGTCACTATCCCAGGGAACAAAGCTATAGACATAATAGAGGCATGTAACAGCCTTGCGCCAGGAAACCGACTATTAGACATACTGCTAAAATAATTGGTAAACTTGTAGCTACATTCTAGCTACATAATTGGGCCGTTACACTATCAAAGCTTGCAAAGAGCAAAATCTCGGCATTAAAAGCGAATGCTGGACATTTTTACGGGCCTATGCAGCCGCCAATCAAGGCATAAATTGAGCTACAATAGTGGATTAGCAATGTTTGTGATTGTTAAATCCCATCATTACATCAAACCCATTAGTCGTGTTACAAACCGACGCAAGCACCAAGGGCTGGGGAGCTACCGACACCATTTCCAGTTGGGGTGGTAGATGGGATTTGCACGAGTCTACTTTTCTTCAATCACAAGGTATAAACTGTTTAGAAATGCTGGGAGCATGTCACGGGCTATGGGCTTAATGCACTAATCTCTAGCATACGCATGTCCGTCTTCAATAATACCACTGAGGTGACGTATTTAAACCTTATGGGTGGTATCAAGTCAATATCTTGTGATGAATTGGGAAAAATTAATTTGGCTCTGGTGGATTGAAAGAAATATTTGGATATCAGCTGCGTACCTTCCGATTAAGCTCAATACAGTGGCGGACACCAGGTCACAAGTATTTAATAACAACATCAAGTGGATGTTGAATCTCCAAATATTTGCTAAAACTATAGCCTAATATGGAACACCAGATATCGACCTCCTTGCGTCCAGGTTGAACCATTGGATACCAACATATGTCTCTTGAGAATCAGATCCTGGGGCAGTGGCGATGGACGCGTTCTCGCTACATTGGGGGGAAATGGGTTTTCTATGCTTTCCCTAATTCTGCTTCATCAGACAGGTGTTGCAGAAAACGCAACCAGATTCTGCACAGAAAGGACCATGGACATGTGAGGTTTCTATAGTTGGACCTAGACCACTTACATATCTGCTACGATCTCCAATGTGCTGGAATCCTCACGGGCCTGCATTATGATGAGTCCCTCAGTTACAGTGCCATATACAGTGCCAGGAGTGCACTGTCATCCTATCTCAACATTGGAATGGGATCTCACCAGCTGGTATCCACACTGAAGGGTATGTTCTATCCCTCCCAGACCACGATATATTACCAGAGATATAGGGGTGGTGTTGACCCTACTCAGGAGCTGGTCGCCTTTGGCGGATTTACCACTGGACTTATTCACCTTCAAAGTGGTGATGGTAATGGCACTGAAGACAGCACAACGGGTTCAAACTCTACAGGAATTACCTGGATAGAATGGTTTTGACCCACAATAAAGTGACTGAGTTATAGAAGAGTTGCTTAAACTACACAGACCTGCGACTACAGGTCTGAAAATGGGCATCAGGAGATGGCTCAAGGTGGTATTCGGTGCAGCAGGTAAGACACTAACATTTTAAAATGTCATTCTACCAGGGCTGCATCCACATCAGTGCCGAGGACCATGGAGGTGTTCATGGATCATGTCCTCGCAATAGCAGGCTGGGCCAGTGAAACTACATTTCAGCGGTTTTATAACAGACCTGTGGCCGCTCCCGCAACGTTGGCGGATTCGGTTTTAAGTGCCGTCCCTAAACGTTTGTCCCCCGAGTTCAGGGGTTTATTGTTGTATTAATAAATGTTATTATTTTTCAGCTTGTTCAAGTCTGAAATACATTAACATACTTCCTCCATCAGTATTACGGAAGTGTGTGGGCATGGACGTGATCCAGGGCATGTAATCACAGAGCTTTGAAACCTTCACGAAGTCACTCACGTGACTCCGAAGTAAAATAGTAAGATTAAACAAGAATTTACCAGTTTGAAGTTTGATCTTTATTTTATGAGGAGTTGCAATGAGGGATTTTGTGCCCTCCGCTCCCAACCCTCTATCATAAGGTCAACTGGTAAATTCGAGTTCTTTAATCTTACTATCTTCAGTCATTGTTGTTATCTGTGATTCCACACCGCTGCTTTGAAGAATGTCGCGCATGCGTGCTGGCGGGGTCTTCACGAAATCCCTCATCGCAACTCCTCATAAAATAAAGATCAAACTTCAAACTGGTAAGTTCTTGTTTAATCTTACTATTTTTCTTGCTTCCAGGTTCCACCCCCCCCCCCCCCCCCATCCTCCCATCACTCCCCCCCCCCCCCTCCCCCCACAATCAGCCTGAAGACGGGTCCCGACCCGAAACGTCACCTATCCATTTTCTCCAGGAATGCTCCCTAATCCGTTGAGTTACTCCAGCACTTTATGTCTACCTTGAAGATGAATTAGTTGCCTATGTGGTTCGTTAGCAATTATTTCCTCTCCCGAATGGCAGGAGAGTCAGAATAGACGGCTGATGTCTGGTTTTGAAAGTGCAACGATATCTCAATGTCCTTGCAACAGTTTGAACTGTGAGTGGCATCAGCCAAATGTGATTCCGTCTATAATGGATAGCCATTCAGGGGACACATCAACAGAAAGCAGCGATGGGAACTGTTGCTTTAATTATAGATCCCTCTTACTCACTTAGTGACACTATTATTATTTACAGCTAATGCCAAACAGAGCAGGAAGCAAAGACTGGACCCTCGATCTTAGTTGACTTTAGTTTGGTTCAGGCAAACAGCACGGAAACAGGCCCTCCCGGCCACGCCGACCGGCGATCTCCGGACGCTAGCACTATCCTACACATGGGGGTACAATTTACAATCTTTACCGAAGCCAATTAACCTACAAACCTGTCTGAAGAAGGGTTTCGGCCCGAAACGTTGCCTATTTCCTTCGCTCCATAGATGCTGCCTCACCCGCTGAGTTTCTCCAGCATTTTTGTCAATCTACAAACCTGTATATCTTTGGAGTGTGGGAGGAAACTGGAGAGCCCGTGGCAAACCCACGCAGTCACAAGGAGAATGTACAAACTGCAAGATCGCACGACAAGATCTAACCTGGGTCTCTGGCGCTATAAAGCAGCAACTCTACTGCTTTCTCCATGTTGCAATATATGCTCCATGTTACAATATATGCATGTAGACAATATATATATATGTATGTTTGTGTGTGTGTATGTGACTATGTATGTATGTATATATTGTATTGTACTTATCGTATTGTATGTATTGTATTGTATGTATTGTACGTATATATTGTATTATAAGCTCACAAGTTCACAAGCTAGTAGAATTAGGCAATTCGGCCCATCGAGTCTACTCCGCCATTCAATCATGGCTGATCTCAGCCTCCTAATCCCATTTTCCTGCCTTCTCCCCATAACCCTTGAAACTCGTTCTAATCAAGAATTTGTCTAACTCTACCTTAAAAATATGCACTGACTCGGCCTCCACAGCCCTCTGTGGCAATGCGTTCCACAGATTGACTACCCTCTGACTGAAGAAGTTCCTCCTCACCTCCATTCTAAAAGAGTGCCTTATAATTCTGAGGCTATTCTGAGGTCCCAGATGCTCCCGCCAGTGGAAACATCCTTTCCACATCCACTATATCTGCCTCTCATTATTCTGTAAGTTTCAATGAGGTCCCCCCTCCCCCCCCCCCCCCTCAACTTTCTAAACTCCAGCGAGTAGAGGCCCAGAGCTGTCAAACGCTCCTCATATGCTAACCCACTCATTCCTGGAATCATTCTCGTAAACCATCTCTGGACCCTCTCCAGAGCCAGCACGTCCTTCCTCAGATATGGGGCCCAAATTTGCCCACAGTACTCCACATGCGGCCTGACCAGCGGCTTATGGAGCCTCAGCATGACATTCCTGTTTTTGTATTCCAGCCCTCTTGAAATAAATTTCAAATAAAATGAGTTTGCGTTCTTTACTACCGATTCGACGCTGATTAATTTTTTGGGAATCCTGCAGCAGCACTTCCAAGTCCCTTTCCACCTCCGATTTCTGGTTTCTCACCCCATTTAGAAAACAGTCTATGCCTTATAGAGCCTCTTCATTACATCTCTGTTTTTGTATACAAGCCCTCTTGGTATAAATGCTTGCCGTGAATTTGCCTTCCTTACTACCGATTGTTATACAAGGACTGATTCATTTACATTTCATCTTGCCCAGACAGGTTACTGTTGATGCCAGCGGCAAACCTGACTTACCATTCGCATCGTGAGAGTACTCGACTCCTGCCACTGTGCATCGTCGGAACACCATCTTATTTTCCGTCAGTGTTCCAGTTTTGTCAGAGAATATATACTGTATTTGCCCCAGATCCTCCGTGATGTTCAGTGCCCGGCATTGCAGATGGGAGTCCGTCTCCTCGTCGTACAGGTCAATGTCTTGATGGATGAAAAATACTTGGCAAATCTTGATAATCTCAATGGAGACGTACAGTGAAATTGGAATCAGCACCTGTGTGCGTGAAGAAAATACGACGTCACAAAGATGGCAACGGCGGCAGTACTTAAAATATCACCTGCCAATTGCAGGCACGCCCCGACTCGCGCAGTAGGCGACTTGCGTAAGCTCGCAATTAGTTCAATAAGTCAGTACTCTCGTCCCCAGTGCAACCAAGTCAGGTTGAAATTTCCACAGCACTGTACGATCGCTTAAGTTTACAGCGGAAACAAAGCCGGTAATGGTGGCGCAGCGTACCCAGGTTTACAAGAATGATCCCAGGAATAAGCAGGTTAACCTACGATGAGCGTTTGTCGGCACTGGGCCTGTACTCACTGGAGTTTAGAAGAATGAAAAGGGGAGCCTCATTGAAACATACGGAATAGTGAAAGGCTTGGAGAGAGTGGATGTGGTGAGGATGTTTCCACCAGTGGGAGAGTCTAGGACCAGCGGTCATAGAATCAGAATTAAAGGACGTTCTTTTAGGAAGGAGATGGGGAGATATTTCTTTAGTCAGATGGCTGTGAATCTGTGGAATTCTCTGCCACAGAAGGCTATGGAGGCCGTCAATGGATATTTTTAAGGCATAGATAGATAGATTCTTAATGAGTACAGGTGTCAGAGATTATGGGGAGAAGGCAGGAGAATGGGGTTAGGAGAGATCGATCAGCCATGATTGAATGGCAGAGTGGACTTGATAGGCTGAACGGCCTAATACTACTCCTATCACTTATGACTTTAAAACAGATCTCAAGCCGGCAATGTCAGTGGTCCTTTGCCAGAAGGCTGCACGCCTCAGAAAGTGCCTTGGACACAGCCAGACGCCGCTGAGACAGTTAATTCTCTCAGTGAGTTATCTCTGGCAACTCTGAAGAAGTGTCTCGACCCGAAACGTCTCCTATCTCCTTCGCTCCTTAGATACTGCTGCACCCGCTGAGTTTCTCCAGCCTTTTGTGTACCCTCGATTTTCCAGCATCTGCAGTTCCTTCTTTAACACATTATCTCTGGCAGGGGATGGGGATGGCAATTCCGACTTCAGTAAAATAGGCCTGGGGATGCACAGGGAATGGAGATATATGGATCACATGCAGGCAGATGAGATTGGTTTATCCTGGCATTATGTCCAGCACAGACATTGTGGGCCAAAGGGCATGATCCTGTGCCATACTGTTCTGTGTTGTATGATTCACACTTGGGAATTGGAAAAGGCATGTGCGCCCTGAGACTCTGGTTACTTACAATCTCTTTCAAAGTCTAACCACCGATAATGCCTGGAGATGTCAACTTCAGACAGAACGGGCCCCGACGCATATATGTTGCACCATACTCAGTACTAGGAGCCAGTCAAATGAGAGGGGAATTCCTTTATGCTCCAATCTATTTTATAGTGAAAGGAAGACTGAAATTGATGCATTCCTCAATGCTATACCCAAATGGCTAATTGGAACATATAGGCCTGGATAGAGTAGATGTGGAGAGGATGTTTCCACTAGTTGGAGAGTCTCGGACCAGAGGTCATACCCTCAGAATTAAATGATGAGGAGATGAGGAGGTATTTATTTGGTCAGAGGGTGGTGAATCTGTGGAATTCATTGCCATAGAAGGGTGTGGAGGTCAAGTTGGGGTGGGAGATTGCAACCTCCACGTGGCCCGCCCTGTTTCGACTAATGCAATCAACTCAACGTGCACAAACAGAAGATCAAATAGAACAAGTTGTCCAACAACTTTAGGCCGTGCGCGCCACACGAAAGAAGAAGAAGAAAAGATCAAGTCAATGGGTATTTTTAAGACTGAGGTGGAGATTGATAGATTCTTGATTAGATTGGGAGTCAGAGGCTATGGGGAGGAGGCAGGAGAATGGGGTTAGGAGGGAGCGATAGATCAGCCATGGTTGAACGACGTAGTAGACTTGATGGGCCGAATGGCCTAATTCTTCTCCTATCACTTATGAACGCATTTCATCTGAATTACCTGAAGTACTATTATCATTGTAAAGAATAAATATAATCCAGACAATGCAGGGGATAAGGACGTGCCATCTGCACTCAGGACGTCAAATACTGGCCGCTGATCTCCGTATCCAGCCACCCACAGACCATGACCTGCGCATTGTAAGAAAGAATATGGTGTTAAGAAGCACATCCAACGAGGGCGGTCACGGTGGCGCAGCGGTAGAGTTGCTGCCTTGCAGCGAATGCAGCGCCGGAGACCCGGGGTCGATCCCGACTACGGGTGCTGTCTGTACGGAGTTTGTACGTTCTCCCCGTGACCGCGTGGGTTTACTCCGAGATCTTCGGTTTCCTCCCACACTCCAAAGACGTACAGGCATGTAGGTTAATTGGCTTGGTAAAGGTAAAAAGGTAAAAGGTAAAGCCCTAGTGTGTATAGGATAGTGTTAACGTGCGAGAATCGCTGGTCGGCGCGGACCCGGTGGGCTGAAGAGCCTGTTTCCATTCTGTATCTCTAAACTAAACTGAACTAAACCTGCCAGGCATGGTATTCTGACTGGTGGAGATCACAGATCTGGGAATTGCTGTTACAGGAGCTCGGGCCCTCTCCCCGGCAGCAGTGTGAAACTAAACAAGACCGTTTGCAATTCTGGTTTTACACGGGACCTGAAAGGGGCTTACAACATTACAGGCATTGCTGTTTAGCAATTCCACGTTACATCATTTTCCAAGGGAAACCATGGCAGTCTGGTTACTCGTCTGACCACCCCCCATCACAAATTGTGCTCAGTGTGAATGAGCTACTGCCCACCTCAGAAGCAATGTATTGACGCAAGTTTTGGTACAATGCCCACTCTGGGATTATAGAGTCATGCAGCAGAGAAACATGCTCTGCATCTCAACTCATCTATGCCAAGCAAGATGCCCATAAAATCTAGTCCCAGTTTCCTACATTTGACCCATTTCTCTCCAAATCTTTCCCATTCATGTATCTGTACAGATGTCAATAGACAATAGACAATAGGTGCAGGAGTAGGCCATTCGGCCCTTCGAGCCAGCACTGCCATTCAATGTGATCCTGGCTGTCGTTTAGGTTTAAGAGGTAACTCTTTCCCTGAGAGGGTAGTACGTATCTGGACTGAGCTGCCAATGGAAGCTACAGATGCAGATACAATTATAACTTGAAAAGACATTTGGACGGGGCCGCGACCCGAAACATCACCTATTCCTTTTCTCCAGAGATGCTATCTGACCCACTGAGTTATTCCAGCTTTTTGTGTGTACCATTTGAACGGACATATGGATACGAAAGGTTTAGCGGGCTACGGGACCATAGGAAGGAAATGGGATTCACCCAGTATGCAAACTTGGTTGGCCTGGGCAATGTGGGCTGAAGGGCCTGTTTCCGTGCTGAGTCTCTAAATGACTGTAAATGGTGTTTTGTATCTCCCGCAACTGTGTCCTCTGGCAAATTGTTTCATATAACCACCACCACCTCTATGTAAACAAAAAAAACCCCTCAGGTTCCTATTAAACTGTTCCCCTTTCAGCCTTAATCTGAGTCTTGATTCCCCAAGTCTGGGAGAGAGACTGTGCGTATTCGCCCTTTTAATGCCACTCATGATTTTATACACTTCCATAAGATCACCCCCCCCCAGTCACCTATGGTCCAAAGAATAAAATGACATGGCATCATTGATGGTGCAATAATTGGTCACTATGCAGTAAGCCAACAGCTTTTTGGGTGATAATATTTTAGGAAAGGATATATGGTCTACCCATCCTCGCTTTCTGCTGATTCAGGATTCCAGCGCAAGGACTTGCTCGGGTAAGTAGTATGAAAATATGAAAATACGTCTGCATAATTGGTCGGGTTGCTGCCTTGCAGACCCATGTTTGATCCTGGTAACAGATGCTGTCCATACGGAGTTTGCACATTCTCCTGCGTGGGTTTTCTCCAGGTGCTCTGGTTTCCTCCCACACTCCAAAGATTTGCAGTATTTGCGGGTTAATTGGCTTGGTATAAGTGCAAATTGTCCCTCTTGTGTGCAGGATGGTGTTAGTGTGCAGGGAACGCTGGTGGGCGAGGACTCGGTGGGCTGAAGGGCCTATTTCCGCACTATCTCTAAACTAAACTGAAGAAATATGGAAATACCTCATCCTTGCCTGCCTCTGGAACTGTTACTCCCTGCTTATATTCTCTTGAGGGTCACAGTATATTACTCTAAATCAACTTACCAATGGCTGAGAAAAGACACATCACGACTAGGATGATAACACACCAGAAGACATCAACATTCATCTGTCTCTCCAGCTTGCTGCGCTTGTAACGTGGCCCATTGTTGTTCAGCATGGCTTTAGTCTCATGGCCTGGAGGAGGAGGATGAAAATAGTTGAGGAAGGAGGCTACTGGCCTGGCAAGAGACTTAAGCAAAGCTTGGAATAAAGCAGATGAAAGGTCATGGTCCAAATGTGCAAAACACTAGTCGGGCCGCAGCTGGATCTCTGCAAAAGGTTTTGATCATCGCACAGCAAACAGAGCACGGCAGCACAGTGTGAGCGCAGAGAAAAGACGGGAGAAATATAGCTATGCACTCTGATCCTCCCATTTGCTCTATCTATTGTACCACAGTTTGACTTGTCTACGTATAGTTTTATCTGATCTACTGGATTGTTTTGCACAATGTTCTGGGCCAAAACTGGCTGATAAAACCTGATGTAATAAACCGATGCTGTTTTATGCCAAAAATGGGCACAAAATGCTGGAGTAACTCAGCGGGTCAGGCAGCATCTCTGGAGAAAATGGACAGTGACGGTTCGGTTGGGGACCCTTCTTCCGACTGGAAGTCCATGTTAAGCTCACATCTTCTCCCTGAATGCACTGGTGATTTCCCACACCCCGAATTTGTGCTGGCAGGTTAATTAAATATATACATTTCCCTGGGAAAGATGCGTGGTTGTAGTGTAAGGGTGATGGGGTTGGGGGGGGGGGGGGGGGGGGGGGGGGGTGGGGAGGTGGGAGCGATGATAAGTTGATGAATATGTGGGACACTTAACTATATTTACATAGAGACCGGGAAGTCTATATTCAATGTGTATTTTGACACTGGACTCATATTTAGGTTATACCTGCCATTAATGTAACCCTGTTTTTAAGATGGAACTGCAGATGCTGGAAAAACAAAGGTAGACAAAAGTGCTGGAGAAATTCAGCGGGTGCAGCAGCATCTATGGAGTGAAGGAAATAGGCAATGTTTCGGGCCAAAACCCTTCTTCAGACTGATGGAGGGTCGGGGGGGGGGGGGGGGGGGGGGGGGAAAAGAAAGGAAAAAGGGGGAGGAGGAGCCTGAGGGCTGAGGGAGAGCTAGGAAGGGGAGGAGACAGCAAGGGTTAACGGAATTGGGAGAATTCAATGTTCAGGCCACCGGGATACAGACTGCCCAAGCGGAATATGAGGTGCTGTTCCTCCAATTTGCGGTGTTGCTCACTCTGGCCATGGAGGAGGCCCAGGACCGAGAGGTCGGATACGGAATGGGAGGGGGTGTTGAAGTGCTGAGCCACCGGGAGGTCGGGTTGGTTAATGCGGACCGAGCGGAGGTGTTCGGCGAAATGATCGTCAAGCCTACTCTTGTTCTCACCGATGTAGATCAGCTGACACCTCCGCTCGGTCCGCATTAACCAACCCGACCTCCCGGTGGCTCAGCACTACAACTCCCCCTCCCATTCCGTATTCCGACCTCTCTGTCCTGGCCCTCCTCCATGGTCAGAGCGAGCAACACCGTTAATTGGAGGAACAGCACCTCATATTCCGCTTGGGCAGTCTGCATTCCGGTGGCCTGAACATTGAATTCTCCCAATTCCGTTAGCCCTTGCTGTCTCCTACCCTTCCCAGCACTCCCTCAGCCCTCGGTCTCCTCCTCCTCCTTTCTCCATTCTTTTCCACCCCCCCCCCCTTCCCCCCCCCACCCTCCATCAGTCTGAAGAAGGTTCGGCCTGAAACGTTGCCTATTTCCTTCGCTCCATAGATGCTGCTGCACCCGCTGAGTTTCTCCAGCACTTTTGTCTACCATTAATGTAACCCTGATCCCTATGTATCAATATCAGTGTTATGTTCATCATTATGTTTTGTTTTTGCTTTTGAAAAAAAATGAATAAAAAGATTTAAAAAGAAAAGAATATGTGGGAGAGAATAGGTTACAGGGAAATAAATGGGGGGGGGTGGGGGTTGTATTGATCATTGAATGCACGTTGACTCGATGGTCGAGTGGCTTCCTTCTGTGTCACAAGGGAATGTAGGAAAACATCTCCTTACCTCCTCTGACCTATTGCCCTTCACTTTAACTCTCTGCCTCAGCATCATCGAACCACCCACTACTGAGACCACTTACTTGTTAGCCGGCCTAAACCCATCGTGAAGAAACAAAGAACTGCAGATGCTGGTTTATACCGAAGATAGACACAAAGTGCTGGAGTAACTCAATGGGTTAACATCTATGGAGAAAATAAATAGGTGACGTTTCGGGTCAGGACCGTCCCAACCTGCAACGTCCCCATCCTTTTTGTCCAGTGATGCTGCCTGACCCACTGAGGTACTCCAGTGTCTATCTTTAAACTCTACATGATCTGTACACCACTGTTAAATCTCTACTCAGTCCTTTCCCTTTGTGAACATCACCAGTCTAACCTTGCAGTTGAAAATTTTCACCCCGGGGCGTCCCATCGCAGAGATTGTTGGGGTCCTTGGGAGCAACAATCTTTCAGGCCAGTCACAAGCGGTGTTGATCAGACTATGACTTCTAACACAAAGAGCTGGAGGCACTTAGTGGATCAGGCAGCATCTATGGAGGGAATGGGCAGACAACGTGTTACATTGGGATCGTTTCTCAGACTAATCTTACTGAAGATCATCTGTCTGAAAAAGGGTCCCGATCCGAAACATCGTCTGGCCATCCCATCCGCAGATGATTCTTGACCTGCTGAGTTCCTCCAGCATTTTATTGTTTTGCTCGCGGTTCGAGCTGCTGTATTTTTTGGTGCGTCATCCTGATTTCTGAAGTCGGAAAACCAAATGTCCAACGATACAAGTTTAAAGAAACTTTATTCTAAGTTTCAGAGCAGCAAGGAGTTTTGTGGAAACTGCAGACTTATCACCAAGAGGTAGAGAGACATGCAGTAATAAGTTCAAAAATTCACTGCTACTCATATTACTAAAATAGCAAATGGAACATGCACATACCACCATCATACGTGTGAGAGATGTGATGCTGTTTAATATGACCTCATTACAGCAATTATTTCAAAGCATGACCTGGGGTTGAGAATATGAGATGGGGAGGGTTGAGGAAGTTCATAAAATAAAGGAGAATAAATCAAAAAGGCAACGAGAGAAAAGCAAAGAAATGGAAAGAGTAAAGAGAAAGTGAAGGGAGAAAGAGATGTATAAAACACGAGATGGAGATTTTATTGTGAAGAAGGGTCTCGACCCAAAAAGTCACCCATTCCTTCTCTCCAGAGATTTTGCCTGTCCCGCTGAGTTATTCCAGCTTTTTGTGTCTATCTTCTGTATAGAACATGAGTTTTATTGAGCTGTCATAAAGCATACAATGTGTCACAAACAAATTGTCAGCATAACAATTGTGGTGAATCTGTGGAATTATTTGTCACAGAAGGCTGTGGAGGCAAAGTTAGTGGATATATTTAAGGCAGAGATAAATAGATTCTTGATTAGTACGGGTGTCAGATGTTATGGGGAGAAGGCAAGAGAATGGGGTTAGGAGGGAGGGATAGATCAGCCATGATTGAATGGTGTAGACTTGATGGGCTGAATGGCCTATCACATGATCTTTTGATGGCATAAAATTTGTTATAATTAAGAACTATATTTTCATATTCATATTGTATCAGCATTACAAGCCAACCTCAAATCTCCTTCGCTCCTTAGATGCTGCTGCACCCGCTGAGTTTCTCCAGCTTTTTGTGTAACCTCGAATCAATGCTGGCACGCAGTAAAAGGAAAAGATTTCCCCGTGGTTCTAGGTCCATTCGTATCCACTTTGAGTACCGACATCATATTAAGACTTTTCACATAAACAATTCAATCTGAATTTAGTAGAAGTCAATTAGTAGCCAGCACAATAGTCACATTTTAAACCGGTTCTGAAGATAGCCTGATTTTAATCGGGATTTGGCTGGAGAATGGCTTCTGATTATCAGTACACCATGGTGACATTTTTGGGTGGTTGTGGCTCTATTTCCACAGGGCAAGGAACAGAATTTTAGTCAGAGGTTAATTAATCTGTTGAATTCATTGTCACAGGTGGCTGTGGAGGCCAAGTCAATGGATATTTTTAAGGCAGCGATACAGTAGATAACCGTGATTAGTGGTGTTATGGGGAGAGAGCAGGAGAATGGGGTTAGGTGGGAGAGATCAGCCATGATTGAATGGCAGAGTAGACTTGATGGGCCGAATGGCGTAATTCTGCTCCTAGAACTTATGACCATAAAGAAAGCATTCTGCGAACCGTCATCCAGTGTGACCAGGTGGCTTAGGGACATCGCTCACCGGTTGTGTTTCAGCCACAAATGACAAATGTCATACTTTTGTCTTCTTACTAAATTGTAATAAGATGGTAATGTTGGTGTGGCATGGTGGCACAGCGATAGAGTTGCTGCCAGAGACCTGGGTTTCATCCTGACCATGCGTGCCGTCTGTACAGAGTTTGTACATTCACCACGTCACCACATGGCTTTTCCCCGAGTGCTCTGGTTTCCTCCCACACTCCAAAGATATACAGATTCGTTGGCAAATTTTCTTGGTACAATTGTAAATTGTCTCTAGTGTGTGTAGGATAATGTTAGTGTACGGGGATCGCTGGTCGGTGCAGACCTGGTGGGCAAGGGCCTGTTTCCACGTTGTATCTCTAAACTAAACTAAACTAAACTAAACTGCCAAAGAGTTTTGCTTTCCGGTCAGTGGTGGGAGAGAGAAGAGCAATGAGCTGGATTAGTAAAGACTCCCTTTCAACCATTGCCAACTACGAGACAGATCACCAGAGACCATTCTTCGGTAAGATGTCATTGGGAAGTCACCAGATCCATGGAACTCCATTGGGAAGTCACAATTCCAGAAGAGGGACAATTAAAAAAAAAAGGAAAGCCTCCCAATGTCAAGCTTTCAATTGCAACATGGGGTCAAGGAAAGAGCGTTCACGTCGCGGCCCTGTTGCCACCAATATTTCCACCTCTACGCACGGAAAGCAGAAGAAGCCCAAGACTCCATCGTATGCAGATGCCGAGAAGTGTGCTCAGCTCTGGCGGAACAATTTCTAATCTTGTGATGTGGACTCGACAAGATGAATTGCAATATAGCCGGCACAGTGAGGCAGCCAGTAGAACTGCTGCCTCAACCTGCCAGAGACCCAGGTTCGATCCTGACTCTGCATGGAGTTTGTATGTTCTCGCCGTGACCTGCATGGGTTTCCTCCGGGTGCTCCTGTTTCCTCTCACACTCCAAAGACGTACAGGTTTGTAGGAACAATTACTTGGTAAAATTGTAACTTGTCCCTAGTGTGTTTAGGATAGCGTTAGTGTGCGGGATCGCCTGTCGGCGTGGACTCGGTGGGTTGAAGGGCCTGTTTCTGTGTTGTATCTCGAAACTAAACTAAACTTTCAAGAAATGTATTAACAACCTTTTGATAGTTTTAAGAGCAGCAGCAGGAAATGGTGTATTTGAACGAGGAATGTGAGATTAGAGACATCACAAGATCTAACTTTATCCTCCAGATTGTATTGAACTGTGCTTCTGAAATCCAGTTTTACTGATTACAATGAAACTAAATCCTAGAAGAGGACGCCAGTGAGTGTAAGTTATTATACAGCAGTCAGAAGAAGGGTTTTGACCCGAAAGATCAGTCTGAAGAAGGGTCTCCACCCGAAATGTCACCCATTCCTTCTCTCCAGAGATGCTGCCTGTTCTGCTGAGTTACTGATGTCGGGAAGCTCCAAAGTTGCAAGAAGTTCAACCAGGGGTCCGATCGCCCGGCGCGGGGAGCTGAAATCCCCCCCGATGCGAGAGCTTGAGCGCCCCAATGCGGAGGGCCCAACTGCCGACTACGGGGGCCAAGATTGTCCCGTCAACGCAAGGCTCGAACAAAGAAGGGAAGAGATTTAACTTTTCTTTCACCTTCCATCACAGTGAGGAATGTGGAGGAGTCACTGTGGTGGATGTTTATGTTAAAATGTATTTTTTATGTTGTTGCTTTTTATTGGTATGGCTGTATGTCAAATTCCTCATATTGAATTTGACTGTATATCAAATTCCTCGTGTGTTGTAAAACATACCTGGCTAATAAAGTATGATTCTGATTATGATTATGATTATGATGATGATGATTATTATGATTACTCCAGCATTTTGTGTCTATCTTTAAACCAGCATCTGTAGTTCCTTGCTACACGCTATTATATGGCATGTTTAACACATACTACCAAAGGCATAGGTGTGATCCCATCACAAGACAATGCTCCTGTGAAAAGACATACACTTGTATACATGTACCTGCATAGATCACAATGCCCACAACCTCTTCTGTATTTCTAATGGTGCATCCGCGAAGTAAGAGATTGTCTTTAGAAAGTCCAGCTTTCTTGTCATTTTTGTATATTCTGTAACAAGAGGAAATTTGGGTTAATCAAAACTTTGCTTTCACACAGGCCTTTTCAGTTCCTTTACAAGCTCAGTTGTCCTATAATTATGTCCGGTTGCTGATCCTTTGAACTCGTTGTACTTACTTATTTGTACGGCATTCGAACAGCAACTGGTAACATGCTTAGTTTACTATGTAGCCTGTTTAGTTTATTGATTAGCACGGGTGTCAGGGGTTATGGGGAGAAGGCAGGAGAATGAGGTTAGAGAGCTCCTTTCAATTAGCAAAATGCCCCAGGTCTTCTCAAGGGAGAGTCATCAACCAACCTTTAACACAAAGCACGCTCATGCTCTCACCTCTCCCTAATTCTCCATCTCCTCTAATAATCCATTGAGATATTAATCTGCTTCCATTTCTGGCATCTTGAATATCCCTGGTTTTAACTGTTCCTTTGTTGGCATCTGTGCCTCCATTTCCTAACTGCAAAGCTCTCACCATTAAGTTGGAGAGTTGGTTGTGTGTCTTGTAAAATTGTTTCTTCTTGATGTGTGACTGCAGAAACGAAATTTCATTTGAACCTCATTAAACGGTGTATTGTATTGTATTAATTGTCAGATCCAAGATGTGTACAGGTCACAGAAGTGGATCTGCAATCACACATCACAATCGCTCCACACTTTTAAATCACTTCTCCTACAGCAACATCTCTTACTTTAACTGTGATCTTCGGTCTTTACTGGCTTTATCCTGCACTAAATGTTATTCCCTTACCATGTATCTGCATACTGCGAATGGCTCGATTGTAAACATGTGTTGTCTTTCCGCTGACTGGATAGCACGCAACAAAAGCTTTTCACTGTACCTTGGTGAAGGTGACAATAAACTAAACTGAAACTGATCTGAACCCATGCTCCATTATGATGCTCTGTTATAGCTGCCCCTTTGATTAAGCCTTTAGTCATCTTTCTTCCCATGCATCCTGCAATTAAAACATGATTTGATAGTGATTGTTTTATGAGCCACTAAAATATATTTAACTGCGTTAAGTAAAACACCAAGTTAAGTGTTTTAGCGCCTGGATCAGAGTTTAACCAAATATATATTTTTCCTGAAGATAAGACAGAAAAAATAACTTAGCAGGTCAGACAGGATCACTGGAGAAAAGGAATTAGGTGACATTTCGGGTCTAGACCCTTTTTCAGACCCGAAACGCGACTCGATACGTCACCCATTCCTTCTCTCCAGAGATGCTCTCTGACCCGCTGAGCTACTCCAGCTTTTTGTGTCTATCTTCGGGTTTAAACCAGCATCTGCTGTTCCTTCCTGTATATTTATTCCTGCAAATAACGTCTTTGTTATCAGAATTAGAGGTTTGAATAGAGCTACTGGGAAATCCAGACTGAACATACAAAGATCATTTGTTCTCATCTGGTCTATGAAAAATATGATCTAATTTTACCTCCCCCATCTTCTCATAAAACACAATTAGTTTAATTTGACAAGCTTCTTAAAGGACAGTGAAGTCATTTACCTGTTTAATAATTTGGCTACAAATCGACTACAAAGGAATTCTCCTAAGCCTCATTTGGTATAGAATTAAACTATAAT
Organism: Okamejei kenojei; assembly: GCA_035221665.1. NCBI lineage: Eukaryota > Metazoa > Chordata > Chondrichthyes > Rajiformes > Rajidae > Okamejei > Okamejei kenojei. The sequence continues at coordinate 4,498,884 of CM069136.1, forward strand.
GTGATTAATGAGCTGCACACGGTTACAAATTAGTTTAATGTCAATGATTTACTATTTCTATGTTTCTGTGTTTTCCATGTGTAAATAGAATTTTTTTTAGTTTAGTTTAGAGATACAGCCCGGAAACAGGCACTTTGGCCCACCGGGTCCATGCCGACCAGTGAACCCCGCACACTACACTATCCTAAACCCACTATGGACAGATTTTACATTTACCAAGCCAATTAACCTGTACGTTTTGGGATATTCTTAGATACCACCCTGCAAAAGTAGGAAAAGATTGAATCAACTAATTCTGGAACTACTGATGGCAATCACTCCGCGATAATACTGAGTTTTGCCGTTTTAATTACATGACGGACCACCAATTCTTAATCCATTCTATATTTAATCTTCACATCAAGATGCCATTATACAGACAGCCAACTCAGAATTAATTCTATAATTAAACATCACAACAACGTGCCTTTATTTCACTGTGGAGAATCCAGTCAAACTGAAAGGAAATCGTCCTTTTTGTAAATGAGAAAAACTTCCTGACTGACAAATACTTTCATGAAAAGTTTATCACTTGTGAATCACTACACGATGGCAATGGAGTTTGTACCTGTATATCAACTATGAAAGAGTTCTGGATAATTAGACACGTTTCTTCACCCTTGCCTCTTCACAAGATTATGTAATTGGGGCAGAATTAGGCCATTTGGCCCATTGTGACTACTCTGCCATTCAATCATGGCTGATCTATCTTTCCCTCTCAACCCCATTTTCCTGCTTTCTCCCCATAACCTTTGACCCCCTTACTAAGCAAGACCCTGTCAATCTCCACTTTGAAAATACCCAAAGACTTGCCCCCTCCCCCACCATCTCTGGCAATGAAGTCCACAGATTCACCACCCGTTGGCTCAAGAAATTCTTCCTCATCTTCTTTCTAAAGGGCCTGTCCCACTTGGGCGACCTAATCCACGAGTTTGCCCTCGACTCATACTCGCAGAATTGTCGACATGAGGTCGTAGGAACTCTTCGTAATTCTCCTTCATGCTCGAGAGTGGTCTCCGCGTACTCAGCTAGCTTGTGGCGGTTTTTTCAATATGTTAAAAAATGCCCGCGAGTAAAAAAAGGTCACCATGGAAAAAGTCGGTACTTTATTTACTCGTAGGTTTAGTCGTAGTAGGTCGTAGTAGGTCGGCATGTTAGTCGTAGGTAATCGAGGGTAGTCAAAGGTTGTCGTAGATAGTCTTCATCATAATCGAACGGAGGTCAAAGGAGATCGAAGGAGGTCGTCTTCACTCTCCACTATTCGGTGTCCAATTTTCCCGAAGTTAGTCGTAGCTAGACAAAGATGGTCTTCAACATAGTCGAAGGAGGTCTTCTACATAGTCGAAGACCTACATGTCTTCAGTGTGTCATTTTTTTCAAACTCTTCTAAACTCGTCTATTAGGTCGCCCAAGTGGGACAGCCCCTTAAAGGTACGTCCTTTTGGTCCTGGACGTCTCTCCACTTGTGGGAGGAAACCGGAGCACCCAGGGCAAAAACCAACAAGGGAGTACTTGCAAACTCCACACAGACAGCACTCGGAGTCAGGATCGAACCTGGGTCTCTGGCGCTGTGAGGCAGCAACTCTACCAGTTGTGCAGCTAGTATAAAATTAAAGTGAAGGAATAAGGTAAAAGTGTCATCATTTGAATAACAATTATCAAAGAGTGATAAGCAGGGACAGAATGTACAGACATAAAGGGAAAATCGCAAAAAATATATATATTTTAAAATCTGAATGCAAGTAACATTTGTACCACAATAGATGAATTGATGACAAAAGTTGAAATAAATAGGCATGTCTGATAGCCAATACAGATTAGTGGTTATGATGGTGGCAGGTTGGATAGAAAGCAAATGGAGGTAAGGCAGCTCTGCTTAATGAATAGGGATGTGAAAAATGAACTTTAAATAGAAAATCACAATGTAAAATTTGTTTAGGTAACAATGAAGGAAATAAGCCACAAGTGGGAACAGTCAATAGGTCCTGCGACAGTAGCTACTCTGTGGGAGACATTACACGGCAAGAGATAATGGGGGATTGTAAAAAGAAGTCAGAAAAATAATCGCAGCTGACTTTCACTTTCATGCTTAGGAAGGAACTGCTGATGCAGGTTTCAACCAAAGATAGATACAAAAAGCTGCATTAAGTCAGTGAGTCAGGCAGCATCTCTGGAGAAGAACAGGTGACGGTTCAGGTCGAGACCCTTCTTCAGACTTCAGAGTAACTCCAGCTTTTTGTATCTATCTTCACTTTCATATGTTAGATAAATCAAGTTCACAAATAAAAGCCTCGAGGACGAGTTCATGGAGTCTACGTGCGACAGTTTGCCTTAAGAACAATACATATATATCACAGAACAGTACAGCACAGGAACAGGCCCTTTGCCCCACAATGACTGTGCCAAACTTAATGCCAAGACCGCCTCTTATCTGCATGCACATCATCCATATCAATCCATTCCCTGCATATCTATGTGCCTATTCAAAAGTCTCTTAAATGTCATTATATTAGCCTTCACCAACCTCTGGCAGTGTCAAAAATCTTGCCCCGCACTTCTTTTAACTTTTCCCCTCTCACTTTAAAGTTATGCTCTCTCGGGCATTCTATCCCGGGAAAACAATTCTGGCTGTCTACCCTAAATATGCCTTGCAGGATTAGCCAAGAAATGCTTTAGATCTGATGACGGATATCGCAGCAGGGTTAATTAAAAACCGCACAGCAAAAGGATTACTGGGGAAATGTGATCATAGCTTAATAGAATCCCACTTAAAGATTGCCACTGGGAAGCATAAATACACATAAAAGACAAGTGCAAAGTACAAAGCAGAGTATCCAATGCATGAAGATAGTCACAAAAAGCTGGAGTAACTCAGCGGGTCAGACAGCATCTCTGGAGAAAAGGGATAGGTGACGTTTCGGGTCGAGACCCTTCTTCAGACTGCGCGTCAGGGGAAAGGGAAATGAGAGATATCGACGGTGATATAGAACAAATGAATTGAATATATATACAAAAATGTAATGATGATAAAGGAAACAGGCCATTGTTACATGTGGGCTAGGTGAAAACAAGTTACAGTCAATGAGACTCAACAAGACCACTTTGAAACTAGAACGTCATTGTCTGTAACTCATTCCCACCTAGCCCCCAGCAAACAATGTCCTGTTTCCTTTCTCATCTGCATGTTTTTGCTGCCTCACAGTGCCAGAGACCCGGGTTCGATCCTGACTACGGGTGCTGTCCGTATGGGGTTTTCTACATTCTCCCCGTGACCTTTCGACTCCTCCCACATTCCAAAGATGTACAGGTTTGTGTGCTAATTGGCTTGGTAACTTTGTAAAATGTCTCTAGTGTGCATATGAAAGTGCTAGTAGACGGGGACCGCTGGTCGGAGGACTTGGTGGGCCAAAGGGCCCGTTTCCGCGCTGTATCTCTAAACTAATCTAAACTAAACTAAATTCTATATTAAAAAAAAATCTAAAATTAGCCCCGACGCAAAAGAGAATGAGAGAAAAAACTGTGATTAAGCTCCTGTGTTTGATCATTGTCCACTGTAGACAGCGATGTACTTTTTAAAGAACAGTCTGTCAATGCACCAAGGACAGTCTAAAACAGACACTGGAAAATACATGCTGAATGGAGCCCATACACAGCCTGAAGAAAGCAAGGCAATGTAAATACACAATGCAAACAAAATCATTCCCAACAATCTCACAAGGAATTTCTTTCAGTCTAGACAATTGAAGCCTCCTAACTTTCACTTTCATAACCTCTCTCTGTGCCACAGGCTGAGATCTCTAATGGCCAATAAATTATACCATAATGGAATGATGTAGTTACAGCCACCAGAAGAGGTGTTTTAAAAATAACAGCACGGCCAAACATGCTAAATATCAGTCACAAAATGCTGGAGTAACTCATCGGGACAGACAGCCTCTCTGAAGAGAAGGAATGGGTGACGTTTCGGGTCGAGACCCTTCTTCATGGCTTGAGAAACAAATTCATCGTGAAAGAAAAGCTTTTGATGAGGAAAATTAATCTCTAGTTAAATAAGAAATGTTTTTAAGCGAGAGTTAGATTTAGCTCTTAGGGCTAAAGGAATCAAGGGATATGGGGACAAAGCAGGAACGGGGTACTGATTTTAGATGATCAGCCATGGTCATATTGAATGGCGGTGCTGGCTCGAAGGGCTGAATGGCCTACTGCATCTATTTTTCTATGTTCCTGACATTTGATTGCAAAATCTAACATAATCCATCTTTCAATGAGATAACTGACCATTTACTTAAGCCCAGTTTTCACATAATTTGGACTTTAGTGAAGCAGTACAGAAACAGGCCCTTCGCCGACCAGTGATCACCCCGTACACTAACACCATCCTACACACTGGGGGCAATTATACAATTTTACTGAAGCCAATTAACTTGCAAACATGGATGTCTTTGTTGTGTGGGAGGAAACCGGAGTGCCTGGAGTAAACCCACATGGTCACATGCAAACTCCATCAACCCATAGTCAGGATCAAACCCGGGTCTCTGGCGCTGTAAGTCAGCAACTCTACTGCTGTGCCACACCTCTTATAACAAGTAAATGTCATTTTCAGAAAGCAAAAATAGGTCCAGAATCAATTATGTTAGCACCAAGTATGTTTGTTAAAACTCAAAATCTAGTTATTGTCCAAGTAGCTTTACCCACCAGATTTATATCGGAGACAGGATGGGCAATGCAAATAGCATCCAGTATATGAAACACCAGGGGACTTGCACTATGAGGACCATTTCCCTGCAATATGGGAATCAAATACATAATCGCCCTGTCCCACGGTACGAGTTCATTCCATATAACCATATAACCATATAACAATTACAGCACGGAAACAGGCCCTCTCGGCCCTTCCAGTCCGTGCCGACCATTTGTTTTCCCCTAGTCCCATCTACCTGCACTCAGACCATACCCCTCCATTCCCTTCCCGTCCATATACCTATCCACTATTCCAAGAGCTCTCCCGAGTTTGCCCCGATTCGAACTCGGAGATTTACGGTAATGGCCACTCGTCGGTTGAAAAATCTTCACGAGTCTTCCCGTGCTTACCTGCCATTAGCGAGTCTTCCCGAGTACCTGCCGTTAGCGTAAAGAGCCGCTAAGCGACGTCCCCGAATTCCGACATACCTGCTACGCTCATTCTCCGTGCTTACCACGAGTTTGATTTTTTTTAAACTCGGGAGAGTTGTTGGAATGAACTCGTACCGTGGGACCAGGCTTTAAAGGTCAGCTACTACAGGAGGGATATTGACCATATTTACCATCCTGGGGGAGTCCAGGACCAGGGATCACACTTTAAGAATAAGGGGTAGGCCATTTAGGACTGAGATGATGGAAAACGTTTTCAGCCAGAGAGTTGTGAATCTGTGGAATCCTCTGCCACAGAAAGGAATGGAAGCCAATTCACTGGATGTATTTAAGATTTAGATATAGCTCTTCGGGCTAACGGAATAAAGGGATATGGGAGAAAGCAGGAACAGGGTACTGATTCTGGATGATCAGCCATGTTCATATTGAAAGGAGGTGCTGGCTCGATGGGCCAAATGGCCTCCTCCTGCACCTATTTTCTATGTTTCTATGAAAACATTCAAAAGACGAACAACCATGGATACAACATGTGTCTTAACCTGCAAAGAGAATCAAAGAAAAAAGTGGTTGAGAACTACACTGAGAGCTGAACCCTTTCGCAAACACATTCCTCCCCTTCTATATCTCTCGTTTCCCTGATCCCTGACCAGTCTGAAGAAGGGTCTCGACCCGAAATGTCGTCTATCTTAGAGGCTCCTTAGATGCTGCTGCACCCGCTGAGTTTCTCCAGCCTTTTGTGTACCCTTCCCTTCTGATATTTGCATGTGAAATTCCACAACGGTTACTGAACAATTAATCACCAGGCCAGCGAAGCTGGTGAAACTAATTGGAAACTTCTAAGTTATCCAGTGTGCTGAATGTGGCAAAGTAATTTTTGTTAGCATCACTGGTTTAATAATGAAACGCACTGGGCTGCAGTTCCCAAGGCACTGTACTATTTTTACATTTGTGTAATGTATGTGGGTGTCACTGGCAAGGCTGGCTGCCTAGAGTGCCCTTGAGAAGGTGGTGGGGAGGATCTTGAGCCACTGCTTTCTTTAAGGTTGCTCAGCAAGCAGTGTAGAAAGTGGAGAGGTCCTGCCAGCTAACACTGCAACAATTAGTTTTTAGTTTAGAGATAAAGAACGGAAACAGGCCCTTCGGCCCACCGAGTCCGCACCGACCAGCGATCCCCACACATTGACACTGCCCGACACACACGAAGGAAAATTTAACATTTACACCAAGCAAATTAACCTGCAAACCTGTACGTCTTTGGAGTGAGGGGGGAAACCAAAGATCTCTGAGAAAACCCGCACAGGTCACGGGGAGAACGTACAAACTCCGTATAGACAAGCACCCGTAGTCAGGGTCAAACCCGGGTCTTTGGCGCTGCACGGAAGTAACTCTACCGCTGTGCCACCGAGTTCCGTCACCCTTTCTTCTTCTTCATCTTCTTTCGTGTGGCGTGCACAGCCTAAAGTTGTTGGACAACTTGTTCTATTTGATCTTCCGTTTGTGCACGTCGAGTTGATTGCATTGGTCGAAACAGGGCGGGCCACGTGATGGTTGCAATCTTCCACCCCCCCTTACCCTTTGGTAATGCAATAATGAAAGGAAATGCAATTGTGGGCTGTTTTGTCTTGGATGGTGTGGCGATTGTCAAAATTGTTTGCAGCTGCGCGTACCTGGTCAGGGCAGGTGGTAAACGAGAGCCTGGGTGGGGATAGGGAATGTCAAGTGTGGCGTGATGTGAGGTGGGGCAGGCTCCAATCAGCTTCGACAACTTGGCGGGGTGCAATTGTAGGCGGCAGGCAGTGACTGAGCCTGACGGAGAGCGGGCAGGGTAGAATTGTAGGGGGTGGTGGTGAACCAGCTCAATGGTGATTTGGCTGGGTGCAGCTGCAGGGCAGGGTGGTGAGCGGGACACCGAGGGAGAGGTGGCGTGGGCCATTGCAGGCCGGGGGGGGGGGGGGGGTGCGTGAGAGAACCATGGATGGACGGCGTGGGCCTTGCAAGGGAGGGTGGTGCGTAGAAAGGCCCAAAGGGGAAGGTGGCATGGGCCTTGCAAGGGAGGGTGGTGCGTAGGGAGGCCGATGGAGGGGGTGGTGGGGCCATTGCGGGTAAGGTGGTGTGTAGGGAGACAGGTGGAGAGGTGGTGGGGGCCATTGTCGAAAGATCGATTGGCAGGTGGTGGGAGGTGACTGTACACAAGGGCGGTGAGCAGGAGACTGATAGGGAAGCAGTGGACTATGGCTGTAGGGGAGAAGGGTGTGTGAGAGACAGATAGAAGATGGTGGGGGATGCTTGTATGGGAGGGCAATGAGTGCGGGAGCATTGGGGAAGCGTGGATGTGGTTGTACGAGAGGACCAGGCTTGAGAGACTGGTACAAGATGGGGTAACAGACTGATGGAGAGGAGGTGGGAGATGACTGTACAAGATGGTGGTAACAGACTGATGGAGAGGAGGAGGTGGGAGATGACTGTACAAGATGGTGGTAACAGACATGGAGAGGAGGAGGTGGGAGATGACTGAGATGGTGGTAACAGACTGATGAGGAGGTGGGAGATGACTGTACAAGGAAGATGACTGTACAAGATGGTGGTAACAGACGATGGGAGAGACTGTACAAGATGTGGTGACTGAGGAGAGGAGGAGGTGGGAGATGACTGTACAGATGGTGGTAACAGACTGATGGAGAGGAGGAGGTGGGAGATGACTGTACAAGATGGTGGTAACAGACATGGAGAGGAGGAGGTGGGAGATGACTGTACAAGATGGTGGTAAGGGCGGCACGGTGACGCAGCGGTAGAGTTGCTACCTCACAGCGAATGCAGCGCCAGAGACCCGAGTTCGATCCCGACTACGGATGCTGTCTGTTCGGAGTTTGTACGTTCTCCCCGTGACCTGCGTGGGTTTTCTCCGGGAAGCTCCGGTTTCCTCCCACACTCCAAAGACGTACAGGTTTGTTAGTTAATCGGCTTGGTATAAGTGTAAATTATCCCCAGTGTGTGTAGGATAGTGTTGGTGTTCTGGGATCGCTGGTCGGTGCGGACTCAGTGGTCCCAAGAGCCTAAACTAAACGCAAAAAAAATCTGTGCAGGAAAGAAGTGCAGATGCTGGTTTAAATCGTAGACCCAAAATGCTGGTGTAACCCAGCGGGACAGGCAGCATCTCTGAAGAGAAGGAATGGGCGACGTTTTGGGTTGAGACCCTTCTTCAGACTCTGCAGGGTCTCGACCCGAAACGTCACCCATTCCTTCACTCCAGAGTCGCTGCCGGTCCCGCTGAGTTACTCCAGCATTTTGTGTCTAAGGACTGATGAAGAGTAGGTGGGAGATTGTATTAGATGGTGGTAACAGACTGGTGGAGAAGACAGGGGTGGAAGATGATTGTACAAGGTAGTGATGAGGAGGAGACTGATGGAGAGGAGGTGGGGGACAGTTGCAGGGGGGACCTCGTTGAGTGAGCGGCTGATGCATGGGGTGCAGCTATAAGGGAACGTAACGAGCGGGCCCGATGGAGAGGTGGCTGATGAACGACGAGGAACATCCCCGCGTGCCGGTGCCAGAGCCAGAGCCGAGCTGGGATCAGCTCGGGTTTGGCACAAAACCTGGGTCTTCAGTTCTAACAGTTATGCAGGCAGTGCTCCAAGGTGTGGGATGAGATAGTCCATGGGCAGCCCTGAACGAGGCAGCACCATATGGGACAAACGTCTGGGAAACAGACGTTCATAAGGCCATAAGTGATAGAAGCAGAATTAGGTTATTCATCCAATCAAGTCTACTCTGCCATTCAATCATGGCTGATCTATCATTCCCTCTCAACCCCTATTCTCCTGCCTTCTCCCCATAACCCCTGACACCTGTGCTAATCAAAAATCTACCTATTTCTGTCTTAGAAATATCCATTGACTTGGCCTCCACAGCCTTCTGTGGCAATCAATTCCACAGATTCACCACCCTTTGACTCTAAAGAAATTGCTGCTCATCTCCTTCCTAAAGGAACATCCTTTTATTCTGAAGTTATGACCTCTGGTCCCAGACTCTCCCACTAGAGGAAGCATCCTCTCCACATCCACTCTATCCAGAGCTTTCACTATTCGGTAAGTTTCAATGAGGCCCCCCCCCCCCCCCCCCCTCATTTTCCCCCATCTGTTCCCAAAACCTTTCTACTCAGAGGGTGAGGTTATATGGATTGAGTTACCACAGGAGGGAGTACTATAACACCATTTAAAAGACACCTGGACAGTTACGTGCAAGGAAAGAATGAGAGGGATATGGGCCAAATGCGGCTTAATGGGACGAGCTTAGATGGAGCATCTTTGACCGACATGGATGAAATGGGCTTAATGGCCTGTTTCGTTGCTGTATGACTACAGTTTCTGCCTACCAGAGGTTCTGCAGAAACTGCCATATAATGATCCGTTTTTCAAAAGTGCTTATTAATAGTTAAATGTTGGCATGGATACCTGGGATAGCAATGATGTGAGGCAGCAACTCGACTGCCGCGTCACTGTGGAGCCCAATGTTCCTCAAGGGTTTTTAGTTTTGCGTAGAATAAAATACATTGGTTACAGGTTTTTAGATTCAATCTTGGATTTGTAGGCTTCGGCCAATCCCACAAGGAGCTTGTCCAAATTATTCAGCACATTGCCCCCAAGCTATCTTCTCTGGGAACATCATTCAGGGTGTACCAATAATACTCTGCCTGTGCTTTCTCATTCAACCATTCTAATGTAAACAAACAGTGAGTGAGACAAGACCAAATACAAAGGCATAGATTGCTCTGTTATACAGTAACTATAGGCGCAGGAAGGCCATTCCACCTTTCAGGTCAGCTTTACCATTTATACACAAGAAATATTGACTGAGAGCAGAATTTCCAATACAAACAGTAGTTTCATTGTCTGTACCTCGTTTTCACCTAGCCCACAGCTAACAGTTTCCTTGATCATCGTTACTTTTTTTGCATATCTTTCATTCATTTGTTCTATTTCTCTCTATATCACTGTCTATTTATTTTGTTTCCCTGTCCTCCCGAGAGAAGGAATAGGTGACGTTACGGCTTGAGTCTGAAGAAGGGTCTCGACCCGAATCGTCACCTATTTCTTCTCTCCAGTGGTGCTGTCTGTCCCGCTGAGTTACTCCAGCTTTTTGTGTCTATCTTCGGTTTAAACCAGCAGCTGCAGTTCCTTCCTACACAAACTGTAGATTTGCTACCAGTTGCATCTGAAGACTGTTTCATCTACAAAGAATCTTACAGCAAATGAAGCACTTCTTGCCATTGGTAAAATGTTCGAAAACGGTAGCATGAGGAAGGATGTCATGAAGAGTGCAGGTCAGATTTACGAGGATGTTGCCAGGATATGTGGGCCTGAGACATTGGGAAAGGTTGGGCAGGTGAGGACTTGATTATTCGCTCAAGAGGTTGAGGGGCGATCTTGTAGAGATGTAAAGGGAATAGATAAGTTGAATGCGCAGTCTTTTACTCAGGGTAGTGTCATCAAGAACCATCGAGGAGATCTGGGCGTCCTTGTACATCAGTCACTGAAAGTAAGAATGCGGGTACAGCAGGCAGTGAAGAAAGCAACTGGCATGTTGGCCTTCAAAGCGAAAGGAGTATAGGAGCAAGGAGGTCCTACTGCAGTTATACAGGGCTCTGCTGAGACCACACCTGGCGTATTGCTCTTGAAGGAGTGCAGCGTAGTAATTCCCGGGATGGCGGGACTGACATATGATGAAAGAATTGGTCGACTGAGCTTGTACTCACTGGAATTTAGAAGGATGAGAGGGGATCTTATAGAAACATATAACATTTTTAAAGGATTCGACAGACTAGTTGTGGAAAAATGTTCCCGATGTTGGGGGAGTCCAGAACCAGGGGTCACAGTTTAAGAATAAGGGGTAGGCCATTTAGGACTGAGATGAGGAAAATCCTTTTCACCTAGAGTTGTGAACCTGTGGAATTCTCTGCCACGGAAGGCAATGGAGGCCAATTCACTGGATGCTTTCAAGAGAGTTAGATTTAGCTCTTAGGGCTAATGTAATCAAGAGATATGGAGAAAAAAGCAGGAATGTGGTACTGATTTTGGATGATCAACCATGATCATATTGAATGGTGGTGCTGGCTCGAAGGGCCGAATGGCTTACTCCTGTATCTATGTTTCTACAGTATGTTTCCAACATAGGTTTAAGGTGAAAAGAGAAAGATTTAATTGGAATCTGAGGGGCATCTTTTTCACTCAGAGGGTGGTAGATATATGGAACAAGCTGCTCGAGGGTTTGTTTGAGGCAAGTACTATTACAACATGTAATAGGCACTTGGACAGGTACATGGATAGGGAAGGTTAAGAGGGATATTGGCCAAACATGGACAAATGCGACTGGCTTACATGGGGCATGTTGGTCAACATGGACGAGTTGGGCCGAAGGACCTCTTTCCATGATAGACAATAGACAATAGGTGCAGGACTAGGCAATTTGGCCCTTCGAGCCAGCACGCCATTCAATGTGATCATAGCTGATCATCCCCAATCAGTAGCCCGTTCCTGCCTTCTCCCCATATCCCCTGACTCCACTATTTTTAAAATGTATGCCTCTGATGTATGATGATGATGACTTATGATGTATGACTCTATGACTTCTGCCCACCAGAAGTTCTGGAGAAACAGCCATATAATAATCCATTTCAAAAGTACTGATTAGTAGATAAATGTTGGCATGGATACCAAGGACAACAACGCTGCTCTCCTTAGAAATAGGATCATTTTACGGCTGCATGATAGAGTAAATGAGCTTGGTTTAATGTCAAACCAGAGCCAACCATCTCAACATGCGCCCTTTAAGTGCTGGAGGCTGCTTCAACATAAAGATCATTATCACTGATATTTTTCATCCAATGCAATTAGTATTTCATGCTACAAATATTTGGAATTAAACTCTCTTCCCACTTAGCAGTTGCAAATGAAGAGGGCAACAGGCAGAGATCACATTCACAACACACTGATGAAGAATTTTTCCCCTTTAATGGCTGACTGCCATTTACTATTTAATTTCAGGTTTCCCGGAGTTTACCCAATTCCCTGGCACACATTTATAACATACATTTAGCGGTTGAACACAATGGACGCTGAAACACAGGGAGCAATGTTATTAATTAACACGTTGAATAAGCTGGGTCATAAACAGAATGGGAAGAGAAACATGTTGGTGCACTTATGAAAATTGCACAGAGCAATTGCAAATGAAAAATAAATATAAAAGCCTTAATGTTGATAACCAGAACCCATTAGAACCTCAACAATCAACCATTCTGCACATCCCAGTGTCTACACTCTGAAGTAACCTGGCTCCTGAAGACTAATGGAGTAAAATCAGCATCTGTTCTCAGCAAAACATGAAACACATGTCAGATTAATTTGACTTAAATGTACTGACATTGCCCTTTTGACAGCACCAGGTTGCCTGGCTTGATGAAGCTGCTGTCTGAGTAAGTGTCTTTCCGTAATAGACACACGGCCACAACTCAGTCTTCTGTCTTGGAGCTGGGCATAAGGGATTAGGATACAACAATTTAATAAAGCTACAGATGTCCATGAAAACAAAAGAGAAAATGATGGAAAATATTCAGCATGTCAGGCAGCATCTGTGGTAAGAGACAAAGGCTTAACATATCAAGTGTGGGCGCCTTAGGGCACAAGGGCGGCACAGTGGCGCAGCGGTAGAGTTATGCCCCTGTCCCACTTAGGGAACCTGAACAGAAACCTCTGGAGACTTTGCATCCCACCCAAGGTTTCCGTGCGGTTCCCGGAGGTGTTTGTCAGTCTCCCTCATGGTCGAAACTGACAAAAATCTCCGGGAACTGCACGGAAACCTTGGGTGGGGCACAAAGTCTCCAGAGTTTTCCATTCAGGTTTCCTATGTGGGACGGGGGCATTAGAAACACAGAAAAATAGGTGCAGGAGTAGGCCATTCGGCTTTTCGAGCCACCACCGCTTTTTAATATGATCATGGCTGATTATCTAAAATCATTGCCCACTTCCTTAAAGGACATTTTTCTCCATGTCCTTTAGCCCTAAGAGCTAAATCTATCTCTCTCTTGATAACATCCAGTGAATCGGCCTCCACTGCCTTCTGTGGCAGAGAATTCCACAGATTCACAACTCTCTGGGTGAAGAAGCTTTTCCTCATCTCAGTCCTAAATGGTCTGACCCTTATTCTTAAACTGAGACCCCTGGTTCTGGACTCCCCCAACATCGGGAACATTTTTCCTGCATCTAGCCTATCCAATCCTTTAAGAATTTTTTATGTTTCTATGATCCCCTCTCATCTTTCTAAATTCCAGTGAATACAAGCCCAGTCACCCATTCTTTCATCATATGTCAGCCCCACCATCCCGGGAATTAACCTGGTGAACTTATGCTGTACTCCCTCCATGGCAATAATGTCCTTCCTCAAATTAGGAGGCCAAAATTGCACACAATACGCCTGATGCGGTCTCACCAGGGCCCTGTATAACTGCAGTAGGACCTCCTTGCTCCTAAACTCAAATCCTCTCGCAACAAGGCCAACATGCCATTAGCATTCTTCACTGCCTGCAGAATCTGCATGCTTACTTTCAGTGACTGATGTACAAGGACCCCCAGGTCTTGTTGCACCTCTCCTTTTCCTAATCTGGCACCATTCAGATAATAATCTGCCTTCCTCTTCTTGCCACCAAAGTGGATAACCTCACATTTATCCACATTATACTGCATCTGCCATGCATCTGCTCACTCACCCAATCTATCCAAGTCACCCTGCAGCCTCATAGCCTCCTCATCACAGCTCACACTGCCACCCAGTTTGTGTCATCTGCGTCTAAATCTTCCCTCATCTAAATCGTTAATATATATTGTAAATAATTGGGCCCAGCACCGGGCCTTGCGGCACCTCACTAGTCACTGCCTGCCATTCTGAAAAGGACCTGTTAATTCCTACTCTTTGCTTCCAGTCTGCCAACCAGTTCTCCATCAATGTGAATACCCTATCCATATGCCATGTGCTCTAATTTTGCACACTAATCTCTTGTGTGGGACCTTGTCAAAGGCTTTTTGAAAGTCCAGATACCCCACATCCACTGGCTCTCCCTTATCCATTCTACTTGTTACATCCACAAAAAATTCCAGATGATTTCCCATTCATAAATCCATGCTGCCTTATAGCACTATAGTTGCTGCCTTACTGCACTTGCAGCACCAGAGTCCCGGGTTCGATCCTGACTACGGGTGCTTGTCTGGATGGAGCTTGTACCTTCTCCCCTGTGACCTGCGTGGGTTTTCTTTGAGATATTTGGTTTCCTCCAACACTCCAAAGACTTACAGGTTTGTAGGTTAATTGGCTTGGTAGAAATATTTAAAAAATTGTCCCCAGTGTGTGTAGGATGGTGTTAATGTGTGGGGATCGCTGGTCAGTGCGGACTTGGTGGGTCAAAGGGTCTGTTTCCGCGCTGCATCTCTAAATTAAACTAAACCTATACGTGGCGATTTTGTACACTTGTGTATTGTGTGCAAAACAAAGAATTTCACTGTACCAAGAACATGTAAAGTGCCAATGAATCAGTGAAGGATCCATCATTCTGACAACTAGAAACTTCAGGGTCCCTACCCAAAACGGCATTTGTTCATTCCCTCCGTAGATGACGCCTGACCTGTTCAATTCTTCCAGCACTTGGTGTTTTGACCTGGACAGGGTTTCTCTTTCTACAGACATTGCCTGCCCTGTTGAGCATTCTCAGAACTATATTTTTTTTTAATGCAGGATTGAGAATTGTAGTTTCCCAAATGTAAAATTAAATGAAAAATGTGCTCTTCGTTCGGGCTCTTTCTGAATCTCTTCATAATACTCCAACCTTTCACCCCACCAGCTTGGAGCAGTGCATAGTAGCATCACTAAAATAAAACATAGTGAGATTGAAGTATGTGGGGGTTTAACTGGATAACACCAACAGAAAAACATGAGGACCATGAGATGTGATTAGTCTGCGGCTGGTTAATCTGGGGCAGATGCCGTACGAAATCCATGTAATTGCTACTTCAGCACCCAGCCTGTTTCAACCGCACTTTTAGCAGTATTATTGGGCAGCACGGTGGCGTAGCAGTGGAGTTTCTGCCTTACAGCGCCAGAGACCCAGGTTCGATGGGTGGTGTGTGTACGGAGTTTGTACCTTCTCCCTGTGACCATGTGTGTTTTCTCTTGGTCCTCCAGTTTCCTCCCACAGTCTCAAGACATACGCATTTCTAGGTTAAATGTGTAGGAAGGCACAGCAGATGCTGGTTTAAACCTAAGATAGACACAAAAAAGCTGGAATAACACAGCTGGTCAGGCACCATCTCTGGAATAAGTGATATTTCAGCTTGAGACACTTCTTCAGAAGGGTCTAAAGAAGACTCAATCTGAAATGTCACCTGTTCCTTTTCTCGAGAGATGCTGCCTGACCCGCTGAGTTACCCCAGCTTTTTGTGTCTATCTTATGGTTTGTAAGTCAATTGCTTTGGTAAGTTGTAAAATTGTCCCTGGTATGTAGGAAAGTATATGTGCATGGGATGATGGCTTGTCAGCACGGATGCGGTGGGCCGAAGGGCCTTTTTCCTTGCTGTATCTCTATAGTCTAAAGTAAAGTATATAAGCAGTGTAAGCTTAAATTCAGCCTGCATGTCTTAAGGGTGAACTGCACTGTGGAATTCATTCTGGGAGCGATTCTAATCATTTGGGACTCAGCAAAATCCAAGGAATAGCCAGCAGCATGATATTTAAGCTTTATACACAGGAGGCATTGCTGGAGGAGGCGGAGAGGAGTTGAGATGCCCTTTGTCAACCGCGAGCAATATTTCTGCCACATGCACAGGCAGTGGGAGGAGAGAGTTTTACATTCAGCGATACTTTAGAGATACAGAGCGGAAACAGGCCCTTTGGCTCAACAAGTGCATGCCGACCATGGGTCTGAAGAAGGGTCTCGACCCGAAACGTCGCCTATCTCCTTCGCTCCTTAGATGCTGCTGCACCCGCTGAGTTTCTCCAGCTTTTTGTGTACCATGGATATGGATATGACAGGTTTGGAACGGATATGGACTAAAAACAAGCAGGTGGACATGTTGGCCGGGATGGGCAAGTTGGGCCGAAGGGCCTGATTCCACACTATATCACTCTATAACTCTATGACCAGCAATCCCTGTACACTAACACTATGCTCCACACTAGGGACAATTTACAATTTTACCGACGCCAATTAACCTGCAACCTGTATGTCTTTGGAGTGTGGGAGGAAACTGGACCTTCCGGAGAAAAGCCACGTGGTGACAGGGAGAATGCACAACCTCCATACAGACTGCACCCGCAGACAGGATCAAACCAGAGCCTAAAGGGCGTGTCCCACTGTACGAGGTAATTCAAGAGTTCTCCCGAGTTTTCCCCTGATGCGAACTCGGAGAATGTCCGTAACGGGTCCGTAGGAGTTCGTGGATGTCTCGTAGCGGCTCGTACGAATAGAAAGTAACAATTCTTTTCATCACGAGTATTTTTTTACTCGTGGACATTTTTGCACAGTGTTGAAAAAACGTCACGTGTTAACCAGATTTCGTTACTCGTACGAGCCGCTACGAGACATCCACGAACTCCTACGGACCCACTACGGACATTCTCCGAGATCGAATCAGGGGAAAACTCGGGAGAACTCTTGAATGACCTCGTACAGTGGGACGGGCCCTTTGGGCAGCAGCTCTACCATTGTGCCGCTGTGCTACCCAAAGGAGAAGGATGGCAAGAATATGAGACTGGACACAACTTACATGTAACCTTGAAACCTGTTCAGATCGTTGTTTGGCTTCTCACATTCGATAACACTGTTAAACTTCATGGGGTCAAATTCAGTTTCCTAAACACAGTGGAAGAAAAGAAGAACAGTCAATCGCGTTGATTTCAAAAAATGACAAAAACAAAATACACAGAATGATTAAATAATACTGGTTACTCAGTGTTACATCACGAATGCTGGAAACGGTATTGATAGCGGACGATCAGCCATGATCACAATGAAAAGTTCGAAGAGCCGAATGGCCTCCTCCTGCACCTAATTTCTATGTTTCTATGTTTCTATGTAAAACACAACATCCTGGAGCAACTCAGCAAGTCAGGCAGATCGGCGGCATTTATGAGTCTGAAGAAGAGGTTTCCCCCAAAACATCCCCTCTATGTACGGAGTTTGTACGTTCTCCCCGTGACCTGCGTGGGCTTTCTCCGAGATCTTCGGTTTCCTCCCACACTCCAAAGACGTGCAGGTATGTAGGTTAATTGGCTTGGTGAATGTAAAAACTGTCCCTAGTGTGTGTGGGATAGCGTTAACATGTGGGAATCACTGGTCAGCGCGAGCCCGGTGGGCCGAAGGGCCTGTTTCCGCGCTGTATCTCTAAAACCAAAACTAAAACTAACAAATCTATACCTTCCACAGTAACTGTCTGAACTCACTGAGTTACTCCAGCACTTCATGTTTTACACCATGAATATTTTCATTAAGATTTCCCCGAATTGGTGCATTTGGAAAAATTGCAAATATCCTCTTTCAGTAAAACTCTGATAGTCTGTTGTCCATAGAAATATAGAAATAGGTGCAGGAGGAGGCCATTTGGCCCTTCGAACCAGCACCGTCATTCATTGTGATCATGGCTGATCGTCCCCAATCAATAACCCGTGCCTGCCTTCTCCCCATATCCCTGGATTTCACTAGCCCCTAGAGCTCTATCTAACTCTCGCTTAAATCCATCCTCCACTGCCCTCTGTGGCAGGGAATTCCACAAATTCACAACTCTCTGGGTGAAAAAGTTTTTTCTCACCTCACTCTTAAATGGCCTCCCCTGTATTCTAAGACTGTGGCCCCTGGTTCTGGACTCGCCCAACATTGGGAACATTTTTCCTGCATCTAGCTTGTCCAGTCCTTTTATAATGTTATATGTTTCTATAAGATCCCCCTCATCCTTCTAAACTCCAGTGAATACAAGCCTAGTCTTTTCAATCTTTCCTCATATGACAGTCCCGCCATCCCAGGGATCAATCTCGTGAAGCTACGCTGCACTGCCTCAATCTCAAGGATGTCCTTCCTCAAATTAGGAGACCAAAACTGTACACAATACACGAGATGTGGTCTTACCAGAGCCCTATACAACTGCAGAAGAACCTCTTTACTCCTATACTGAAATCCTCTTGTTATGAAGGCCAACATTCCATTAGCTTTCTTCACTGCAAAGTCTCCATTGACAGGTCCTCCACAGGATTCAGCAAGGTTCCATTCCTGAAAACCTCTTATAACCCAAACAGTTCACAAATCGACCAATCCATCAATTAATCAATCAATGTTGAAGTCTTAATGGGTTTGAAATTGGTTCCTGGGCAACCTATTTCATAAATTCATGTCAATGGGCAGAATTAGGCCATTCAGCCCATCGAGTCTACTCTGCCACCCTATCATGGCTGATCTATCTCTCCCTCTCAACCTCTCTCCTGCCTTCTCCCTGTGACCTTTCACACTTACTAATCAAGAACCTGTTAATCTTTCTTTGCTCAGCGGGACAGGCAGCATCTCTGGAGAGAAGGAATGGGTGACGTTTTGGGTCGAGACCCTTCTCCAGACCCGAAATGGATCAGTCTGAAGAAGGGTCTCGACCTGAAATGTCCCCCTTTCCTTCTCTCCGGAGATGTTGCCTGTCCCGCTGAGTTACCCCAGCTTTTTCCGTCTATCTCCGGTTTAAACCAGCATCTGCAGTTCCTTCCTACACAATCGTTCTCTGCTCGTGGCATTAGGGGGTAGCGCCAGTTTCCTGTCAGTTTCTAATGGAAACTCTGCTTCTTCTCGGCAGGGCTGTCGGGTTGTCTGAGGAGCATTTCAGACTTCAATCGCTGTGAACTGAATTTGGTGCTGAATTTGGCCATCGCTATGAGTTTCAGTTTCATTTCCATGCACTCATCAAGTTTCTGTTCAGGGTGAAGGAGGATCAAAGGCTGAAGTCACACTGTGTATCTACAAATCTCGTTAGCTGGTTTCACGCTGCATGCCTTAAGGGCCTGTCCCACTTGGCCATCATTTACGCGACAGGCCGGTAGTGACCGACACACGACGGTCACTCGGGTCATCATGCGCCCGCACAGACGTCTGGAGTGCGTGACGTCATTTGAAGATGGACACAAAATGCAGGAGTAACTCAGTGGGACCGGCAGCATCTCTGGAGAGAAGCAAGGGTGATGTTTCGGGTCGAGACCCTTCTTCAGTCTGAAACGTCACCCATTGCTTCTCTCCAGAGATGCTGCCGGTCCCGCTGAGTTACTCCAGCATTTTGTGTCTATCTCTAATCGTCTTGGCCCCGCTCTGGGAGCAGGAATGGGGGCGGATCCGGATCCGCAACGGCTGTGAGCCCCAGGCCGAGCTCGGCGATCGTCTGCCTGCTTCTGCAGCTGTTGGAGGTGAGACGTTGCGCCGTGCCAGGGTCTTGGGCCTGTCCCACTTTGGCCGTCAGTTACGCGACAGGCTGGTGGCGCGCTAAGATTTTGTGCAGGATGAAGTCCATACTCCCCCACGCCACTCCACACTCCTCCATGCGCCCGTCCCGCGCTACCCACGCGCTGCCCACACGCTAGCAGGTCGCGTAAATGGCGCGTGAATGACGGCCAAGTGGGACAGGCCTCTAATCACTAGTTGCTTTTGACGAGGACTCACGAAGAATCCTCTATGAATGCACAAATTGTTGAAACTTCGGATGGCCAATTGGGCTAATGAATCTGTGGCTGTGTCCTTTGAGGGGCAGCGTTAGTTGCTGTCTTACAGCGCTTACAGCGCCAGAGACCCGGGTTCGTTCCTGGCTACGGGTGTTTGTGCGGAGTCTGTACGTTCTCTCCATGACCATGTGGGTTTCCTCCGAGAACTTCAGTTTCCTCTCACACTTGAAAAACGTACAGGTTTGTAGGTTAATTGGCTTGGTATATATGTACAAATTGTCCCTAGTGTAAGATAGTGTTAATGTGCGGATGCCGTTGGTCGGTGCGGACTCGGTGGGCCGAAGGGCCTGTGTTCGAGCTGTATGTCTAAACTAAACTCAATCATTCTACTCCCCAACACTTTCTCAATAGTACAGCACAGGAACAGGCACTTTGGCCCACAATCAGTACCCATTTCATGCTTTTTCCCCATATGCCTTGATTCCGTTAGCTCCAAGAGCGACATCTAACTCCCTCTTGATAACATCCAGTGAATTGGCCTCACTGCCTTTTGTGGCAGAGAATTCCACAGATTCGCAAATCTCTGGGTGAAAAATCCTCATCCCAGTCCTACATGGCCTACCCCTTATTCTTAAACTGTGACCCCTTGTTCCGGACTTCCCCAACATGGGGAACATTTTTCCTACATCTCGCCTGTCCAATCCCTTAAGAATTTTATATATTTATATAAGATTCCCACTCATCCTAAATCCCTGTGAATATAAGCCCAGTCGACCCATCTTTCAAGCCTCCCATTCCAGTCTTCAGTTTTGGAAAGCTGAGTGTTTTCATCTGCCTGATCTGAACACTGGCTGAGTAAACTCTCTCCTTAATAAGAGATCTTATAATGGCATCTCTTACTCACTTCTCTCCAGCACAGTATGTTCCTGATGTCAGTCAGTGTTCAGCAGCCATCATCAAACTGGAGACTGATCTTTGAACATCCTAGACTCTGGGGTGACAATCTAGCTCCTGATGTAAATGTGTTTCGACTTGAGACTTTAGAGATTCAGCTTGGAAACAGGTCCTTCGACCCACCTGCCGACTAGCGATCACTCCGTACACTAGCACTACCCAACACGCTCAAGACAATTTTTACGATTTACAGAAACCAATTAACCTATAAACCTGCACGTCTCTGATGAGAAAATCGTTTTTCACACAGAGAGTGGTGAATCTGTGGAATTCTCTGCCACAGAAGGTAGTTGAGGCCAGTTCGTTGGCTATATTTAAGAGGGAGTTGGATGTGGCCCTTGTAGCTGAAGGGATCAGGGGGTATGGAGAGAAGGCAGGTACAGGATACTGAGTTGGATGATCAGCCTTGATCATACTGAATGGCGGTGCAGGCTCGAAGGGCCGAATGGCCTGCTCCTGCACCTAATTTCTATGTTTCTATGTACGGGAGGAAACCGGAGCACCCCGGATTAAAGCAAGTTACAGGGAGAACGTACAGGCAGCATCCATGGTCAGAATTGAACCCAGGTCTCTGGCACCTCTACCGCTGCGCCATTATCCTTGGCGTGAAGCAGTAAAATGGGCGTTTGCATGGGTCCCTACCTCGATGGAGAGCATCAATGAATCAAGTTGATCTTCTTGACATTAATCTATGATCACCTGTGTATAATCTTCTCACTTTAACCAGGTCCTTTCAGCTTCAGCATATATCCCTGACCTCCCCACGATCTGATTTTGACATTGCACATCATTCTATTGTTCAACCTAGGGCTGGACATTCTGAGACATTGTTAGCACTGGTGCGTACGAGTACAGTGGTGGGCCCGGCGACTGGACCCCCCTACGACAATGTCTACCACAAGCTGCAACAACCTACCACCTAGTCGACATCAAGCTACGGCAAGCTACCGACAACCGGCGACCCATTAGCACGTCCACCCACGACCACTCCTGCGACAACCTACAACCACCCGCGACAAGCTACGACAAGGTAAGCGAATTCAGTCGCCGGTACCTGTCGCCGGTTGACGTAGGTGAACATAGGTAGTGGCCAATGGGAAGTCAGCACCGGCGACAACCTACGTCATCCTGGCGACAACCTACGACAGAGCCTACGTCAGGAGAAGTCAAGCTACGCTCATTAGCGTCAAACCCACTGTCGCCGACTGTCGCCAAAACGTTTTGAACATTTCAAAATCCAGCGGCGATCAGAAAAATGCCACGATTCTTCGGGTGACTGAGGAGACTACTCACGACCATGTGGCGATACCCTAGTCGCCTGTAGTTGCCTAAAAAATCGCCTAAGTGGGGCAGGAGCATAAAGTTTCTGCACTCTTTTTCATGAATGTCATTTAATTTGTAAGCGCTGCAGTTAACATAGTACATCTACGGTAGTTTGCGTGTATCTACCAGAGGTATTTACGCTGGTGGCTTCCACCATGCGCGAGAAATAAGTCAGAACTTACATTTTATATATTAAAAAAAAACATGTTGATGATGAGTAACACCACTTTAGATGAAGCCATGAAAGTTGACAGATCACCACACAGAACGGCCTCAATCAATTTAAGGACCAGCTAGATGAGAGAAAAAGGGCTGAACTGTTATCTTTCTATTCTTGGCGTACCGGTGGGAGTGAAGTGGGTTGATTAGAGTAGCTGCCAAATGTGAGCAAAGCTGCATCAGTCCCCTCGGGAGAATCTCGGCTGTAACACACCGCTTCACTCCTCGAAAGGCACTGGAAGCTTTAAGTTGCTGATCTGATCCATCCTCATAAGATCAAAGGATCAAAAGTGTGTAAGGAGGAACTGCAGATTTGATGCTGGTTTAAATCAAAAGGTGGACACAAAATGCTGGAGTAACTCAGCGGGTGAGGCAGCATCTCTGGAGAGATAGAACGGGCCATTCCTTCTCTCCAGAGATGCTGGCTCACCCGCCGAGTTGCTCCAGCATTTTGTGTCTACCGTAGGATCACAAGTGATAGGAATAGAATTAGGCCATTCAGCCCATCATGTCTACTCCACCATTCAATCATGGCTGATCTATCTATCCATCCTAACCCCATTCTCCTACCTTCTCCCCATAACGCCACAATGGTGCCTGGTGCATGGTGCTGCACGACTCAGTGCTGGGACCCCAGTTATTTACAATATATACTAATGGTTGAGACAAGGGAATTAAATGTAACCTCCACGTTTGCCGAAGACACATAGCTGGGTGGCATAGCTGAGCCACGAGGAGGATGCTATGAGGCTGCAGAGTGACTAGGACAGGTTTGGTGAGTGGGCAGATGCATGGCAGATGCAGTATAATGTGGATAAATGTGAGGTTATCCACTTTGGTGGCAAGAACGGGAAGGCAGATTATTAGCTGAATGGTGTCAGAATATGAAAAGGGGAGGTGCAATGAGACCTGGATGTCCTTGTACATCAGTCAATGAAAGTAAGCATGCAGGAACAGCAGGCGGTGACGAAAGTGAATGGCATGTTGGCCTTCATAACAAGAGGAGTTGAGTAGAGGAGCAAAGAGGTCCTTCTGCAGTTGTACAGGGCCCCAGTGAGACCACTCCTGGAATAGTGTGTGCAGTTTTGGTTTCCAAATTTGAGGAAGGCCATTCTTGCTATTGAGGGAGTGAGGCGTAGGTTTATCGATGCTTGGATAGAGGGGGTGGAGAGCATGTTTCCACTAGTGGGAGAAACTAGGACTAGAATCGTAGCCACAGAATTAAAGGACGTTCTATCAGGAAGGAGATAGGGAGGAATTTCTTAGTCGGAGTGTGGTGAATCCGTGGAATTCTTTAGAGGCCAAATCAGTGGATTTATTTAAGGCAGAGATAGATAGATTCTTGATTAGTGCTCGTGTCGGAGGTTAGAAACATAGAATGGCCTACTCCTGCACCTGTATTTCTTTGTTACTAACCCCTGACACACGTGAAAACAGGCCCTTCGGCCCACCGAGTGCCCAATGACCAGCGATCCCCGCACATTAACACTACCCTACACACACTAGCGACAATCTAACATTTCACATTCATACCAAGCCAATTAACCTACAAGTTTGAACCTCTTTGGAGTGTGGGAAGAAACCGAAGGTCTCGGAGAAAACCCCTTGCAGGTCATGGGGAGAACGTACAAACTCCGTACGGACAGCACTCGTAGTCAGGATCAAACCCGGGTCTCTGGCGTTGTTAGGCAGTAGATCTACTGCTGTGCCATTGTGCCACCCTGTTATTTTTTGGGTCTCTTATGATGTGAGATACTGTCAAAAATAATCAGATTTGGTGCAGGTAAAATAACCATATATAACATATAACAATTACAGCACGGAAACAGGCCCTCTCGGCCCTTCCAGTCCGTGCCGACCATTTGTCTTCCCCTAGTCCCATCTACCTGCACTCAGACCATACCCCTCCATTCCCTTCACCTGGCCTCATTCTAGTAAGGGAATAATCAATAACCCCAGAGACTGCTACAGACCTACACTCACCAAATAGGAAAGCCTGGTTTAGACACTAGACAATAGGTGCAGGAGTAGGCCATTCGGCCCTTCGAGCCAGCACCACCATTCAATGTGATCATGGCTGATCATCCCCAATCAGTACCCCGTTCCTGCCTTCTTCCCATATCCCCTGACTTTGCTATCTTTAAGAGCCCTATCAAGCTCTCTCTTGAAAGTATCCAGAGAACTGGCCTCCACTGCCCTCTGAGGCAGAGAATTCCACACTCACAACTCTCTGTGTGAAAAAGTGTTCCCTCATCTCTCTTGTAAATGTCTTATCCCTCATTCTTAAACTGTGGCCCCTGGTTCTGGACTCCCCCAACTTCGGGAACATGTTACCTGCCTCTAGCGTGTCCAAATCCTTAATAACCTTATATGTTTCAATAAGATATCCTCTCATCCTTCTAAATTCCAGAGTATACAAGTCCAGCCGCTCCATTCTCTCAGCATATGACAGTCCCGCCATCCCGGGAATTAACCTGATGAACCTACACTGCACTCCCTCAATAGCAAGAATGTCTTTCCTCAAATTAGGGGACCAAAACTGCACACAATACTCTGGGTGTGGTCTCACTAGGGCCCGGTACAACTGCAGAAGGACTTCTTTGCTCCTGTACTCTACTCCTATTGTTATGAAGGCCAACATGCCATTCGCTTTCTTCACTGCCTGCTGTACCTGCATGCTTACTTTCAGTGACTGATGAACAAAGACCCCCAGATCCCGTTGTACTCCCCTCTTTTCCCAACTTGACCCCATTTAGATAATAATCTCCCGTCCTGTTTATGCTACCAAAGTGGATAACCTCACATTTATCCACATTAAACTGCATCTGCCATGCATCTGCCCACTCCCCCAACCTGTCCAAGTCACCCTGCATTCTCATAGCATCCTCCTCACAGCTCACACTGCCACCCAGCTTTGTGTCATCTGCAAATTTGCTAATGTTACTTTGAATCCCTTCATCTAAATCATTGATGTAGATTGTAAATAGCTGCGGTCCCATCACCGAGCCTTTCTAGGAGTAAAAATAGAAACGTTAATTTCTGTGGGGAATAAGTCATCAGTCATTTTAAGAAACACAATAGTTTCCATTTCCACACTGCCTTACAGATGTATGATGCATGATAAGAGTCACTAAAGTCCTGGGTGACATTTCACTCTGGGCATAAAATCTGAAGGAAAAATCTTTGACACTCCCATTATAAACCTCCCTGGTTCAACTCCAGTCTTCCATGCACAGTATGGTCAGGGTTTATCTTAATATCAATCTCTTTGTTGTTCAAGCTTACACTAATTGATTTGGCTTCCATCCCACTCTCTTACTGACTAGAATAATATTGATCTCACATCATCCATTTTTTCTTTTATGCAAAAACAGGCGGCGCGATGGCGCAGCGGTAGAGTTGCTGCCTTACAGCACCAGAGACATGGGTTGGATCCTGACTACGGGTGCTTATCTGTACGGAGGTTGTACGTTCTCCACGTGACCTCCGTGGGCTTTCTCTGGAATCTCTGCTATCCTTCCACACTCCAAAGACGTACAGGTTTGCAGGTTATTTGGTTTTGTAAATTTAAATAGTCTCTAGAGTGTGCAGGATAGTGTACAGGGCCTGTCCCAGCAGCATGCAACACCATGCGATGAGCGCGACCTAACGTGGTCGCTTGAGCCGTCCGGCGTCGCGGGGCCGGTCCCACTTCGATCGCCGGAGCCGTGCGGAATTGTGTGGAGTTCGTCCCGACATCACGCGGGGCTCCGAAAAACTGACCATGTTCAAAAATTCCACGCGCAACGGCTTGTCGGCTCGCAGTCGCCTCGACATATTACACATCGCCTCGACGTCATGCCTCCGTGACCCTCTCTGTAGGTGCCTCCGTGACCCTCTCTGTAGGTGGCTCCATGGCCCTCTCTGTGTGTCCCTCTCTGTCCTGGCGAACTTACCTTTAAGACTTCGCTCCAAGTTCGCCTCACTTTGCGCCGCGTTGCGCCACTCACCCGACCTCCGCGTGACCCCGCTGCCGGTTTGGTTGCACTCTTCGCATGCAGGCGCATGCTGTTGGGAACGGCCCTGTACAGGGATCACCCGACCTCTGCGCGGCTCCCGCTGTCGGTTTGATTGCGCTCACCGCATGGAGTCGGATGCTGGTAGGACAGGCCCTTTAGTGTGCGGGGATCGCTGGTCAATAGACAATAGATAATAGATGCAGGAGTAGGCCATTCGGCCCTTCGAGCCAGCACTGCCATTCAATGTGTTCATGGCTGATTATCCATACACAATACCCTGTTCCTGCCTTCTCCCCATATCCCCTGACTCCGCCAACATTAAGAGCCCTATCTAGCTCTCTCTTGAAAGTATCCAGAGAACAGGCCTCCACAGCCCTCTGAGGCAGAAAATTCCACAGACTCACAACTCTCTGTATGAAAAAGTGTTTCCTCATCTCTGTTCTAAATGGCCTACCCCTTATTCTTAAACTGTGGCCCCTGGTTCTGGACTCCCCTAACATCGGGAACATGTTTCTTGCCTCTAGCGTGTTCAAACCCTTAATAATCTTATATGTTTCAATGCGATCAATCCTTCTAAATTCTAGACTATACAAGCCCAGCCGCTCCATTCTCTCAGCATATGACAGTCCTGCCATCCCAGGAATTAACCTGATGAACCTATGCTGCACTCCCTCAATAGCAAGAATGTCCTTCCTCAAATTTGGAGACCAAAACTGCACACAATACTCCAGGTGTGGTCTCACTAGGGCCCTGTACAACTGCAGAAGGACCTCTTTGCTCCTATACTCAACTCCTCTTGTTATGAAGGTCAACATGCCATTCGCTTTCTTCACTGCCTGCTGTACCTGCATGCTTACTTTCATGACTGATGAACAAGGACCCCCCAGATCCCATTGCACCTCCCCTTTTCCCAACTTGATACCACTTAGATAATAATCTGCCTTCCTGTTTTTGCAACCAAAGTGGATAACCTCACATTTATCCACATTAAACTGCATCTGCCACACACCTGCCCACTCACCCAACCTGTCCAAGTCACCCTGCATTCTCATAGCATCCTCCTCACAGTTCACACTGCCACCCAGCTTTGTGTGATCTGCAAATTTGCTAATGTTACTTTGAATCCTTTCATCTAAATCATTGATGTATATTGTAAATAGCTGCGGTCCCAGCACCGAGCCTTGCGGTACCCCACTTGTCACTGCCTGCCATTCTGAAACGGACACGTTAATCCGCACTCTTTTTTTCCTGTCTGCCAACCACATTTTTTATCCATGTCAGCACTCTACCCCCAATACCATGTGCTCTAATTTTGCCCACTAATCTCCTATTTGGGACCTTATCAAATGCTTTCCGAAAGTCCGGGTACACTACATCCACTGGCTCTCTCTTGTCCATTTTCCTGGTCTAAAATCTTCCCAGGAATCGGCAAGGACTCGTTGGGCCAAAGGGCCTGTTTCCGTGCTGTATCTCTAAACTAAACTAAAATTTTCCTCTCTCCTGTGTACCATTCATTTAATCTTTTGTCTTTTCATTATCTCTCTCCCTTTCTTTTTACACAACTTTTCCGCAAATTCATCACTTTCCTTCTCCCTGGTGCATCTCCCACGACCACAATACTTGTTCTCAGCATCTCCCGAAGGCTTGAGACCACAATTTCTTAAGAAATCTCCAGCAGCCTCTGCCCGCAGCCCGTTTGTTTTTCCATCTTTTTTTTAATTTTTAGTCAGTTTAAAGTTTTTGAGGATTCTTTAACAGGTAGGCGATCCCTACCTGGGTTGCCGTTGGAGCTCCGGAGCGTTGGGCCGCTGCTCCAACATCGTGGAGCTCTGGTTTAGAGAGCTCCCAACGCAGGCGGCGCTGAACAACTCCCTGGTCCTGGGGCCCTTTGCCGAGGGCCTCCAGCGTTGCATCTCCACCAGGCGCGGCCTGCGGTCTTTGGGAGCCGCGGATTCCGGTAGGAGGGAGCCGACTCAGGGTCCAGGCCGCTGAGGACATCCCCCAGCCCCGACGTCGGACTTACATCACCCCGGGGAGCGGGCCTGTACATCAGGCCGCCCGTAGCGGCGACTGCAGGGGGCTTGGGGAGACCCCGACCACGGGGGAACAGTGGGGAACTTTGGGAAGAGAGTGACTTTGGTGCCTTCCCTCACAGTGGGAAACTTTGATCCTGCTGTGAGGGGATGTTTTATGTTGAATTCTATCTACTCCATGTTGTGTTCTTTATTTTGACTGTATGGCTGTATGGGGATTTAATTTTGCTGTGCCAAGTGGCACATGTGAAATAAATGCATCTTATCTTAATTAACCTGCTTACACTACAGCTTGGGGCATGCGTCTCTTTATTTCTGCTGTTGAAAAGTTATAATTTGGAAGAATGTATGGGAAGATGGAAATGCATAGAGGCATTTCCTGATTTACCAAAGGCTTGGATTCCTGATGAGGCCATCATAATCTATGAAATACATTGTCACAGAAGGCTGTGGAGGCCGTCTGTGGATATTTTTAAGGCGGACTTTGATTCTAATCAAGATAAATTCTTGATTAGAACAGGTGTCAAGGGTTATGGGGAGAAGGCAGGAATAAGGGTTCAGGAGGCAGAGATCAGCCATGATTGAATGGGGGAGTAGACTCAAAGGGCCGAATGGCCTAATTCTACCCCTATAACTAGTGAATGTGAACTTGTGATCATTTATTGAGTTTGAATTCACTTTATTGCCTCATGTACCGAGGTATTCTACCGAGGCCTCAGAATAAAAGGACCCACCTTTAGAAAGGAGATAAGGAAGAATTTCTTTAGGCAGTGGATGGTGAATCTGTGGAATTCATTGGCACAGACGGCTGCGAAGGCCAAGTCAGTGGATATTTCAAAGGCGGAGATTGACAGATTCTTAATTAATAATGGTGTCAGGGGTTATGGGGAGAAGGCAGGAGAATGGAGTTGAGTGGGACAGTTAGATCAGCCACAATGGACTCAATCTGAACCTATAACTTATTAGTTATAAACCATCAATGATGCCTTTGCCTCCACAGATGCTGCCTGATCCGCTGAGCTCCTCTGGCAGCTTGCTTTGTGACACCAGGTTCCAGTATCTTTTGTCTCTACAGAATGGCGGGATTCCATTAACAAATGTTACCTTGCCCTTGTTCTGCTACAAGGAAAACAAATAGTTTCTCTACATTTAGTTGAAAAATAACGCTTTATGTATTAAGTTGCAAACTCAAGTACCTTGGCGACAGTGTGTGAATGAAGCTTAAGTCATGTTGTTTTGAGGCTTTTGTGTGCAAAGGATTTCTCTCAAGTTGTAGTCATGGAGCTATAAAGAAACGGAACCCATCCTTGCCGATCAGGTTTAGTCCCATTTGCCTGCACTTGGCCCATTCCCGCCTAGATCCCTCCTCTCGGTATATCTGTCCAATTGTCTTTTAAAAGGCGTCATTATATCTGCTCCGATAGCTTCCTCTGGCAGCTCATTCCAGATATGATCTGCCCTCTGAGTGGGAAATCTACCCCCGAGATCCCTCTTAAAATCTCTCCCTTTTCAATGTAAGCCTATAAAAAGTGTTCAAAAAACCACATGTCAAGGAGAGAGGGGCGGGGAAAGAATGCAGGATAAACTGTGTGCGTCGTGTGTGTGTGTGTGGAATGGTGGAATGTCTCTCAAACAACTGATGAATTATTGGCAGTCACAAAAGGAAAGAAAAAAACAGATCGCAACCTCGAAGAAGAGTCAGTACACAAGGTGAAGGCGTGCACCCACACCAACATTTGGTTCCAATTAATAGCCGTGGCCAAAAACATCAACCGTGAGAGCATAGGCCATGTTGTCAGAAGAAAAGGAACATTTTGAAAACAACCTCCAAGGATTAGCCACAGCCACCATCAATAGGTTTGTATGATGATATAAAGTAATAATTGAATAGGCTGACTTTTAATACAAATACTGGAATCTTATCATGCTCTATTCCAGAATAGTCTGCCAATCATGACCAACTCTTAAAATTGTGTTTCCTTGTGAAAATAATCTGACGGACAAATAGGGAATTGTTACAATCAATCCGCAACTCCTGATGTCCAAACTTTAGGAATGGGGCTAAATCATTTAGGAATGGAGCTACAGCTGGAAACCATGTTGGTGATATGGTAAAAAAAAAAAAGAGTTCTTAAAGCTTTATTTGGAAATGAAATGAAAGAATCAAGTTGCATTTGTGACAATAAATCAGAAGCCATTAATTATAAGGTTTAGGAAAAAGGAACTGGTTTACAAAAAAGGACGCAATGTGCTTCGGACTTTGCTGGCTTTATCTTGCATTAAATGTTATTTCCTCACCATGTATCTGTACACTGTAAATGGTTCAATTGTAATCACGTGTTGTCTTTCTGTTGACAGTACAGCATGCAACAAAAGCTTTTCACTGCATTTCGGTACACGTGACAATAGACAAAACTGGAGTAACTCAGCAGGTCAGGCAGCATCTTTGGGGACCATGGCTACGTGACGTTGTGTGTCGGGACCCTTCATCAGTCTGAAGTAGTCACTGTGGTTACGTTGAGTTACTCCAGCGAAATGTTGGCATTAATGATGTGGTTGTTGGTTTTTGATGATTATTGTGAATGTGTGTGATGTTGTAATCTTTATAATTTTATCTTTAATTTTTGTGATTTTTTTAAATCTTGAAGTCACATTTCAGACTAATGGGGGAAACTCCCATTCAACCAAAGTAGTTTTGATTGAAGAGTTCCTATTTATCCCTTTCAGATATTGGGTTGCCTGGTGTGTGTGGTTTCCATTTGCTTTTGCCGTTAAACTGCATTATCCCGTATATGTCTTTACATACTAAAATCCATTCATTGTGTGGATAATTTTTTTACATCAAAATGTATGGTCTGAATGTCTGAAGAAGGGTTTCGACCTGAAACGTCACCCATTTGTTCTCTCCAGAGATGTTGCCTGTCCCACTGAGTTACTCCAGCTTATAAGTGTCTATCTTCGGTATAAACCAGCATCTGCAGTTCCCTCCGACAGAAAATGATAAGGTACTTCACAATAAAAAGAACTGCAGTGCTTTGGGGAAAGGAGCAGGAGCGTGGGACTAATTGGATGTGTCTTTCAATGCTCCTGCACAAACACAGTGAACGGAACGGAAAGTAACGTGTCAAGGTTGCTTACCAGCTCGGTAAAGCCCTTAATAACCTGTCGCTGCTTGAGGTTGGTTTCTCCATCCAGGTTGGCCGTTTCAATGTGGCAGAGACCATCGGGATCGCTGGAGGAGAGCAGCATGATGTCGGCGGGAATGATTTCATTGCACCGCAAGCGGACAAAATCCCCAACTTGAACCTCTTTCCAATATTTTTCCACATACTTTTTCTCATTCCTGTGAAGAAGAAGATACACGCTTGATTAGCACGAGTGTCACGGGGTTATGGGAAGACAGGCAGGAGAATGGGATTGAGAGGGAAAGATAAGTCAGCCGTGATTGAATGGAAGAATAGACCTGATGGGCCGAATGGCCTAATTCTGCTCCTAGAATTCATGATCTAGTCATGAACATGGCCAGGTAAATATCAACATAAAGGCTAACTGAAATCAATAATGGATAATAAATTACCATGGATAGGAAAGGTTTAGAGGGATATGGGCCAAACATGGGCAGGTGGCACTAGCACAGATAGGGAAATTTGGTTGTATGGGCAATTTGGGCCAAAGAACCTGTGTCCGTGCTATATGGTTCTATGACTCTCTACGTGCCTGACAGAGCAATGATGGAAGTCACGAAAATATGCATCAAAAAAATATGTACAAATGTTAGAAAAAAAGAGCAATATCAGCCTTGAGTGTTCAGCTACTCAGTAGGATTATTGTTGATCTGATGTTGACCTCATCTCCATTTTCTGGCCTATTCCAACATTCCCTTGGCTTCTCTGATTTAAAATCCTGACTGTCTCAGCGCAGAAACAATGCAATGATCAACCTTCACAGACCTCTGGAGCACAGAATTCCAAATATTCACGAATCATTAATGAACGTCCAATTTTGTATTTACTTATGAAGAGAAACATCTATCTATCCTGTGTAGGAAGGAACTGCAGATGGTGGTTTAAGTCGAAGATAGAAACAAAATGCTGGAGTAACTCAGCGGGACAGGCAGCATCTCTGGAGAGAAGGAATACGTGACGTTTCGGGTCGAGACCCTTCTTCAGACTCAACCCGTAACGTCACCTATTCCTTCTCTCCAGAGATGCTGCCTGATCCATTGAGTTACTCCAGGATTTTGTGTCTATCTATATATCCTTATTTGCCCTGAAATAATCTGCAATATTAAACACATAGGAATATAAGTTTGTTGAAGCCTTTGGTATGAAAGGATGATTATAAGATGTTCAAAGATTTGTAATGAATGTGCACAACAAATGGGAATTATTTTGTAGCCTCTACAAAAATAAAATCCAAATTAATGGAGCAGACAACATAATACTTTTAGGTAGACAGCAAAATATTAAATAATGATGGTAATTCAAGGAAATAACTTATTACATAGAAACATATAAAATAGGTGCAGGAGTAGGCCATTTGGCCCTTCGAGCCAGCACTGCCATTCAATATGATCATGGCTGATCATCCAGAATCAGTAACCCGTTCCTGCTTTCTCCCCATATCCCTTGATTCCTTTAGCCATAAGAGCTATATCCAACTCCAATTTTAGGGACAAGACAAAACAAGTTTAAACTATTTACCGGTGAAAGTGGTTAATTACACTCTGGTTTTAATTAAGAGATTGGAACACAGTGCAAGAATGTTCTGCTTCTGTTTGTTTGTCTTGTCTTGTGAAGATGAAAAAGGAAAATTGCATGCCTACGCAGATTAATTCCACTGCCCCAACCAGTCCAGCTGTATCAGTTACAAGTCTATTGCAAATGCTGCCACGTCAGTTTCTGTGAACAGCCAGATCTTTTGTTGCTGGCAGCGAAACGTCTAATGCGAATAAAGGCAGGCAGCTTTAGCAGCGGAGTACAAAACACCGCCCCACAAAGGCAAGCAGCGTGTGCACTCCACAGGGAAAGTGTAATGGAGTGACTATGGACTGAGGCAAACAAAATTAGATCCCTTTATCAGGCGAGACATCCTGATAAAGGGCCTGTCCCACTTGCCGATTTTTTCGGCAACTGCCGGTGTCATTGACTGACGTATCAGGGTCGCGGAAATATTTTGAACATTTCAAAATCCAGTGTCGACTTTAAAAATATGTCGCGACACTTGAGGAAACACCGCGCGTCAATACGTCATCACGCCGCGACCTGATACGTCAGTCAATGATGCCGACAGTCACTGACAAAATCGGCCCGTAAATCAGGATAATTTTCAAATACAACCACCCCCCCCCCAAATGCTGCATTTGAATGAGAAAGATGTAAAGAAATATAATTGTAAGATTGTTACAGCACAGACATTCAGCCCTTTCTCTCTCCATCCCATCTAATTTCTCTTTCCAACCTCCCCCACCCATCGTGTCTCTCACTATCCCTCCCCCACCTAATTCGCACCAGCTTCTCGTTTTCACCCAACAAACAGCTCACAATGGCCTGTTTCTTTTATCATCATAACAGTTTTTTGCAAATCTTTCATTCATTGTTCTATATCTGTCTACATCATCGTCTAAGGCAGACAAAAATGCTGGAGAAACTCAGCTTGTGAGGCAGCATCTATGGAGCGAAGGAATGGGTGACGTTTCGGGTCGAGACCCTTCTTATACATCATCATCCATATCTCTCGTTTCCCTTTCCTGCGACTCTCAGTCTGAAGAAGGGTCTCCACCCGAAACGTCACCCATTCCTTCTGTCCAGAAATGCTGCCTGCCCCGCAGAGTCACTCCAGCTTTTTGTGTCATCTTCGGTTTAAATTAGCATCTGCAGTTCCTTCCTGCTCAAAGTAATCTTGTTAAGCCGCAGTGTCTGTACTCATTCTCACCTAGGCCCCAGCTAACAATGGCCTGTTTCCTTTATCATCATAACTTTTTTGCATTCATTCATTTTTTCTATATCTCTCTACATTGCTGTCTATATCTCTCGTTTCCCTTCCCCCGGAGTCTCAGTCTGAAGAAGGGTCTCGAAGCGTCACCTATTCCTTTTCTCCAGAGGTGCAGTCTGACCCGCAGAGTTACTCCAACTTTTTGTATCTATCTTCTCTCATTCAGCACATTAAGTGTGTACCAGCTCACAGAAGAATACTTCTGCCAGTCCTATTCCCCATTCCAGGGCTGCCAACATTGGGTGAGGGTTGAGAGTGAGAAATTGCGAGGGAGTGTAGCGAGTGTAGGGGGGGGGGGTGGTAGGGAGCTTTGGCATTTTTCAGCTTGAAGTTGTGCAATCTGGTGCATACTGTAGCGAGTCTTTTAAGTTACACTTGAATGCAACATTTATGCTTCAAATTGGATTAGGTATGAACAAGGTTAGGCTAATCTTCATTCCTAATTACATTCCACAGTAGAGCCTTGCTCTTATCAACAGGTGCAGCACATATACCGTAGTATATTCACGTACGGAAATCAGATTATAAATCATGCTGTTACGCATATACAGAGAGAAATGAAAAACCTAGAAACAAGGCAAGAGGAGTTGGACTTCAATCACTGTTCTGCACAAATAAATCAATCAACCTTACCCTTTGACTATAGAAACAACACGAAAATAAAGACACATATTCAACCGTATATGGTTCAATGAAATTAAGATATATATGTAAAACATATATATGGAAAAAGGCCCTTCAGCCCACCAAGTCCACACCGACCAGCAATCAACCTTACACCAGTTGTATCCTACACGTCACGGGCAATTTACAGAGGCCAATTAACCTACAAACCTGCACTTCTTTCGGATGTGGGAGAAACCGGAATATCCAGAGAAACCATGTGGTCATAAGGAGAATGTACAAATACTGTACAGACAGCACCGTAGTCAGGATCCAATCTGGGTCTGTGGTGCTGCAAGGCAGCAACTCTACCGCTGCGCCACCGTGCCACCCCATTACATTATATTTTTTTCTGTAATATATTTATTATGGTGTCACGTCAATTAAGATGAACACATGATTATAATTTCTGCCCTTCGTTGGATAACACGCATCTCCTGTCATTGTGTTTTATGGCTGGTTTTCAACCTCTTCAGTGGGGTGGAAGATTGCAACCTTCACGTGCTCCGCCCTGTTTCGACTAATGCAATCAACTCGACGTGCACAAACGGAAGATCAAATAGAACAAGTTGTCCAACAACTTTAGGCTGTGCACGCCTCGGGGAAGAAGAAGAGGCAGAACCTCTTCAGTCTGAAGGTCGCAACCCGAAACATCACCTATTCTTTCCGTCCAGAGAGGCCGCATGTCCTGCTGAGATATTCCAGCCTTTAGTGCCTATCTTCAGTTTAAACCACCATCTGCAGTTCCTTCTTACAGTCTTTGTTAAGCTAAACAGGTCCTATTCTCATAATATTATTCACCTCAACTAAGTATTTTCTTCACCTCCGTTGCTGCAGAGAATACAATCCCAGTTATCAAATCTTTCTTCAGAGTGAAAAAAATCTATCCCTGCCAATATGCTCACAAATCGCCCCTGGATCCTCTCCAGAGCAATTGCACCCTTTCTACAGTGTGTCATAGTCTTACAGTATGCAAACAGGGCCTTCATCCCAACTTGTCCACGCAGATCAAAATGCCCCATCTAAACTAGCCCCATTTATCCGCATTTGGCCCAAATCCCTTTAAACCTTGTGTGTGTAAGGCTGTGTGTTAGGTTGTGTGTGTCAGTGAAGCGACGACAACACCCGGAGTGAGCGGAGACTTGGCGATGTCCGGGGAGCATTTCCCTCTCTCCCCCCCCTTCCCCGGGAATGCGGGCCGGCCCAGGTGCTCTGTGTCCAGCTGGGGTCTGGGAGAGGTGAGTGTCAGTAACCCGGGGGGGGGGGGGGGAGGGGGCTGAGGGTCAGTGACCCGGGGGTCCGGGGGAGGTGAGGGTCAGTGACCCAGGGGTCCGGGGGAGGTGAGGGACAGTGACCCGGGGGTACGGGGGAGGTGAGGATCAGTGACCCGGAGGTCGGGCATCGGAGCGGAGCCTTAGCCAGAGATTCATCCCCGCGACTCCGGAGACGGCACCGACGCCCCCACTCACCTGGTCCGCTCCTGTCTCCGGGCCGGGGTTAAAACTGCATGCGGTGTGGACAGAGCGGCCGCCGGACACAGAGCCACCGCAGGTGAGGGTGGGAGGTGTGAACGGTATCTCAGGGGGGTCGGTGCTGGGACCACGGCCGTGTCTCACCTATCACGCCATCTGCACGGGAATGTGAATGCGGGTGAGGCAGCATCTATAGAGCGGCGGACAAAAATGCTGGAGAAATGCTAGTGTGTGAAGAAGGGTCAAACCCAGACATAGATGCTGCCTCACCCGCTGAGTTTCTCCAGCATTTTTGTCTACATTGCCATTTTAAATAGTGTGCGGTGGGCTTAAGCCAATCCGCCGACTGTACTTTAAGGGAACCCGCCGACAAAAAACTATTCTCATTGGTGAGTGTGGCGGAGTGTGACTTTATTCATTTATTCATACATATAAAAAAATATTTTTTTGAGCGTGAGAACTTCTGTCATCAGCGTGAGAGCGTGAGAATTTCCTCAAATGCATTAGTCTCACGCTCAATGCGTGAGAGTTGGCAGCCCTGCCATTCCATCCCTGTGGCCCTGCATATGGTTCTCTTTCAAGTATCTATCCATTGGGCTTTGGAGGCACAGATTGACTCTGTTTCCACTGCTTGAATCGGTTGTGATTACACACTGAGCGAGAAAAAATCCTCCTTGAAACTTCTGACGAAAACTTTTAATCTGAGTCCCCAAGTTCTTGATCAATCGGCTAATGAGAACAGGTTCTCATTAACCTGGGCATCAACCCCTCTCTCTGCAATTGGTTACTGGACTTTCTAACCAACAGACCACAGTCTGTTAGGTTGGATAACCACTCCTCTTCTACGCTCACCCTGAACACTGGCGTACCCCAGGGCTGCGTGCTGAGCCCCCTCCTCTACTCCCTCTTCACCTACGACTGCATACCTGTACATGGTACCAACACCATCATCAAGTATGCAGATGACACGACGGTGATTGGCCTCATCAGCGACAACGATGAGTCGGCCTACAGGGAGGAGGTTCAGCTCCTAACAGCATGGTGTGCCGACAATAACCTGGCCCTCAACTCCAAGAAGACCAAGGAGCTCATTGTTGACTTCAGGAGATCGAGAGGCTGCACGCTCAACCCCATCCATATCAACGGGACGGAGGTGGAACGTGTCTCCAGCTTCAGGTTCCTGGGGGTCAACATCTCCGATGACCTCTCCTGGACCCACAACACATCCTCGCTGATCAAGAAGGCTCACCAGTGTCTCTTCTTCCTGAGGAAACTTAAGAAGGTCCACCTGTCTCCCCAGATTCTGGTGAACTTCTACCGCTGCACCATCGAGAGCATCCTTACCAACTGCATCACAGTATGGTACGGTAACTGCTCTGTCGCCGACCGGAAAGCTCTGCAGAGGGTGGTGAAGATCGCCCAACGCATCACAGGCTCCTCACTCCCCTCCATTGAGTCTGTCCATAGTAAACGATGCCTGCGCAGGGCGCACAGCATCGCCAGAGACAGCTCACACCCCAACCATAGACTGTTTACCTTCCTCCCATCCGGGAGACGCTACAGGTCCCTCCGCTGCCGGACCAGCAGGCTCAAGAACAGCTTCTTCCCTGCGGCTGTCACACTTCTCAACGCTGCACCTCAATGACTGCCTGTCTCCCAGGCACGTGCCGTCAGGGTAGGCAAGGTAGGCACTGCCTACCCTGACTAAGATTATGAAATGGCAATTATAAAATATAAATAGTAAAGGCATGGGAGAATTATGTATATCTAAGAGATGAATAATGTTTGTTCTCTTAGGTAGGCATAATTCTCCGTGCCTTTCGTCTGCAGCGCTTGTAACACGGAAAGGGCTGTGCAGCCCACGTGCCGTCAGCGCTGCCTGAGCCGTCAGTTTCAAGGGCAGCTGAAGGCCGCAGAAATTCTGCCTTTGCAGTACTGCGCAGGTGCAGCAGTATACTGCGCATGCCCAGCGCGAGTTTCTTGGCGGGATTTTCGAATATAGATTGCCATTATTTTAATAGTTTCTGTGGAAACAAAGAGTGAAGAATGGACTTAATGTACCAATAACGTGGTAAGTGCATTTCTTGGTGCTTAATTTTTATAAATACTGTATTTCCCGGGGTGGGGGGGAGAGCTCCGTTCACAGTGTTTGGGGAGTCTGGCATTGTGATGGAGAGGTTTGGGGTCAGAAACCCACTTGCCACGCTCCGGTCTGAGTGCAGGTAGATACAGTGGCTTGCAAAAGTATTCATACCCCTTGAACTTTTCCACATTTTGTCACGTTACAACCACAAATGTGAATGTATTTTATTAGGATTTTATGTGATAGACCAACACAAAGTGGTGCATAATTGTGAAGTGGAAGAAAAATGATACATGGTTTTTAAATCTTTTTACAAATAAAAAACTGAAAAGTGTGGCGTGCAAAAGTATTCAGCCCCCTTTACTCTGATACCCCTAAATAAAATCCAGTGCAACCAATTGCCTTCAGAAGAAACCTAATTAGTAAATAGAGTCCACTTGTGTGTAATCTAATCTCAGTATAAATACAGCTGTTCTGTGAAGGCCTCAGAGAACATTAGTGAACAAACATTATTCATTGGGCATCATGAAGCCCAAGGAACACACCAGACAGGTCAGGGATAAAGTTGTGGAGAAGTTTAAAGCAGGGTTAGGTTATAAAAAAATATCCCAAGCTTTGAACATCTCACGGAGCACTGTTCAATCCATCATCTGAAAATGGAAAGAGTGTGGCACAACTGCAAACCTACCAAGACATGGCCGTCCACCTAAACTGACAGGCCGGGCAAGGAGAGCATTGATCAGAGAAGCAGCCAAGAGGCCCATGGTAACTCTGGAGGAGCTGCAGAGATCCACAGCTCAGGTGGGAGATTTTGTCCACAGGACAACTATTAGTCGTGCATTCCACTTATCGGGGCCTTTATGGAAGAGTGGCAAGAAGAAAGCCATTGTTGAAACAAAGCCATAAGAAGTCCCGTTTGCAGTTTGCCACAAGCTATGTGGGGACACAGCAAACATGTGGAGGAAGGTGCTCTGGTCTGATGAGACCAAAATGGAAGTTTTTGGCAAAAATGCAAAACGCTATGTGTGGTGGAAAACTAACACTGCACATCACCCTGAACACACCGTCCCCACTGTGAAACATGGTGGTGGCAGCATCATGCTGTGGGGATGCTTTTCTTCAGCAGGGACAGGGAAGCTGATCAGAGTTGATGGGAAGATGGATGGAGCCAAATACAGGGCAATCTTGGAAGAAAACCTGTTAGAGTCTGCAAAAGACTTGAGACTGGGGCGGAGGTTCACCTTCCTTGCAGGACAACAACCCTAAACATACAGCCAGAGCTACAATGGAATGGTTTAGATCAAAGCATATTCATGTGTTAGAATGGCCCAGTCAAAGTCCAGACCTAAATCCAATTAAGAATCTCTGGCAAGACTTGAAAATTGCTGTTCACAGATGCTCTCCATCCAATAGCATGTTCACAGATGCTCTCCATCCAGATGCTCTCCATCCAATAGCTCCATCCTGAGCTTGAGCTATTTTGCAAAGTTGAATGGGCAATAATTTCAGTCTCTAGATGTGCAAAGCTGGTAGAGACATACCCCAAAAACACTTGCAGCTGTAATTGCAGCCAAAAGGTGGTTCTACAAAGTATTGACTCAGGGGGGGCTGAATACTTTTTGCATGCCACACTTTTCAGTTTTTTATTTGTAATAAAATTTGGAAACCATGTATCATTTTCCTTCCACTTCACAATTATGCACCACTTTGTGTTGGTCTATCACATAAAATCCCAATGAAATACATTTTACGTTTGTGGTTGTAACGTGACAAAATGTGGAAAAGTTCAAGGGGTATGAATAATTTTGCAAGCCACTGTAGGTGAGAGTAAGTGTTCGGCACGGAGTAGAAGGGCCGAGATGGTCTGTTTCCGTGCTGTAGTTACTGTATAGTTTTATTGTGGCCGGGAGTGAATTAGCTTGGGTGGCTGCCGCAGCGCTCCGGGCACAGACAGCACAACTGGCCGCCACTTCCGAGGAAGGAAGCAGCTCGGGTGACTGACTTTGAGCGGCCGCCGGGACCCTGCCACTTCAGCCACTTCAGCCCCGTCTGCTACTCCCCGTCTCCTCTGGCTGTGCTCTCCGTCTGAACATCTCTCACCTGCTGCTCGCCGGCCGGCATCCTGCAAATCTTTAAATTCCGACAGCGCGTTCACGGGACCAGTTGTGGTTACTCAGCTGTGGGAATTTAAGGATTTGCGGGCAGCGGTTGACATGAGCAAAGCCGGCGAGCGGCAGGTGAGAGATGTTCAGACGGACAGAACTGCCAGAGGTGAGCGGGCCGGCAGAAGGCGCTGAAGTGGCAGCCGGTTCTGTTGTCGGGTCCCGGCGGCCGCTCGCACCCAAACTGCTTCTATCCTCGGAAGTGGCGGGCAGTTCTGCTGTCCGTGCCCGGAGCGCTGCGGCAGCGGTGAGTGAGTCTGATATGATCTCTGACTCTCCTCCTTTTCAACACTCCTGCCCTCCCCGCATCTTTAACCCCTGGCACACTCTCCCCATGCTGTGAAAGGAACTCTCCCTGCAAATGGACCCTTGAATTAGTATTGTCATTCAATAAGATGACAACTGGTTCAACGTCCCGGTGTGCTCCCGTTTTTCCCACCATCTCTCCACCTGCCTTCATCCTCCGTCCCCCACCCATTCAGTGATTAGAAAATGAAGGAGATTGAGAAGCCTTGATAAAATTCAATTCTTTTTGAATATATTTTTTATATTTTTATGAAGAGAATATTTTTCGTATTTTTTATTTTTTACGAAGAGAACAATCTGCGCATGCGCGGTTTAAGATTTTTTTTTAAAAAGCCGGCTGACTGCCTACCCTGAGTAATAACTCACGGCACGTGCCTGCTGTCTCCACACACTCACCCCCCCCCCCCCCCACCCCGGACTATCCAATTACCAGCAAATTGCATGTACCACTACATATGTATATGTATTACTTGTTTATTCGTAAGTTTGCCCTTCAGAGTTACTAACTGCATTTCGTTGTCTCTGTATTGTACACTGCACAATGACAATTAAAGATTGAATTGAGGAATTGAATTGAGGTTCCTTCTGTGTGCTTTCCAAAGCAGCGAGAACAACTGCATTAAACATACCCTATCAAGCAGTCTGAAGAAGGGTCTCGACCCGAAACGTCGCCTATCTCCTTCGCTCCTTAGATGCTGCTGCACCCGCTGAGTTTTTCTCCAGCTTTTTGTGTACCCTATCAAGCAGTCAGCCTGCCTTTCATAAACTTACAATGGCCTCGAGCACTTCACAGTCAATTGATTATTTCCTTCAAGGCCCCGCTGGGTTGTTTATTTAGAAACTGCTGCTTGCTCCTGTTCAACATGGGGCAGGAGTGTATCTTGGCTGTGGCTCTGTGCTAACACTCTCATCCCCTGCTCAGCCATCCGTTCAAATCCATTTGCAGATACGATCACATAGGCTGATGCCACAGTGCAGGAATGACCCGTGCCTTTAGGGTGCGAGTCTGAAGAAGGGTCTCGACCCGAAACGTCACCTATTACGTTTTCTCTCCAGAGATGCTGCCTGACCTCCTGAGTTACTCCAGCTGTTCAAGATTCAAGATTCAAGAAAGTTTATTGTCTTGTGTCCCAGATAGGACAATGACATTATTGCTTTGCTTCAGCACAACAGAATATTGTAGGCATGAATACAGAACAGATCAGTGTGTCCATATACCATTATATAAATATATACACACATGAATCAATAAACAGATCAAGTTCAAATAAACAGATAATGGGTTATTAATGTTCAGAGTTACATAGAAACATAGAAATTAGGTGCAGGAGTAGGCCATTCAGCCCTTCGAGCCTGCACCGCCATTCAATATGATCATGGCTGATCATCCAACTCAGTATCCCGTACCTGCCTTCTCTCCATACCCTCTGATCCCCTTAGCCACAAGGGCCACATCCAACACTCTTAAATATAGCCAATGAACTGGCCTCAACTACCCTCTGTGGCAGAGAGTTCCAGAGACTCACCACTCTCTGTGTGAAAAAAGTCTTTCTCATCTCGGTCTTAAAGGATTTCCCCCTTATCCTTAAGCTGTGACCCTTGGTCCTGGACTTCCCCAACATCGGGAACAATCTTCCTGCAT
This sequence comes from Okamejei kenojei, assembly GCA_035221665.1. Lineage (NCBI taxonomy): Eukaryota > Metazoa > Chordata > Chondrichthyes > Rajiformes > Rajidae > Okamejei > Okamejei kenojei. The sequence goes on from CM069136.1 coordinate 4,541,623, forward strand.
CTAGCCTGTCCAACCCCTTAAGAATTTTGTAAGTTTCTATAAGATCCCCTCTCAATCTCCTAAATTCCAGAGAGTAATTATAAACCGAGTCTATCCAGTCTTTCTTCATAAGACAGTCCTGACATCCCAGGAATCAGTCTGGTGAACCTTCTCTGCACTCCCTCTATGGCAATAATGTCCTTCCTCAGATTTGGAGACCAAAACTGTACGCAATACTCCAGGTGTGGTCTCACCAAGACCCTGTACAACTGCAGTAGAACCTCCCTGCTCCTATACTCAAATCCTTTTGCTATGAAAGCTAACATACCATTCGCTTTTTTAACTGCCTGCTGCACCTGCATGCCTACTTTCAATGACTGGTGTACCATGACACCCAGGTCTCGCTGCATCTCCCCTTTTCCAAATCAGCCAACATTTAAAAAATAGTCTGCTTTCCTGTTTTTGCCACCAAAGTGGATAACCTCACATTTATCCACATTATACTGCATCTGCCAAACATTTGCCCACTCACCCAGCCTATCCAAGTCACCTTGCAGTCTCCTAGCATCCTCCTCACAGCTAACACTGCCCCCCAGCTTAGTGTCATCCACAAACTTGGAGATCTTGGCTTCAATTCCCTCATCCAGATAATTAATATATATTGTAAATAGCTGGGGTCCCAGCACTGAGCCTTGCGGTACCCCACTAGTCACTGCCTGCCTTTGTGAAAAGGACCCGTTTACTCCTACTCTTTGCTTCCTGTTTGCCAGCCAGTTCTCTATCCACATCAATACTGAACCCCTAATGCCGTATGCTTTAAATTTGTATACTAATCTCTTATGTGGGACCTTGTCGAAAGCCTTCTGGAAGTCCAGATACACCACATCCACTGGTTCTCCCTTATCCATGCTACTAGTTACATCCTCGAAAAATTCCACAAGATTCGTCAGACATGATTTACCTTTAATTCTGAGGCTATGACCTCTAGTCCTAGACATTCCCACCAGTGGAACCATCCTCTCCACATCCGCTGTATGAAGGCCTGTCACTATTCGGTCAAGTTTCAATGAAGTCCCCCTCAGCCTTCTAAAGTCCAGCGAGTACAATCCCAGTAACGTCAAACGCTCATCATATTTTAACCCACACATTCCTGGGATAATTCCCGTAAACCCCCTCTGGATCCTCTCCAGCGCCAGTGCATCCTTCCTCAGATATGGGACCCAGAATTGCTCACAATTCTCCAAATGTGGTCTGAAGTAGCACTTGACTCAACCTTCTGACTCGGCGAATACACTTTTGCAATGCACCATGACACCTTGAGGAGATAGTCTTGCGTCAGCTACATAGTGCCTGTGACATAATGCATGCAGGCAACTTTTGGATTTGAATATTAAAAATACTCCCAAGAGTCCAATGGATTACCTCTTAACGTTTATTAAAGAAATGACAGTGCTTTTGGCACACGCTGTTCTAAGCGACTCAAGCTAACGTTTATTGCCTTTGCGTCTGAAGGGGTGCAAAAAGTGTCAATTAAAATGTTAGTTGCATTGATGTGTACTGTTGTGTGAGCAAGCATTAAGGCATTTGTTTTAATAAATAATGGTGGAGGTCAGTATGGATATAATTGGCCTTTTGTGTGCCCTCACAGCCCGACATCTCAATATCTTCACTAACAGCAGTCACTACCTGTTGGTAACATTAAGTGTTTACATTTTCAAAGTTTTGAAAAGCCTGGATAGAGTGGGCGCTGAGAGGATGTTTCCACTACTGGGAGAATCTAAGACCAGAGGCCATAGCCTCAGAATAAAAGGACGTTCCTTTAGAAAGGGGATGATGAGGAATTTCTTTGGTCAAAAGGTGGCAAACCTATGGAATTCTTTGCTACTGAAGGCTGTGGAGGCTAAGTCAAAGGATGTTTTTAAGGAGGAGATCGACAGATTCTTTATTCGTGCAGGTGTCAATAGACAATAGACAATAGGTGCAGGAGTAGGCCATTCGGCCCTTCGAGCCAGCACCGCCATTCAATGTGATCATGGCAGATCATCCACAATCAGTACCCCGTTCCTGCCTTCTCCCCATATCCCCTGACTCTGCTATCTATTAGAGCCCTACCTAGCACTCTCTTGAAAGTATCCAGAGAACTGGCCTCCACCACCCTCTGAGAATTCCACGGACACAACTCTCTGTGAGAAAAAGTGATTCCTCGTCTCCGTTCTAAATGGCTTACTCCTTAATGGTCGGCACGGACTGGAAGGGCCGAGAAGGCCTGTTTCCGTGCTGTAATTGTTATATGGTTATATGGCTATATGGTTACTCTTAAAATGGCACCTGGTTCTTAGCCACAAGGGCCACATCTAACACCCTCTTAAATATAGCCAATGAACTGGCCTCAACTACCCTCTGTGGCAGAGAGTTCCAGAGACTCACCACTCTCTGTGTGAAAAAAGTCTTTCTCATCTCGGTCTTAAAGGATTTCCCCCTTATCCTTAAGCTGTGACCCCTTGTCCTGGACTTCCCCAACATCGGGAACAATCTTCCTGCATCTAGCCTGTCCAACCCCTTAAGAATTTTGTAAGTAGAGACACACAGCGTGGAAACAGGCCCTTCAGCCCACCGAGTCCACACCGACCAGTGTTCCCTGCATACGGACACACACTAGGGACAATTGTACATTTATACATTTATACCGAGCCAATCAACTTACAAGGCTGTACGTCTTTGGAGTTTAGTTTGGTTTAGAGATACAGCTTGGAAACAGGCCCTTCGGCCCTTCGCATCCACACTGACCAGTGATCCCTGCACAATAACACTATCCTAGGCCAGGGACAATTTCTACATTTATACCAAGCTAATTAACCTACAAATCTATACGTCTTTGCAGTGTGGGAGGAAACCGAAGGTCTCGGAGCAAACTCGCGCAGGTCAGGGCGAGAACGAACAAACTGCATACAGACAGCACCCAGTCAAGATTAAACCTACATCTCATAGGCTCAACATACATAGCAGATTGAAAGGACAGCAACAATATCATATGATCATTCACAGAATCTCCAAATTTGAGGAAGGACATTATTGCTATTGAGGGACTGCAGCGTAGGTTCGCCAGCATAATTTGTGGGATGGCGGGACTGACATATGATAAAAGAATGGGTCGATTGGGCTTGTATTCACTGGAATTTAGAAGGATGAGAGGGGATCGTATAGAAACATATAAAATTCTTAAGGAAGAAAAATGCTCCCCATGTTGGGGGAGGCCAGAACCATGGGTCACAGTTTAAGAATAAGTGGTAGGTCATTTAGAACTGAGATGAGGAAAAACTTTTTCGCCCAGAGAGTTGTGAATATGTGGAATTCTCTGCCACAGATGGTAGTGGAGGCCAATTCACTGGATGTTTTCTAGAGAAAGTTATACATTTATACCAAGCCAATTAACTTACAAGGCTGTACTTCTATGGAGTTTAGTTTGGTTTAGAGATGCAGCGTGGCTCTTAGGGATATGGGGAAAAAGCAGGAACGAGGAATTGAATTTAGATGATCAGCCATGATCATATTGAATGGTGGTGCTGGCTCGAAGGGCCGAATGGCCTGCTCCTGCACCTATTTTTCTTCCTCTCTATGTTTGTATGACTGATTAGTTACATCAGCTTCTCAACTACAGGGAGTATGAAGTATGTGCCTTCCTAGCCCTACCTAGCAACCGTACCCAGACAGAACAGGAAAGGAAAATAAATGAGGTTTAAATTGAGTCAATAGAAGGGAGGTTGGTTTGTGTGATGGTCTGGGCTTCCTCCACAAATAGCTGCAATTACTCGCAGTCTTGGCTGGAGCTGTTCCCAAACCATGCTGTGATGCATCCCGACAAAATGCTTTCTATTGGTGTGCTGGGTGGGAGGTTGCAACCTTCACGTGGTCCACCTTGTTTCGACGAATGCAATCAACCCGACAACAGAAGATCAAATAGAACAAGTTGACCTGCAACTTTAGGCTGTGCACGCCATATGCAAGAAGAAGAAGATAGGTGTGCTAATTAACTATTCACCTGCAACGGCCTCACAACTGACCCCAATCCTCCTCTTAATTGATTAAATGTCATTGGAACAAACTCACTAGGGAATTCCAATCCAACTAGATCTTTGTTACTGAGGAAGTAAACCACGGAGAGATACTTTTCTAGCGATCAGCGCGATGATGCGTCTCAGCGGTGGAGTTGCCGCCTTACAGCGCCAGAGACCCGGGTTCGATCCTGACTACGGGTGCTGTCTGTACGGAGTTTGTATGTTCTCCCCTTGACCTGCAAAGGTTTTCTCCAAGATCTTTGGTTTCCTCCCGCACTCTAAAGGCGTACAGGTTTATAGGTTAACTGGCTTGGTAAATAAGTGCACAATAAGTTTGACTATTAAGTTTTTGTCCATACAGCCTCTTCACTTCCCTGATCCCCCAGGATAGGTTACTCCTTGCCAGTTTGTACGCTGCGTTGTCTCCAGATTTAAATGCAGCATTCCGGATTCTCAGTAGGGAACACACTTCCCCAGTTAGCCAGGGTTTCTGATTGGCACGCCTCCTGACGGTTTTTACCACCGTTACATCCTCGATGCATTTATTGATGTATCCGATGACGGAATCTGTGTATTCTTGGAGGTTGATGCCACTGTCATCTGTTGCTGCCTCTCTAAAGATGGCCCACTGCGTGGTTTCGAAACAGTCCTGTAGTGCCTCGGTAGCTCCCTGTGGCCATGTTCTGACTTATTTGACCGTTGGTCTGTCCTGTTTCACCCTGGGTCTGTATGCAGGTGTGAGCATAACCGCTAGGTGGTCAGAGTTGCCGATATGGGGGAGGGGGCTGCTTTATATGCATCTTTAATGTTGTCTACACCCAGATCTAGTTTGTTCTTTCCCCTGGTTGCAATGTTTACGTGCTGGTAGAATTTAGGCCGGACAGAAGTAAGACTTGCCTGGTTGAAATCCCCAGCTGCCATGAAGAAAGCATCTGGATGTTCCCTCTGCTGCTCACTGATGTTGTTGTAGAGCTGTGTCATAGCATCCTTCACGTCCGCGATCAGTGGTACATAGACGGGGCCGTTATGAAGACTGCCGTTAGCTCCCTGGGTAAGTAGAAGGGTCGGCATTTCACAGTCATTAGCTCCACGTGGGGTGAGCAGTAAGTGGAAAACACCACAGTTTCCCGGCACCATGATCTGTTCACATACACAGCCAGTCCCCCTCCTCTTGCCTTACCAGCTAACGAAGCTACTCTATCAGCTCTGTATAGCATAAGTCCCTCCAACTGGATCGTAGCATCTGTGATGTTCTGATTCAGCCAGGTCTCCGTTAGGACGTAGACACAGCAGTTCTTCACGCTTCGTTGGGAGGCGCTCCACGCTCTGATGTAGTCCATCTTGTTGTCGAGGGAGCGGACATTTGCCAACATGACTGTAGGCACTGGCGGTTTGTGAGGGTTCGCGTTTAGCCTAGCGTAGGCTCCTCCGCGCCTCCCCCGCTTCTGCCTCCTGCTACACCGCTTGCGATGTTTCCCCATCAGCGTTGTTCCCGGTGCAGGTGCAGCCGCGGTTTCCGTGGGCCTGCGCGCCTCCGTGGGCCCTCGCACCTCCCCACCAGCGTTGTTCCCAGTGCAGGTGCAGGTGCAGCCGCAGCTCTCCATGGGCCTGCGCGCCTCCCCACCAGCGTTGTTCCCGACACACACTCTTCATACACGCCACTCGCTCCAAAAATCCGCAAAATTGCCAAATATTCACTGGGAGAGGCCGCTGAAACCTCCGGTCGCGCCGCCATCTTTTTTTTTACAGAAAAACAACGCCATACACCTCTGCACATCGAGAGACATAGGGGGACAATCGAGAGCACATTAACCTACGAGATCACCTCCTGGTTCGGGAGCTGAAAGGCGTACGAACGGCACCAACTGGACAGGATTGTGAAGACCGCCAGCAGGATTATTGGTGCTCCACTCCCTTTATTGCTGGACATATACAGGAAGAGATGTATTAGCAGAGCCATCTCCATCATCAAAGACCCATACCACCCATCGCATCACATATTCTCCATCCTGCCATCTGGGAAGAGGTACAGGAGCATCAGCTGCAAAACCAGCAGGATGCTCCTCAGCTTCTTCCCGCAGGCAATTAGACTGATAAACGGACTTTGCCCCCTGCCAAAGTATCGTGCACCAAACACCAACCTGGACACACTGAAGCAGAGCCATTGTCGCGCCACTGCCGATCGGAACTCGTGATATATGTACTTTTATTCTCTATTTCTATTTATTTTTTACCACGCGCTGAATGGACACTGGTTGAGAAACGCTTTTTCGTTTTCCTCTGGGTATGCAAATACTCAGAAAAATGATAATAAAGATATACAATACAAAATTGTCCCTATTGTGTGTCGGGTAGTGTTAATATGCGGGGAACGTTGGTCGGCATGGACTGGATGCTCCGAAGGGCCTGTTTCTGTGCTGTATCTCTAAACTAAACTAAACTAAAAGATTATAGGAACAGCAACTCATAATGCTCCAATGCAGCTTACTATTCTGCAGAATTTACATTGAACTCTCCAATGTTAGGTAACTTCTAACAACCCCCCTCCCCCTCCCCCATACCCCACCTAGTTCTGTGTTATTCCATGTTACCTCTTTCTCGCGACTATTTCTTCCCTCCCCCTCATCCTATATTCTTTCCTCTCGCTCCACAATCTGCAACTCTTCAAGCTGTCTATCTCACACCTTCTGCTCTAATCGCTGGCATTTGTTCCAACCTTCTGCCTATCAAAAAAAAAAAACTCCTGCCTGCGTCCACCTGCCCAGTCTTTGTCCTGCCTATCCTCTCCTCTTTCTCATCTCTCTTCCCTCACCTCCCCCCCCCCCCCCCCCAAATCAGTCTGAAGAAGGGTCTCAACCTGAAACATCACCTGTCCATATCCACCAGCGTTGCTGCCTGACCCGCTGAGTTACTCCAGCACTTTGTGTCCTCTCCTGGAGATTATCAGGTGTCAATCGTAACTTCAAATTATAGTTTCTGGTGACCCTCAGAATGATGTGTGGAATAACAACCACTTTATTACTTGGAGAGATTTCACAATACACAGTATGTACATATAAAACATAAGTGATTTATTGGTGCTATTTTTCCAAGTTTGCGGCTTCAGCTAAACATAAAGCAAGATTACAATAAATCTAAATACGGCAATCAGATTACCAATTTATGCATGGCATTACACGCACCTTTCACTTGATGCCTCACAGAAATTGTTTGATAAATGATATACAAGGGCCCAAGATAGCGGTGGTTTGCATATTCAGTTTTACAGATCTTATCAACGCTAGTAGACACATTTTGGCAATTCTTCAAAAGGCTGCAACTCAGACCTCATTAAAACGTACAGAATAGCGAAAGGCTTAGACAGAGTGGGTGTGGAAAGGATGTTTCCACTACTGGGAGAGTCTAGGACTGGAGATCATAGCGTCAGAATTAAAGGACATTCCTTTAGGAAGGAGGTGAGGAGGAATTTCTTTAGTCAGATGGTGGTGAATCAGTGGAATTTATTGCAACACAAGGCTGTGGAGGCCAGGTTAGCAGATATTTTTAAGGCAGAGATAGATAGATTCTTGATTAGTATGGGAGTCAGGAGTTATGGGCTGAAGGCAGGAGAATGGGGTTAGGAGGGAGCTATAAACCAGCCATGATAGAACGGCAGAGTAGACTTTATGGGCCGAATGGCATTGCAAAGACAAGGGTTCGATTCTGACCTTGGGTGCTGCCTTTGTGGAGTTTGCACGTTCTTCCTGTGACCACGTGGGATTTTTCCCGGATGCTGCGCTTTCCTTCCACATCCCATAGGTGCGTGGGTCTGTAGGTTAATTGGACTCTGTAAAATTTGCTCTCATGTGCAAGGAGAGGGATAATAATAGAACTAGTGTGGACGGAAAATCGACAATTGGCATGGGCCCAGTGGTCCGCAGGTCTAGAACGTGGCGGCATGGTGGCTGCCTTGCAGCGATTACAGCGCCAGGGATCCGGGTTCGATCCTGACTACGGGTGCTGTCTGGGCGGCGCGGACTCTGTGGGTCACAGGGTGTGTTTCTGCGCTGTCTCTCTAAGCTAAACTAAACTAAAACTAAAATTCAATTGGATATCCGTGGCAGAGGGTCAAGAACACAAGTAGCTGAACACAGTTTGTGCAGCCCTGCTTTGTTGATCTGCAATGCCTTGAGGTTTTGGCTTAACAAAGAAAGGGTTGACTTAAAGGCAGAGGTTTACTGGAAAACAGTTCAGAGGTCAGGATGAAACCAGTCAGAGTTGTTTATTTCACGACCGGCCAGAACATAGAGGTTCAATGTTTTTCCATCCACCAAGGCAGTGATTGCTTTTGGAGGATTTCATTCCAAATGTTTTTTGTGAATCATTCCCAGATGTAGCTGTCTGAAGGTGAAGCGCACATTTTGCAGCATCCTCCTGCATCACAGAGCTGGTGTACAGCTGCAAGAAGATGCATTCCTTTAAATTATATTCATTCACACATTTGGGTGTCACCACTTTTCAACCTTGCTCGCCAAATGTTCCCGGACTGAGTGCATTCCCAGAAGCCATGGCCATGGATCCGAGGATCAGATACGGCTCAGATTAGCGGCACGGTGGCGCAGCGGGAGAGTTACTCTCTTGCTGCGCCAGAGACCCGGGTTCGATCCTGACCACCGGTGCTGCCTGTACGGAGTTTGCACGTTCTCCCCGTGACCTGCGTCTGTTTTCTCCGAGATCTCCGGTTTCCTCCCACACTCCAAAGACCTACAGGTTTGTAGGTTAATTGGCTTGGGTATAAATGTAAATTGTCCCCAGTGTGTGTGCGGGATAGTGTTAATGTTCGGGGATCGCCAGTCAGTGTGGGCTCAGTGGCCCGAAGGGCCTCTTTCTACTAAACTGTGTCGCTAAACTAAAACTTTACTTCCCAGAAAGGCATTTGCGAGCCAGGGCTTTTAGTAGCAATCCTCCAATTTTATGGTCATTATTCTCGATGCCAGCTTTTTATTCCAGACGTCTTAAATTAACTGAGTCTACATTTCTCCGTATCTGAATGCGATATGAACTCATTCTCTCTGTTCTGCGGCACCCAATCTCTGGATCCCAGTCCAGCAAGTCGACTACCGTAAGTCTGCAGTTATATGATACGATACGATAAAACTTTATTCATCCCCGGAGGGAAATTGGTCTGCCAACAGTAACAATACACAACGAGGTACACAAAAACACAAAATGGACAAGCGACTGTGGGCTGCCTTCCATGTGCACAGCGCCTGGACCGGAACGAACGGACAAACAAACAAACAAACAAACGCAGGCTTATTCCCTGGGCAGAAGATTCTAAAACTGGAGTACGCCCCCCCCCCCCACCCCCCCACATCAGGTCCCCCTTTGTTCTCCCCCCACGCCGGATCCTCCATTGTTCTTCATGGCTAGGTGTCCCATATTTGTCAGGACCTCCTGTATATTGGGCTAAATTGGTTTGTCCCATGCGGGACCGCCCTTGTCCCGTGTTTGACTGCTACTACTTGGGTCGAGGGGACTGTCGGGTCAGAGCACCGCGTCCGGCCCCGCCTCACCTGTCCCGACGTAGTGCAGCCCATGAAGTGCAGCAGCAGCGCCTCGCCCGTGGCCTCACACATGGCCCCGCCCGTAGGCCGGCCAGCTGTCCGACCTTCGGACCTTCGCTTACCGCTGACACCACCACCACTCCTCCTTCTCATGGCCGATCATCGGTTCATGAGTTTGATGGGGTGCCGGACTTTGCATGCAACATCGCGCCCGGGCCAAAACTCCTCAGCTGGCCCGCCGGCTGGGCTTTGTGTGTACTCCAGCACCCGGGCCAACTCATCATTCACCCAGCCTCGGCCGATCCGGTCAAAGAAATGCCAAATTCGTGAATTTGTCCCTTATTTTGTCCTTTATTTGGGAGTGAGAAAGTTGGCAACCCTATTCACGACGGTCCCCCCACACCGGGTTTTCCATCATGGCAGTACCCCCCCCCCCCCCCCCACTGCACTAAGAAGGCGTGGTATCTTTTACAGATCACAGTCAAAGTTGGGAGGCTGATGCAATAGCTCAGGAACCAAATCAAGGATCTTGCATCTGTGTGTCAAACTGAGAGCGCAAGGCTGAGAAATGTTATCTTTGCTCATTAGCACCATGCCTGTGCAGTAGGATCAGTGGCTGGTTGTGTTCCCACGCTTGTGAACACACAGTTTTACTGCTGGCAGTCACAGATAAATTCCTCTCCCAGTGGAGTTCATGAGGTCGTACGAGGTCACAAGTACTTCACCTCAGCAGCACTTTGGATCTCGTTAAATACCACGGCACTTATCAGGATGTTTTTTAACCTGAACGGTTGTTAATAAGACATCCTGCACTTTTAGAACAGCGGTTTCAACATGGATTTACATCGAAAGGCAGTGGAGAGACCAGGAAATCACTGATTGAAGCTCAAGTTTACAGCATCATCAAGGCAGACAATCAAACTGAACAATAAACTAAACGGAACTGAACTAAGATAATGGGAATGCACAATTTACCCTCCCCCCAATACCATGAAGATAGACACAAAAAGCTGGAGTAACTCAGCAGGTCAGGCTGCATCTCTGGAGAAAAGGAACAGGTTTTTTCGGGCCAAGACCCTTCGTCAGACTGAGAATCAGGGGTGAGGAAAATTAGAGGTATGGAAAGGTTCAGAGCAATCAGGAGGCATGGTGGTGCAGCGGGTAGAGCTGCTGCCTCACAGCGCCAGAGACCCGGGTTCAATCCTGACCACGGGTGCCGTCTGTACAGAATTTGTACGTTCTCCCCATGACCTACATGGGTTTTCTCTGGGATCTCCGGTTTCCTCTCACACTCCAAAGACGTACAGGTTTGTAGGTTAAACGGCGTTGTAAAATTGTAAATTGTCCCTAGTGTATTAGGGTAGTGTTAGTGTGGGGGGGATCTCTGGTCAGTGTGGACTCGGTGGGTCGAAGGGCCTGTTTCTCTAAACTAAACCGAACTAAATCAGAGCCAGCACAGACTGTGCCAAACAAGATGCCAAAGATGATTAAATTAATCTTCTCAAACGACATGTAATGCAAATCATATGGGCTGAGCTGTAGGGAGAGGTTGTGTAGGCTGGGATTCTATTCCTTGGAGTGTAGGAGGATGAGGGGGTCATCTTATAGAGGTGCATAATATCATGAGATGAATAGATAGGTTAGAGGCACAAAGTCTCTTACCCAGAGTGGGTGAATCGAGGACCAGAGGACTTAGGTTTAAGATGAAGGGGAAAAGATTTAATTGGAATTTGAGGGGTAACTTGTTCACACCAACGGTGGTGGGTGTATGGAACAAGAGGTAGTTCGAGGCAGGGACCATCCCAATGTTTAAGAAGCAGTTAGACCGGTACACGGCTAGGACAGGTTTGGAGGGATAAGGACCAAACGCGAGCGGGTGTTAGTGACCTCTGTTGGCTCGGCAAAATGGATAATCCGGCAAGGCTCTGGAACCAAGGGTGCTGAAAAATTGGTGGTGGACCTGTAATGTACCGAACTGTATGTCAAAAAATAATCTCACTGTCCTTTGGTACATGTGACATTAAAAATCCATTGAACCATTCCTTCCCTGCATATTCAAATGCATATCTAAAAGCCTCTTAAACACCTCTATCATTTCAAACACCATCCCCGCCAGTGTAGCATTCCATGCATACACCACCCTCTGTGTAAAAAGATTTGCCCCACACGTATATATCCAATAGATTTTACCCATCGCATTCAGTTTAGTTTAGTTTAGATACAGCGTGGAAGCAGGCCCTTCAGCCCACCGAGTCCGTGCCGACCAGCGATCCCTGCACTTTAACGCGAGCCTACACACACTAGGGACAATTTACACTTATACCGAGCATACAAACCCAAGTCAATTACTCTACAAACCTGTACGCCTTTAGAGTGTGGGAGGAAAACGAAGATCTCGGTGAAAACCCACGCAGTCAGGGGGGGAGAACGCACAGACAGCACCCGTAGTCGGGATCGAACCTGGGTCTCTGGCGTTGCAAGAACTGTAGGGCAGCAACTCTACCACTGCGCCACCGTGCCACCTTAAGGCATCTTAAAGCTATGCCCTCCAGTCTTTGACACTTCTACCTGGGACGATAGGTTCTGACTGTATGCCTCTCATAATTGTGATAATATTTATATCAGGTCTCCTTTCCACCTCTGCGGCTCCAGAGAAAACAATCTGAGTTTGTCCAGCCTCTCCTTGGAGCTAATAGCCTTTAATGCAGGCAGCATTCTGGTAAACCTCTGGTGCACGCTCTCCAAAGCCTCCGCTAACTTGTAAATTAATAAATCGTGCGTTTGTAAATAAACCATCCAGTAATCACGCCCAGCGAGTGGTTTACCACACGACAGAAATATAGGCAAGATAAGTGCAAGCAGCATTATTTCATAGCCACACTGCCAAAACCATTTAATACTCTGAACAAAGTGGCGCAGCGGTAGAGTTGCTGCTTTACACGCCAGAGACCCAGGTTCGATTCTGGCTATGGGTGCCTACCTCATCTGGGTTGCTCCATATGTTTCTACGGGTTATTGATAGGGGACGATCAGCCATGATTACAATGAATGGCGGTGCTGGCTCGAAGGGCCGAATGGCCTCCTCCTGCACCTATTTTCTGTTTCCAAAGACGTACAGGTTAATTGTTAAATCCGGGTATGTTATGGACTTCATTGATGCCAGATTTTTTATTGGATCTTATTTCAATCAATATCCCACCACACTTCAAAATGACTTTATCCCCAGATGTCACAATAGTGCTACAATCATTTTTCTTCAGTGAACCACGAATGATTAAAAAGGAGACAAAAGGAAATATAGTTGCCGGAATCTTGAGCAAAACACAAAGTGGTGGAAAAACTCAGCAGGCCAGACAACACCGGTGGTGAGGAATGGACAGATGACGTATTGGGTCAGGATATTTCAAAGAGCAATGGTTTAAGGAGAAGAAGTATGGCTTAGTTGACGTTTCGGGTCAAGACCCTTCTCCAAATAACCGTCTATATCTCTCCTTTCCCTCATCCCTAACCAGTCTGAAGAAGGGTCTCGACCCGAAACGTCACCCATTCCTTCTATCCAGAGATGCTGCCTGTCCCGCTGAGTTACGCCAGCATTTTACGTCCATCTTCAGTGCAAACCAGCTACTACAGTTCCTTCCTACACAAGCAGAAAGGTTTAGCCAGGTATCTTCCAATCGCATCTCTGCCAAAGACGGAGTTGAGGAAATTGTGGAGACTCCAGAGACAAAAATTAGAATAGTGCGGAGATGGAGACAGGAAAGAGCACGGTCAAAGACATGGGAAGCTTTTGAATACAACGCTAAGAATGTTACACCAAGGTGTTGCTGTTTACAGAACAAACACAGTAGCAACAACTGTCTCAGATTACAGTTGAAGAACCATTACTCATTTCAGGCAACAGAGGACTCGTTGTTATAAAATAAGAGTCTCCATGACTATTAGGGGGGAAAAAATCGGAAGAATTAGATTCAACACACAACTTGTTGAAAGGAATACATGGCGTTTCAGGTCGAGTATGTTCTTCAGACTGAGAGTCAGGGGAAAGGGAGACGAGGGAAATACACAGTGATATACGTCTGTATAACGTTATTGCCCAGCCCACTGCCAACAATGGACCATTGTGGGCTCCACCTTCCCCCGGTCACTGTTACTTTTTGCATATCTTATATTCATTTGTTCTTATTCTCTATATATCACTATTTATAATCTCTCGTTTCCCTTTTCCCTGACTCTCAGTCTGAAGAAGGGTCTTGACCCATCACCCATTCCTTCTCTCCAAAGATGCTGCCTGTCCCACTGAGTTACTCCAGCTTTTTGTTCCCATCTTTGCTCTATATATATGTGTATTTGTGAGTATGTGTGTAGTGTATATAGACACACACACACACTTTTTTTTTCTCTCTCGTTTATTATATAGTTTACAGTGTACTATGTTTACATATTCTGTTGTGCTGCTGCAATTAAGAATTTCATTGTTCTATCTGGGACACATGACAATAAAACGCTCTTGACACTTGACTCATGAAGCTCCCACAGGTAGCAGTGGCCATGAGCTACAGGGCAACAGTGATTCCAGAGGACACAAAGAGCTTTTATACATCACACAGGTCATGGACGACGTGCACTGGAGTCAGTCCGCTGGGTGGCGCGACTCACATCGCAGCGGTCTCTGCAGTCCGTCTGTCTTTTTTAATTTTTTTGTCTCGTTTGAGTGTGGTTAGTGTTTTTTTTTAACTGGGTATGTGTGGGGGGGTGGGGGGATGGGGGAAACATTTAAAATTTTAACTGGGTATGTGTGGGGGTGTGGGGGGAAACTTTTTAAAATTTTAACTGCGTATGTGTGGGGGGGGGGGTGGGGGAACTTTTACAATTTTAACTGGGTATGTGTGGGGGGGTGGGGGTGGGGGGAAACATTTAAAATCTTTTCCCTGTACGGAAGACCTGACCTTTTCCCTGTCGGGTCTCCGTTGTCGTTGGGGCCTAGCACCGTGGAGCGGCCTCCAACCGGAACGACCTGTTTGTGTCAATTGTTGTGTCTTGGTTCTTCTTCTTGTTTGTACGACTGCAGAAACTACATTTTGTTTGAACCTCAATGAGGTTCAAATGACAATAAACGGTATTGTATTGTATTGCAAGAGTTAACATTGTTCAATTGTTTATTTTAGTTTATAGATACAGCGTGGGACCAGGCCTTACTGCCCACCGGGTCTGTGCCGACCAGCGATCCCCGTACATCAGCACTATACTCCACACTGGGGGCAATTTACAATTTTACCATTGCAAATTAACCTACAAACCTGTACGCCTTTGGAGTGTGGGAGAAAACCGGAGCACCCGGGGAAAACCCACGCCGTCACGGGGAGAACGTGCAAACTCCGTACAGACAGCTCCAGAAATGCCATTTTCAGGGGAAGATGAGGCCAGGGCGAGGCCCCCACTATCTCCGCACTGATCCAACTTCAGGTTGCGCAATCTCCCCAGTTTCCTTCGCCCTGGCTTTGACACTCGTACAACTCCCGACTGACACTTTCCACTTCTCCTGACAGCATTTCACTTTGATGTGTACAGATCTGAACATGGGGAAAACTGCCCATAATTCAGATTCACACTCGCATGCGTTGGTTCTGGAACAACACCAACGGGCAAGAGGAAAATAAGGGAATATTTTATCTTTGACGGCCACCTATAATCCACCAATAATTCAGCAGGGCGGCTCAGTAACGCAGCGGTAGAGCGCAGACACCCGGGTTCAATCCCGACCACGGGTGCTGTCTGTACGGAGTTTGTACGTTCTCCCCGTGACCGCATGGGTTTATCTCCGATCTACGGTTTCCTCCCACACTCCAAACATGCACAAGTTTGTAGGTGAATTGGCTTGGTATAAATGTAAATTGTCCCGAGTGTGTGTGGGATAGTGTTAGTGTGCGGGGATCGCTGGTCGGCGTGGAACCAGTGGGCTGAAGGGCCTGTTTCCGCACTGTATCTATACACTAAAATAAACTTATGGCTCCTGTTAGATCAGAAAGAATCAATACAGCACAGGTTAAGACATTCATCTCATCCATCTGCTCGGAACCAAGCCACAGCAGAGAGCATATTGATGGAAAAGTAGTAAATCGGGTATATGGATGACACACTGCGGTGGTGCCTGGACAGCACCACTAAATATTGCAGACATATCCACTCCATTTGTTAGCCCCGTCCTAAATTATTCTACCACAAACTATCCTCTGTTAGGAGCATAAGAAAGATTGGCATAATTTAGAACGCAACTTATAATTCACGCGTCAAGAAATTTATGGGCTTTCAACCAAGCACTTGGATTTCTTTGTGATAATGCCTTAACATGAATCACTGCTTTGCTGTTTTCTCCAAACAATAACGTATTTTTTCAGCAAAACTAATGGCCACATTGAGGTTTTGTAAGTTAAGCCATCGTGTAGACATCGTTCTGGTGTTTCCCTCTCCCCGACTCTCAGTCTGAAGAAGGGTCTCGACCTGAAACGTCACCCATTCCTTCTATCCAGAGATGTTGCCTTTCCACTGAGTTACTCCAGTCTTTTGTGTCTTCCTTCTGTATTATGTATGTTGATGGCAGTTTGGTTTCAGCCAGTGAATGGCACTACTTTCACAAGGTAGAGACTCCTTCAGCAGAGTAACGTCAGAATGGCACAAAACTAGTGGAAGGGAAAAATGAATCAGAAGAAACTATTCCTCTTTCCAAAATGGGCATGCTGTCGTCCAATGTTATACAACGCCTTAGCTGCCACTTCATATACACCTCCTGGATTACAATTGTAGGCTTAGATGCACTTAGGGTAACATAGGGCAGCATGGTGGAGCAGCGATAGAGCTGCTGCCTTACAGCGCCAGAGATCTGAGTTCGATCCTGACTACAGGTGCTGTCTGTCTGGAGTTTGTACATTCTTCCCGTGTCCGCATGGGTTTTCTCCAGGATCTCTGGTCTCCTCCAGATTCCCAAGACGTACAGGTTTGTAGGTTACGCAGACTGAAGAAGGGTCTCGAACCAAAACGTCACCCATTCCTTCTCTCCAGAGATGCTGCCTGTCCTGCTGATTTACTCCATCATTTTGCATCTATGGGTGAAGGGGGGAACCGCCCTCGGTCACCTCCTCGACGGAGAGGCGACGTTTTCCATGTTGCCTCCCACCACAATGAAGAATGCTGTGGTGGATGTTTGTGTTAAATCTTATTGTGTATTTGGTGTTCTTTTTTAAACGTACCGCTGCTGGCAAATTCATTTCACTGCACCTTCGGGTGTATGTGACGAATAAAATTGACTATTGACTATTAACAGATGGAAGCCATCACATGTAATCTGCAAAAAAATAACACAAAGTGCAGGAGTGACTCTCAACAGGTCAGGCAGCATCTCTGGAGAATATGGTTGATGTTGAAGAAGGGTCCCGACCCAAAATGTCACCTATCCATGTCCACCAGAGATGCTGCCTGACCCGGTGTGTTACTTTATGTCCTTTTGTGTAAACCGGCATCTGCAGTTCCTTGTTTCAACACGTAATCTGCACCCAGGTGTACAAGACAATGAACTAACCAGCGATCTCCCAGTTGCTAAACACTTGAACTCACCATCCCATTTCCACACTGACCTTTCTGTCCTGGGCCTCCTCCATTGTCAGTCAGGCCAAATGCAATTTGGAGGAACAGCACCCCATATTTCGCTAGGGCAGCTTACAACCCAGCGGTATGAATATTGACTTCTCTAACTTCAAGTAACCTTTGCTTTCTCTCTTTGTCCTTCCTCCAACCTAGTTCTCCGACGAGTTTCACTGTCCTCCTGATTAATTTTACTGTTTGTATGCCTTGTTGTCACTTTAGCCACAACAAATCGTCCCACATTTCTTTGAGCATTGTCTGCTTTGATCTGTCCTTTTCACACCTTACATGGTCTTTGCACCCTTCCCTATCTCTAGTCGGCCTTTTCCCTGACTCAGTCTGAGGAAGGGTGTCGACCTGAAAAGTCACCCATTCCTTCTGTCCAGTGATGCTCCCTGTCACGCTGAGTTCATCCAGTGTTTTGTGTCTATCTTCAAACTAACCCGAATGTGGATCTGGGCATGCTTACTTGCATAGTTCAAGTTCAAGTGAGTTTATTGCCATGGGTCCCTGATCGGACAATGACATTCTTGCTTTGCTTCAGCACAACAGAACATAGTAGGCATTGACTACAAAACAGATCAGTGTGTCCATATACCATTATATAAATATATACGCACATGAATAAATAAACAGATAAAGTGCAAATAACAGATAATGGGTTATTATTGTTCATAGCTTTGTCCGAGCCAGGTTTAATAGCCAGATGGCTGTGGGGAAGTAGCTGTTCCTGAACCTGGTCATTGCAGTCTTCAGGCTCCTGTACCTTCTACCTGAACGTAGCAGGGAGATGAGTGTGTGGCGAGGATGGTGTGGGTCTCTGATGATACTGCCAGCCTTTTTGAGGCAGCGACTGTGGTAAATCCCCTCGATGGAAGGAAGGTCAGAGCCGATGATGGACTGGGCAGTGTTTACTACTTTTTGTAGTCTTTTCCTCTCCAGGGCGCTTAAGTTGCCGAACCAAGCCACGATGCAACTGGCCAGCAAGCTCTCTACTGTGCACCTGTAGAGGTTAGAGAGAGTCCACCTTGACAGACCGACTCTCCGTAATCTTCTCAGGAAGTAGAGGCGCTGGTGAGCTTTCTTAATAATTGCATCTGTGTTCTCGGACCAGGAAAGATATTCAGAGATGTGCACGCCCAGGAATTTGAAGCTCTTGGCCCTTTCAACCATCGACCCGTTGATATAAACAGGACTGTGGGTCCCAATCCTACTCCTTCCAAAGCCCACAATCTGTTCCTTGGTTTTGCTGGTGTTGAGGGCCAAATTTTTGTGCTGGCACAATATGGACAGTTGATTGATCTCTCTTCTATGCTCTGATTCATCCCCATCAGTGATACGTCCCACAACAGTGGTGTTGTCAGCGAACTTGATGATGGAGTTTGCACTATGACCGGCTATGCAGTCATGAGTATAGAGTGAGTACAGCAGGGGCTGAGCACACAGCCTTGAGGTGCTCCCGTGCTGATTGTTATCGAGTCTGACACATTTCCACCAATACGAACAGATTGTGGTCTGTGAATGAGGAAGTTGAGGATCCAATTGCAGAGGGATGCGCAGAGACCCAGTTCTGCGAGTTTGGTAACCAGCTTGGAGGGGATGATTGTGTTAAATGCCGAGCTGTAGTCAATGAATAACAGCCTGACATATGAGTATTTGTTGTCCAAGTGGTCCAGAGTGGAGTGGAGGGCCAGCGAGATTGCAGCGAGAAGTGCTACATCTTGGCAGGACAAATCAAAATAGGACGTACATGGTAAATGGTAGGGAATTGAGGAATGCTGTGGAACAGAGGGATCTAGGAATAACTGTGCATAGTTCCCTGAAGGTGGAATCGCATGGTGGTAAAGAAAGCCTTTGGTGTGCTGGCTTTTATAAATCAGAGCATTGAATATAGGAGTAGGGAAGTAATGTTAAAATTGTACAAGGCATTGGTAAGACCAATTCTGGAGTATGGTGTACAATTTTGGTCGCCTAATTATAGGAAGGATGTCAACAAAATAGAGAGAGTACAGAGGAGATTTACTAGAATGTTGCCAGGGTTCCAGCAACTATGTTACAGAGAAAGGTTGAACAAGTTAGGTCTTTATTCTTTGGAGCGCAGAAGGTTAAGGGGGGACTTGATTGAGGTCTTTAAAAATGATGAAAGGGGTAGACAGAGTTAACGTGGATACGTTTTTTCCCATTGAGGGTAGGGAAGATTCAAATAAGAGGGCATGACATGAGAATTAAGGGACAGAAGTTTAGGGGTAACGTGAGGGGGAACTTCTTTACTCAGAGGGTGGTGGCTGTGTGGAATGAGCTTCCAGCAGAAGTGGTGGAGGCGGGATCGATTTTAACATTTAAAAGTAAAGTGGATAGGTATATGGACGTGAAGGGAATGGAGGGGTATGGTCTGAGTGCAGGTAGATGGGACTAGGGGAAAACAAATGGTCGGCACGGACTGGAAGGGCCGAGAGATATGTAATTGTTATATGGTTATATGGTTATATGGTTATCCACCGTTGATCTGTTGTGGCGGTAAGTGAACTGCAGTGGGTCCAGGTTTTTGTCGAGGTAGGAGTTGATTTGTGCCATGACCAACCTCTCGAAGCACTTCATCACCACAGGTGTTAGTGCCACAGGCCACAGTGCATATGGAGTACAGATCAAGCACAGATACCAAATTTTAAGACTAGATCAAGAAGTCAATGTCATTGAGACACACGGCACCGAAACGGGTCCTTTGGCCCATCACGTCTGTGCCATCTATCAAGTGCCTACCTATCCTAATCACATTTTCCATCAGCTTACTACAACAGAAGGAATTTCTGAAACAATATTCAGCACTCTGTCCCTACCCTGTGGCTCTATTTACAAGGGATACATTTCTGGACAATCTTCGTGCTATGGAGAGTAGCCAAATAATTAAAAATTAATAATCCGATGTGGTGTGAAAAGCACAATATAGCATTATAGAGCGATACAGCATGGAAACAGGCCCAACTTGCCCACACCATCCAACCAACATGCCCATCTACACTAGTCCCACCTGCCTGTGTTTGGACCATTACCCTCTAAACCTGTCCTATCCATGTACCTGGCTAAATGTTTCTCAAACGTTGGGATTGTTCCAAGAGTTCCCTACACCCACCACCATTTGTATAAAATAGTTACCCCCCAGGTTCCTACTAAATCTTTCCCCCCTCACCTTAAACCCATGTCCTCTGATTATCACATTCAAGACATTATAACTCAAACAATTACATCAAGAAATGACCTATAATTCGACTGGAAGTTCAAACTATTAAAAGGTTTTTGTTACATGGAACTTGTTAAGCCACAGAACAACTGCAATTTGACTTTTCCTCCCCGTCACGAAACCTCGCACTGCACAGTTATGGAAGAGGCGTTCCCATTTGAAACGTGTTTTTTTCACGTGCAAGATGTGGGGAGGCTGCAAGTCCAGAAAGCTGTATTCATCCAGACACGCTAGCAAGGTATGCACAGACAAAGCTTCCGTTTAATTCAGCAATAGAAACAAATCACCATGACCACAGGCGTAAACACCACTAAGCTTGAAGAGGTTACCTCATTTGGCGAGTATTAAATATCCAGGTGATTATAATGTTAGACCGAGTGGTAGGAAAGCTCATGGAGGCGTGAAGAGGAGTGGAGGAGAGACGACACAGCCATCGTTGACACGGTGGGCCCTAGGCTCAGTCCCTGTGCTGTGTGGCTCAATTTAAGACTAAAATATGAATAAGGGTGAATGGAGTGAGCAGAGAAATAGGAGAGAGGGAGAGTCAGATATTGAGATGTTTGTAAAAGTGTAGATACAGTCTATTTCTTAGTGCAAGTAAATGTAAAAATGTTTAATTGTGTGTTTCCAATAGACAACGATTAAGTACAGTATTTAGTTTAGTTTAGTTTAGAGATACAGCCTGGAAACAGCCCCTCGGCCCACAGATCTCCAGACCCTTCGGACCAGCGATCTACACACTAGGGACAATTTAAAATTTGACTGAAGCCAATTAACCAACAAACTTTTACGTCTTTGGACTGTGGGAGGAAATTGGACAAAATCCACGGTCGCATGGAGAATGTGCAAACGCTACGGCAACAGCACTGGAAGTCAGGAACCCGGCTTGCTGGAGCTAGCTGGAGCTAGTGAGGCAGCAGCTCCTGTAGCTTCACCACTGAGTTGCCCAATCCTCAAAAGTAATTACGGTTTGGGAGTTGGAGTTAAAGGAGAGAATATATGTTTCTACTTGTGGAGAATAACATATCTAGAGACCATCAACGTTGGACAGTCACCAGGGAATCTAATTGGGAATTCAGGAGAAACAGAGATACAAGGAATTTCAGATGCTAGTTTACAAAATAAAAGCAAGGTGCTGAGTAACTCCGGCAGCATCTCTGGAGGACATGGGTAAGAGACGTCTTGGGTCGTGAAACTTCTCGGGTCTGACCCGAAACGTCACCTATTCACTTTCCCCAGAGTTGTTTCCTGACCCACTGAGTTACTCCAGAACTTTGTGTCTTTTTTCGGGAGTAACGTATTATACAAAGCATGTTACCATGGGAACTGGCCGCTAGATTTAAGAGGGTGGGGGGGGTCAAACAGATGAGGGAGGTAGTGCAGAACAGTTACCTTGACAGATTGGGATGACATGGGCCGGTTGGGCCAAACTGCCTTCGACAACGACATAAATCCTTTAGAACACGTGGCCACCCAAGATGTTATTGAAAGGTTCAGCAATTGTGCACTCACTGGACAATTGACTTTATCAGAATTATAAAGCTGAAAGAAAGTATAAATAAACTCAGTGTTACAGGGGATAGGAAATTATAGTTAGAGAGAAAAACGGAAGTGCTGTAGTTAGTGATTTTCTTTCCCTTTGTCCCAGAGACAGGACGATGAAAGGGGTTCCTCGAGAGAGATCTTCGCAGTGAGACTTATCGGTTCGAGCCTTCCCTCCAGAGATAGGAACATTTTCTTGGTCGACACTTTAAAATTGAATTGTTTGCTTTGGAATGTGTCAAGGCTTCGCATTACATAGATGGAAGCCCCACCTTAAAGGCGTTGGGCAAAATAAAGAGCAGTTTGATTTCCATCGCATAGACAATGAAAGGTCATTAAGAGAGTTACAAAAGGAATAGGTTAAGAAAAGAGGGTGGTTAGAATATGGAACCATCTTCCTCATCTAAGCTTCACAGCGCCAGAGATCTGGATTCAATCCTGACCTCTGGTGGGGTCTGTATGGAGTTTGCATGTTCTCCCTATGACCACGTGGGTTTCCTCTGGGTGCTCCAGTTCCCTCCCATATCACAAAAGAAGTGCGGGCTTGTAGGTCAATTGCCCCGAATGTGTGGCAATTAAGGATGACTTGATTGAGGTCTTTAAAAATGATGAAAGGGATAGACAGAGTTGACGTGGATAAGCTTTTCCCATTGAGGGTAGGGAAGATTCAAACAAGAGGGCATGACATGAGAATTAAGGGACAGAGGTTTCGGGGTAACGTGAGGGGGAACTTCTTTACTCAGAGGGTGGTGGCTGTGTGGAATGAGCTTCCAGCAGAAGTGGTGGAGGCAGGATCGATTTTAACATTTAAAAGTAGCTTCCAGCAGAAGTGGATAGGTACAGAGATGCCAACCCTAAATTTAGTTCACAGTAACATTTAACCCATTTGTCCGTAACAAATGGGGTTAAATGCATTTCTCTCCGTAACATACTCACCTGGGGTTGTTGCCGGCGGCTATGCGCCTGCGCACTGGTGCAGATCAGTGGGCTGCCGGCGGGGCGGGTGCGGCACATGCGCACTTGGCATGGTTGCCGGCGGGTCTGCGCCTGCGCACTGGGTGGGAGGCCCGGTGATGGGGCTGCCGCGAGCGGCCGGCTAGCGGCAAGAAAGTGCCGCTGATCGCGCGGGCCGGCGCCGCCCGGGCTCTGGGCCGGTCGTGGCGTGGCTCGAAATCGCGCCAGGCCCGGCAAACCCTCCCCCCACTGCGCACGCGCGGCCACTGTGGCCCGGCAACCCTCCCCCACTGCGCAGGCGCGGTCACTAGGGCCCGGCAACCCTCCCCCACTGCGCAGGCGCGGTCACTAGGGCCCGGCAAAATGCCGCTGATCGCGCGGGCTGGCAAACCGGGGACACATGGCGCCGGCGTTCTCACGGGAGGAACACCGGCGCGGCGGTGTTCCGTAACAGCATGTTTGGCTGCCGGAACACCGTAAAAAAGTTATTTCGCCGGGATAAAATACGGCGAATCCGGGACACTTGGCATCTCTGTATATGGACGTGAAGGGAATGGAGGGGTATGGTCTGAGTGCAGGTAGATGGGACTAGGGGAAAACAAATGGTCGGCACGGACTGGAAGGGCCGAGAGGGCCTGTCTCCGTGCTGTAATTGTTATATGGTTATATGGTTATATGGTGTGGCGAGTGGAAGAGAAAGTGGGATAACATAGAACTATTGTGAGCGAGCGATCGATGGTCGGCAAGGACTTGGTGGGCCGAAGGGTCTGTTTCTATGCAGTCTCTCTAAGCTAAACTAAACTAAACTAAACTAAACAACCTTGGTTACACCAAGGGCCGGCAAAGTTGTGCAGCTGGTAAAGTTGCTGCCTCACAGCACCAGAGACCCAGGATTGATCTGGACCTCGGGTGCTGTCCATGTGGAGTTTGCACATTCTCCCTGTGGCTGAGTGGGTTTCCACTGGGCATTCTGGTCGCCTCCCTCATCCCAAAGACGTGCGGGTTTGTAGGTTAATTGGACACTGTAAACTGCCTCAAATTCGTAGAGAGTGGACGCGAAAGTGGGAAAGTAGGTCTGTTGTGAAAGATCCCTAATTTATAACAAGAGGAGTATAGGAGCAAAGAGGTCCTTCTGCAGTTGTATAGGGCCCTAGTGAGACCACACCTGGAGTATTGTGTGCAGTTTTGGTCAGTGCAGACTTGGTGGACCGAAGGGCCTGTTTCCACCCTGTATCTCTAAACTAAACAAAAAAAAGTGTTCCGGGGACATAGGTTTAAGGTGAGGGGGAAAAGTTGTAGTAGGATTAAATCTTTAATCCCCCCGCTTAGCAGTACGCTCTCCACCTGGCACTCTCCACCCTCTGTGTAAAAAACTTTCCACGCACCTCTCCTTCAATTTTTACCCCTCTTATCTTAAACCTATGATCATATTGAATGGCGGTGCAGGCTCAAAGGGCTGAATGGCCTACTCCTGCACCTATTTTCTATGTTTCTATGTTTCTATGCCATCTAATATTTGACATTTCCACCCTGGGAATAAAAGAGTTCCGACGTATTTTCCAAGCACAGAAGACAAAGGTTTAAGGTGAGGGGGCAAAGATTTAATAGGAATCCGAGGGGTAACCTTTTCACACAATGGGTGGTGTGTGTATGGAACGAGCTGCCGGAGGATGTCGTGAGGCAGGTACTAGGGCAACATTTAGACAGGTACATGGATAGGACAAATTTTAAATGATAAGGTGATAAATGCCGGCAAGTGTGACTAGTGTAGATGGGACATGTTGTTTGGTGTTGGTAAGTTGGGCCTTGGGGCCTGTTTCCACCGCTGTATCACTCTATTCCCATGGGGTGGGAGATTGCAACCTTCACGTGGTCCGCCCTGTTTCCAATGCAATTGACCTAGTGTGCGCAATCAAATGGAACAAGTTGTCCTACAACTTTAGGCTGTGCACGCCACACGCAAGGAGAAGAAGACTCTATTCCCATTAAATACAATTTCATTTATTTTTATGATCTATCTCTAGCAGATCGCACTGTTTCTCTCTGTTCGAATGGTGTGCCACAAGAGGTTAGGAAGACCTCAGATGCTGTCTGGCCCGCTGAGTTACTCCAGCCTTTTGTGCCTATCTTCAGATGAAAGCTGGTCGGACATGCAGGAAAGGGCAGGGCAGGGCACCACTGCAGTGTGGGGCTTGGAGGAAATGCTTGGCTTGGATGTGGGTCCCCACCCATGACATTCATAGGTAACTGGGCCAGGTTTACACGGTCAAGCCAGTAATGACGTTGTGGAACCAAAACAGAAAATGTCAAGAACACCCAACAGGTCAAGCAGCATCCATGCGGAGAGATAAGAGCGTCAACGGCTCAACTCCAGGATCCTTTGTCCGAGAAAATGAGAAAATGTTTTTACTTGCAGAGAGAAGGAGGATGGAATATGTGATAAAGTGAAAACCATAGTTGTCACAGTTGCAGAAGAGAGACACAATTCACTTGAAGACCTGCAGTTAGTGAGCAGAAAGGAAACAAAACAGAAGCAAAGGGTATACGTGGTGGAAAAATAAGTGTTGCAAACAGAATTGTTAAATGCACTATAAAGTCCCAAGGGTATAAATATAATCCATAAGTTCTTGTTCATACGTTATAGCAGCAGAATTAAGCCCATCAAGTCTACTCCGCCATTCAATCATGGCTGATCTATCCTTCCCTCTCTCCTGCCTTCCCTCTCTATCCTTCCCCATTCTCCTGCCTTCTCCCCATAACCTCTGACACCCATACTAATCTAGAATCTGTCTTAAGGTCATAAGGAATAGGAGTAGAATTAGACCATTCGGCCCATCAAGTCTATTCCGCCATTCATTCATGGCCAATCTATCTCTCCCTCCTAACCCCATTCTCCTGCCTTCTCTCCATAACCTCTGACTCCCATATTAATCAAGAAATGGTTGATTAGTACCTGTTAATCTATGCCTTAAAACTATCCATTGACCTGGCCTCCACAGCCCTCTGTGGCAATGAATTCCACAGATTCATCACCCTCTGGCTAAAGAGATTCCTTCTCATCTCCTTTCTAAAGGTACGCCCTTTTATTCCGAGGCTGTGACCTCTGGTCCTAGACTCTCCCACTAGTGGAAACATCCTCCCCACATCCACTCTACCCAGGCGTGCGATATGGAAGATGAGATGCCTTTCATTGACTTCGACTGAGTATTGTTGTAGCGATGCAAGAGGTTGAAGATAAAGGTCAGAACAAAAGTGGGATGAAGAATGAAAGTGGCAGAGGAATGGAAGTGCAGTTAAGCTTGTGGACTCTGCAAATAAATCACCCAACCTGGGTTTGGTTGTAGTTTTGGAGGACACAGCGTGGAAACAGGCCCTTCGGCCCATCACGTTCGGGCTGACCACTGATCCCCGTGCACTATACTACACACTAGGGACAATTTACAATCTTTTCCGAAGCCAATTAACCTACGTCTGGGAGCAAACTGCCACAATTATTAACAGAGATATATTTCCAAACCAGCATAGTGTGCAAGTTTGAAGGAACTTGCATTTATTCTCCTGCACCTGCCACTGTTACCCCTTACTGATGTTAGAGGGTGCAGGTTTGGCTGGTGCAGTTAAAGCAACCCGGGCAAATAACCACGTTTTATTGATTAACAGTATCCTCACAATCAGTTCAATCTAATATTTTCAGATTGCAATATTTTTAATAGAAATTATTTGAACATTAATACCTTGTCGAGCAATGGTCAACACAGCTTATTGACAAGCAGTTCAATGTGTTTCAATATATCGTTAACTCCTTGACCTAACTGTTCTTATGGTAAGAAGAGACTTCAATATAAGGCATCAAGATGAGGAGGAATTTCTTTAGTCAGAGGGTGGTGAATCTGGGGAATTCATTGCCACAGAAGGCTGTGGAGGCCAAGTCAATATTTTTAAGGCAGACAGATATATTTGCGATTAGTACTGCTGTCAGGGGTTATGAGGAGAAGGCAGGAGAATTGGGTTGAAACATAGGAAGAAAGATCAGCCATGATTGAATGGCGGAGTAGACTTGATGGGCCGAATGGCCTAATTCTTCTCCTATATGATCTTATATAGATGGGGAATGGGGCTGAATGACAGCATCTCCCTCATAACAAAAATATACTTACTGCATCATTGCCTTGTTTTAAAAAAGATGCAATAGACATTCGTATTGCAGCAACTGACCGCTGAAGGACACGGCCTCATCTCCACCTCTCAGGCACTACAATGGTTTTCTACCATTACAGGCAATTCAAAGGCCATCTTTATGGCTGAGATGCCTTAAAAAGGATATGAAAGGAACTGTATAAATGCTGGACTATCGTCTTTGTTGGGCACCCAAACCACTTGTTAAAATGAGACACATGGCAGGGAACAGGCAGTGTAACTTGATGATGGAGTTGGCACTTGATGATGGAGTTCACACTATGTTATGACTGCGAAGCTAGACATAGTGCGAACTCCATCATCAGGTTCGCCGATGACACCACTGCTGTGGGACGAATCACTGATGGTGACGAGTCAGAGTATAAGAGTGAGATCGACCGAATGACCAAATGGTGCCAGCACAACACCTGGCCCTCAACACCAGCAAAACCAAGGAACTGATTGTGGACTTTGGAAGGGATCCACAATCAGCTCCTTGATAGGGACCCACAATCCCGTTTATATCACCAGCAAAGATGGTGGACAGGGTCAAGAACGTCAAATTCCTGGGCATGCATATTTCCGAAGATCTTTCCTGGTCCCAGCACACGGGGAAAAGGTACAGGAGCTTGAAATCTGGAACATCCAGGTTCAGGAACAGCTACTTCCCCACAGCCATCAGGCTATTAAACTCGCCATCAAACAAACTCTGAACAATAACAGTCTATTGCACTTTATCTGTTTATTTATTGTGTATATATATGGTCTATGGTATATAGACACACTGAACTTTTATCTCCTGTTCTGTATTATGTTTATATTCTGTTGTGCTGCAGCAAGCAATAATGTCATTGTCCTATCTGGGACACAGGACAATAAAACGCTCTTGACTTGACTAATTTGACTTCTCTTTGGTAACACTGATTGGTGGTGTGGCAGTAAGTTCTCCACACCACTCCAACTGTCCCATGATGTTCAAAATGCAACGCACAAATCTATCCAACAATGTCATGTCTGGGGATCTTGTTCCCTTAGCTGAACATAGACCAGTATAGCCCACAATGTCCGTTCCAAACATGATGGCAAGTTAAATGAATCTCTGCTTACACGTGATGCTTATTCCTCGATTCCCTGCTTATCCATGTGCTTATCTAAAAACCTCTTAAATCCCCTTATTGTATCTGCCTCACCATCATCCTGGCAATGCATCCAATACATTTATGCCATCAGGCACCCACCACTCTCTGTGTAAATTCCTGCCTGCACATCGGATTTAAAATTTGCACCTCTCAACTTAAAGTCATTCCTACTAATCTTTGATATATCCACTCCAGGATAAAAAGTGCTGACTATCTACCCTATGCATGCCTCTCATAATTTAATGTACTTCTGTCAGGTCTCCCCTCAAACTCTGGCGAGTTTTAGTTTAGAGACACAGTGTGGAAACAGGCCCTTCGGCCCACCGAGTCCACGCCGACCAGTGAACCCGCACATTATTTTTTTATTTTATTTATTTTATTTAACCTTTATTTAACCAGGAGAAGTCTCATTGAGATTAAAAATCTCTTTTCCAAGAGAGTCCTGGCCAAGACAGGCAGCAGCACAGTTCCCCAGTTACAGACAATAATTTAAAAACAGCAGAGAACATGTAAATAGAGTCACAGTCATAACGTCATCAAACAAAGCATGTACAGACAGAAGAGCCCGCTTCAACATCATTAAGAAGAGATTTAAATCTGTTAATAGAAACCAGCTCCTTAAGTTTCAGTTCATTCTGCAGCTGGTTCCATGCGAAGGGAGCAGCATAACTAATGCCCTTTTCCCCAGTTCAGTACGGACATTAGGTACAGTCAGTAAGAACAAGTCCTCAGAGCGGAGCTGATAAGTTCCTGTGCTTTTTTGAATTACATACTTCTGCAGGTATGAAGAAACACCGAGGATAGTCTTATAAATAAGGATATGCCAATGATGGAGTCTGCGGGTGGACAGGGCAAACCGTCCAACTTGAGCATACAAAGGGCAGGGGTGCGTGAGTGTTTTAAAATTAGTAACAAATCTCAGTGCTCCGTGGTAGACCGTGTAGACTGTAGGCATTTTGAAGATGCATTCATATATAAAACATCACCATAGTCCAACACAGACATCAACGTTGCAGCAACAAGTCTGTTTTTGGCTTCAATAGAAAAACAAGATTTGTTTCTAAAGTAAAAACCTAATTTTATCTTTAGTTTTTTCACGTTGCTGGATATGAGATTTAAAAGGGAGAGAATCATCAATTATAATTCCCAGATATTTACATTGAGACACAGATTCAACCACAGAGCCCTGCAAAGCGGTGATAGAAGGGAGGTCCGAGATTTAGCTTTAGTGAACAGCATGAGCTTTGTCTTGTCAGCATTTAAAACAAATATCTAAATCACACAGGTTTCGTTGCACAGTGTTAAAAGCAGTTTGGAGCTGACAGAGAGCCTGATTTGGGGTAGACGCAGAGCAGTGCATCACTGTGTCGTCAGCATAAAAGTGAACATTTGCGTTCGCTGCTTTATGATCTAGACTATTAATATAAATATTAAATAATAAAGGTCCTAGAACCGATCCCTGTGGCACACCCTTGGATACACTAAGAAAGCTAGAAGTAATACCTTCTGCTCGCACACACTGGGATCTGCCTGATAGGTAGTTTTTAAACCAACAGACAGCTTGATCAGACAAACCGATGCTGCATAGTCTTTGTAACAATAAGGCATGATGCACAGTATTGAAAGCCTTTGATAGGTCAACGAAAAGGGCTGCACAGTGTTGCTTATTGTCTAAAAATTCAATAAAATCATTTACTACTTTTAAAGCAGCTGTTGACGTACTATATATTTTCCTAAAACCAGATTGAAATTCAGATAAAATACTGTTAATTGATAAAAACATCCATCAGTTGTTGGTTTACAATAGATTCCAGCACCTTACTTAAAACAGACAGTTTGTAGATGGGCCTATAGTTGTTTAGCACAGTGGGGTCCCCCCCTTTAAACAGTGGGAGAACAAAGGCAGATTTCCAAATAAGGGGAATTTCATTTGTCTCCAGGGATAGATTAAAAAGATAAATCAGAGGCAATGCAATAAAATCAGCGGCTAACTTTAGGAAGTAAGGCTCAAGGTTGTCGGACCTGCCGATTTTTTTGTGTCTAAACATCTCAGGGCCTTATGCACCTCTGAAAGTGTAACAGCGTCAAAAGTAAAGGCTTGTCCCTCAAAAAAAACAACTACTATCAGAGCAAGCAGAGGAGCCTTGAGCTGTATTTTGAGAGTTAAAAAGTGAACCAGAGGCAATGAAATGCTCATTAAAACGACCAGGCATGTCGGCCTTTTCATAAATTTGGATAGAGTCTGACAATGCATGGAGGTAACTCAATAACATTTTTATTTCCAGTTATTGATTTAATGGTTTTCCAGAATTTCAACGGATTATTTAGGTTATTTGAGTAAGGAAATGATCAAGATAGTTTAAATTGTTTCAGTAAGGAAATGATCAGTTTTGGCTTTTCTAAATGCAACTGTGTTTGCAATTCGCAGCTGCCTAAAGAGCAATCAGTCTGATCAAGACCAGTACACCTGGCTTTAGACCATGCCATATTGCACTCATGGAGTAAATTGGATAACTCTGACGTGAACCATGCATTATCCCTGCCCTTTATTCTATACTTCCTAAAAGGAGCGTGCTTGTTAACAATTTCAATAAAACCATCATAAAAGAATTTCCAGGCATTTTCAACATCAGGAATTACATTAATTTTCTCCCAGCCAAAGAGAAACAGGTCATGAAAAAATGCTTGCTCCACAAACTGTTTCATGTCCCACTTTATATTGACACGCGGTTTGGTTTTGGGAACTTTTGTCTTTCTTACTGTTGCAATGACACAGTGGTCACTGATGTCATTGGCAAGAACAGAAGCAGCAGAATATTTATAAGGAACATTAGTTAAGATAAGATCAATTATAGAAGATTTTTCCGGACATTTGAGATTAGGTCTAGTAGGACTGTCAACAATCTGAAAGAAATTAAATGAATCACAAAATGCTTTAAAATCATCTGATGCTGGTAGCAGCCAGTTCCAGTTTAAGTCACCAATAAGGACAATTTCATTAAAGTTCAACCCGGATAAAAGCTCCATTAAAGATGGTAAGGTGCAGCTGATAGCTGAAGGTGGCCTATAGCAACTGACAACAGTGATGTGGAGAGTTTTTGAGATTTCCATGTCAAGAGCCAGAAGTTCAAATTGCTTACTCACTGATGTAGAGAGACGGATCTTCACATGAAACTTAGATTTGACATAGACTGCGACCCCTCCGCCCTTCTTGGGTCGGTCAGTCCTATACACATTGTAGCCGTCAATGTTGATACCCTTGTTTAAAACTGCTTTGTTTAGCCAAGTTTCAGATGTGACAATAACATCAGCATCAGTTGAATGAGCCCAGATACGAATCATATCCATTTTAGCAATCATACTGCGCACATTCAAATGGATGAAACCAAGTCCAGACATTGATTTAAATTCAGCAGGGGTGTTAAAATTAACAGCAGACTCAGCAGAGCCTGGGCCAGGGTTAGGTTGAACATTCCCTGAAATCAGCAGCAACATTATACACCTATAATCAGACCTTATAGATTTGCTTGAATGATCTTTTTTAATATTTAAAAATATAAAAAAGTCACGAAGGCAGCTTGAAGGAATAATAAAGCTGTCTTGTAAGGCCATCAAGCTGACCAGATGGGCCAGGTCCATAGATGCGGGGTGCAGAAGAGTCGTAGGTGACAAACTAATGCCCAGCAGACTGCCAGAAGCGCACGTCCCCTGGCATGGTAAAACCGGTGTAGAGTTGACTGGACGGGAGTTTTCAGTCCCGTGGGGGCTTCCCCCTGTGCTACTCCAAATTAATAGGAAAAGAGCAGCCACGAGCAGCGACATTGTACGTTGAGATCCCGAAAATCGAGGAGAAAAACAGCCAGACTATTTCGCCTCAACCAACGACGCCACACATTTGTGCAGGGAGAGTCCTAAAAAAATCCGTTCCATGGTTTCCCGACGGAATGATAATTCGAACGATAATGCTCGCAGATGACTTACAGAAAAATCACTCAGTCACTCAGTCATATTTGTAAAACAAATATGTAAAACAAACAGACACAGTTAGAGACAGGAGGAGACTGTGCCGCCATCTTGGATGGTTAAAAGCTTCACATTTCTAGGAGTGAATATCAACAACAATATCTCCTGGACATATTGAAGCAACGACCCATAAAGCTAATGCCTCTACTTCCTTAGAAGGCTTAGGAAGTTTGACATGTGCCCGACAACTCTCACCAACCTTTACAGATGCACCATAGAAAGCATTTTATCAGGATGCATCACAGCTTGGTTTGGGAACAGCTCCATCCAAGAGCGCAAGAAATTGCAGCGAATTGTGGACGCAACCCAGACCATCACACAAACCAACCTCCCTGTTCCCAGACTCCGAGTCTGAAGATGGGTCACGACCCGAAACGTCACCTATTCCTTTTCTCCAAAGATGCTGTCTGACCCGGCTGAGTTACTCCAGCTATTAGTGTCTATCTCCCTTCCATTAACTCCATTTATACCTCACGCGGCCTCGGCAAGGCCAGCAGAATAATCAAGGACGAATCGCACCCTCGCCGCTCCCTCTTCTCCCCTCTCCCTTCAGGCAAAATGTATAGAAGTGTGAAAACGCACACCTCCAGATTCAGGCACAGTTTCTTCCCAGCTGTTATAAGGTAACTGAATCATCCTACCACAACCAGAGAGCAGTGCTGAACTAACTATCTACCTCATTGATGACCCTTGAAATATCCCTGATTAGACTTTGCTGGCTTTACCTTGCATGAAACATTATTACCTTATCATGTATCTATCGTATGGATTGATTGTAATCATGTATTGTCTTTCCGCTGACTGGTTAGCACGCAACAAAAGCTTTTCACTGTACCTCGGTACATGTGACAATAAACTAAACTGAACTAAAGGTTACAAGGAAATAAATTTCAGAATAGGTTACAGGAATACATGAAATATGACCGAATCTGAGATCCTGCTCTGTTGTAAGAGAATATCAAATCAATGTGAAAATGTGTAAAATGCTGTGCAGGTTCAGTGGGACAGTGGAAGCATACTGGTGATGTGGTCTCGAGCCACCCTTCAACCACATATTGGTATCTGTTGGCTTAGTCTAGACTGTGAAAAACGGCTATCTAAACATATCTATATCTATCTATCGATCTGTAACTATCTCCAGATCGATCATTCTCCATATCTCATTCTTCTCTCTTATCTATCTCCATATTTCTCTCTCTACCTAGCTATCTATCTACCTCCATATCTATCTATGTCCCTCTTTCTAATGGTATCTATCTCTGAATCTATCCTGTGTGTGTGCGCGTATATATATATACACACATACACACACACACACACACACACACACACACACACACACACACACACACACACACACACACACACACACACACACACACACACACACACACATATACACAGACACTGGGTTTTTCTTGTACCCATGAACTGGCTGTAAAATTAACTGCAGGGGGTTTCACAGACACCATGTGTTCAAGCACCTGCTATGAATCAGCATGTGCTCCAGGAAACTGTGCTGGGCCCCTCCCTGCCTGCCTTCATTGCATTCTCAATTCTCAATTCCCAGCATTTAACTGGCACGCAAAGAGCTTCTGAATTATAACCTGGGTTTAGTTTAGAGATAAAGTGCGGAAACAGGCCCTTCGGCACGTCGGATCCGCGCCGACCAGCGATCCCCGCACGCTAACACCATCTTACACCCACCAGGGACAATTTTTACATTTAACGAGCCAATTAACCTACAAACCTGTACGTCTTTGGAGTGTGGGAGGAAACCGAAGATCTCGGAGAAAACCCACGCAGGTCACGGGAGAAAGTAGAAATTCGCTTTCTTCACTGCCTGTTGTACCTGCATGCTTACTTTATTAACTGAATGGGGTCAAGTTAGGAAAAGGGGATGTCCAACAAGATCTAGGTGTCCTTTTACATCAGTCACTGAAAGTAAGCATGAAGGTACAGCAGGCAGTGAAGAAAGCTAATGACATGTTGGCCTTCATAACAAGAGGAGTTCAGTATAGGAGCAACCTCTGCAGTTGTACAGGGCCCTGGTGAGACCACACCTGGAATATTGTGTGCAGTTTTGGTCTCCAAATATAAGGAAGGGCATTCTTGCTATTGAGGGAGTGCAGCATAGGTTCACGAGGTTAATTCCCAGGATGGCGGGACTGTCATATGTTGAAAGAATTGAGCTTGTATACAATGGAATTTAGAAGGATGAGAGGGAACCTTATTGAAACATATAAGATTATTAAGGGATTGGACACGCTAGAGGCAGGAAACATGTTCCCGATGGTGGAGGAGTCCAGTACCAGGGGCCACAGGTTAAGAATAAGGGGTAGGCCATTTGAAACGGAGATGAGAAAAATCTTTTTCACCGAGAGAGTTGTGAATCTGTGGAATTTGCTGCCTCAGACGGCAGTGGAAGCCAATTTTCTGGATACTTTCTTGAAAGTAGGGTTAGATAGAGCTAGATAGGGTTCTTAAAGATAGTGTAGTCAAGGTATATGGGGAGAAGGCAGGAACGGGGTACTGATTGGGGATGATCAGCCATTATCTCAGTGAATGGTGGTGCTGGCTCGAAGGGCCGAATGGCCTACTCCTGCACCTGTTGTCTGTTGTGCGGCATAGAAGATGGCATTTGGTCCTGTCAATTTTGACCCTGTCAATGAGCCGTCCAGTCTTTTTTCCTCATCTTCCACTCCCCGTCTAATCTCCTTTTGAAACACCATTGGCTTGAAGCAATTGTTTTGCTCCCTGCAAATGCCGGCGAATCTGTTGAGCATTCATGGTTTCTTTATTTTATTTGATAAATTACCAACAATACAACTTTCACTTATCTCTTCTGGTATGCATTATTTTTTCACGCCACCCTGTCCGATTAGTACTTGGCCCTCCTCTCTAATCCGGCTCTTTTCCTTCTTATCTTAAACCTGTGATCTTGTGCCAGAACAGCAGAGATCCCCGTATTATTTGTGAACAAAATCCTCCGTAACTTTGGACAACTCCACTGGATATCTACTCAACCTTCTCTGCTGCAAATAAATCTATTCCACATTCTCTGAAAACTATCCAATTTTCTTTGAAATCCTGTTGGTTTGGCATCTGGTTCACCAGATTATTGCAGCATTTTACCACCGTATTGTAACATCAAAAAAATAATGAATTAAAAGAGTACTTGGGGAAATAATTGAAATAACATCCAATTGCCTGGGAAATCTGCAAAGTCCCATACTTGCTGCAATTAATAGTTTAACTGTATTTGGAATCAAGTTTAGTTTAGTTTAGTTTGGTTTAGTTTAAAGATACAGCATGGAAAGAGGTCGTTCGGCCGATCGAGATGTGGGAGGAAACTGGGGGAAAGCCATGCGGTCACAGGAGGAAGGTGCAAACCTTCCCCCTGTGTAATGTACGTAGCGGCTCGTACGAGTAAAAAGTAACCATTTTTCTCATCCCGAGTATTTTTTTACCCGTGGACATTTTTCACAGTGTTGAAAAAAGGTCACGAGTTTATCGAATTTCCCGAATATCTACCGTTACTCGTACGAGCCGCTACGTGACATCCACGAGCTCCTACGTACCCGCTACGTACATTACACGAGCTCGAATCAGGGGAGAACTCGGGCGAACTCTTGAATTACCTCGTACAGTGGGACAGGCCCTACAGATTATCCAGAACATAGGCAATTGCCTTTTAATTAGCATTAAACATCTAAAACATAGCTGACTTCCAGACCTATGGAAATTGTTTAAAATATTTTTCTTCAGAGACAGTCCTCGATTTATCACCATCCATCCATCCCCAGATGTTAGACATCACCTGAATGAACAGGTGGTGGCAGGAAATGAGATCTGTACAAAATGCATTAAAACAGTTTCTCATCTAATTCGCGCAGATAGCCACATTAACAGTATGATACCCAAGTAATCTCTGACCTGTCAGAACTACTGCCTAAAGCAAATTTCTCAATTAAATACAGCCATGTTTTTCCATGTAGAAATGGCCACAGAATCCCTAACTACACAAGGGTCTCTGACACAAGATTAATTTAATAAATTGTAGTCCCAAAGAAACGCATGCTGGGAAATTGATAAGCACTCGAGTTCAGTGTCAGCTAACTGAATACATGTCCATAGGTTCATAAGTGATAGGAGCAGAATAAGGCCCATCAAGTCTACTCTGTCATTCAATCATGGCTGATCGACCTTTCCCTCTTCACCCCATTCTCCTGCCTTCTCCCCGTAGCCCCTGACACCCCTACTAATCAAGAGTCTATTTATCTCTGCCTTAAAAATATCCATTGACCTGGCCTCTACAGCCACCTGTGGCAAAGAATTCCACAGATTCACCACCACATGAGATGAAGGGCGCAGCAGTAGAGTTGCTGCCTTACAGCGCTTTCAGCACCAGAGACGCGGGTTCGATCCCGACTACAGGTGCTGTCGGTACGCAGGATAAGTAAGTAAGTTTATTGGCCAAGTATTCACATACAAGGAATTTGCCTTGGTGCTCCGCCCACAAGTAACAGCATGACATACACTGACAGTTACGAATGACTCAGAAAACACTAAACATTAATAATAATAAAACATTAATGATAAAACATCATTGATCAAGCATGTGAACCAACAAAATACCAGATCAAAGGGAGGCTACAGGTTTTTGGCTGTTGAGTAGAGCAAGTACTCGTGGATAAAAACTGTTTTTATGTCTGGCTGTGGCAGCTTTGACAGTCCGGAGTCGCCTTCCAGAGGGAAGTGACTCATTCATCCCATCCAGCCCATTCTGTCTGTTCCAGCCCAGAGCACAATTCATTCTCTGATTAATTTTCCTGCAATTGTTTCTCGTCACGTTTCCATGAATCCCCCCGCAGGGGTCCATTGACCGCTGGCACACCGCTGGGTATTTACAGTGGCTGACTGGATTATCACCCCACATGCCTTCAGTATGTGAGGAAACCGGAGCATCTTACTTTAGTTTCATTTTCTGCCCAAACTGCGTTTAAAATAAATATGGTATTTTTCTTCATTCTAATCGTCTTGGTTCATCCTGGACAGTGAGACCCAAGGCGTGAACATGTACAACCTGTCCGTTAGCAATTCCCAGGCGATGGAGGAACGGTTTAGTTTAGTTTAGTGATACAGCGTGGAAACAGGCCCTTTGGCCCACCCAGTCCAGGCTGACCACCCACACACTAGTGCAGTCCTACATACACGGGACAATTTAGAGAGTACCAATTAGCCAAAAAACATGCACGTCTTTGGAATGTGGGAGGAAACCGGAGCATCCGGAGAAAACCCACGCAGGCCACAGGGAGAATGTACAAATTCCAT
Source organism: Okamejei kenojei (assembly GCA_035221665.1). Lineage (NCBI taxonomy): Eukaryota > Metazoa > Chordata > Chondrichthyes > Rajiformes > Rajidae > Okamejei > Okamejei kenojei. The sequence continues at coordinate 4,579,244 of CM069136.1, forward strand.
ACAGAGAGTACCCGAGGTCAGACTCGAACCCAGGTCTCTGGCGCTGTGAGGCAGCAACTCGACCGCTGCGCCACCGTGCCGCCCCTGGGGCAGGTACTGCGCCAGATGATGCATTAACTCACACGCCACACTGGAAAGCACAAGAGGTGAGGACTGCACCTGGGCTACTGGTGATGCGCGCCCACAGCTTTACCAGCTGCTCTTTGTTTGGCTAATCCATACTGTGCAGGACTGTGGGACCAGCCAAGTTTGATTAAAGCCAAGGAGAGCAACACTTCATAGCTTAAAACCCCTGTCAAGTCAACTCAAATTTATTATTACATGCACAAGTACACTGAGGTTCAGGTACAATGAAAATCTTGCTTACAGCAGCATCACCGGCACATTCACTCAAATACAACGTACATTAAATGCACATAAACTCTGCAAGACAGTGAGAGACAGACAGAGAGACAGAGAGAGAGAAAGACAGAGAGAGAGAGGGGGAGAGAGAGACAGACGGAGAGACAGACAGAGAGAGAGACGGAGAGACAGACGGAGAAATGAATAGGGAAAAAGAGAGGGAGTGAGAGAGAGAGACAGAGAGAGACACAGAGAGAGAGAGTGAGACAGAGAGAGAGAGAGAGAGAGCGAGACAGAGAGAGTGAGAGAGAGATAGAGAGAGAGTGAGAGAGACAGAGAGAGAGAGAGAGAGAGAGAGAGAGAGAGAGAGAGAGAGAGAGAGAGAGAGAGAGAGAGAGACAGAGAGAGAAAGACAAAGAGAGAGTGAGAGAGAGAAAGACAGAGAGACAGAGGGAGAGACAGAGAGAGAGACAGAGAGAGAGACAGAGAGACAGAGAGACAGAGAGAGACAGAGAGAGGCACACAGAGAGAGAGAGAGAGAGAGAGAGAGAGAGAGAGAGAGAGAGAGAGAGAGAGAGAGAGAGAGCTCTGATGGGCACAAGGGGTCCAAGAGAAGCGTGTTGAATAGCGCGTAATTACACTCCACCCCCAAACCCTTAGGGCTGGCCATGTAATGTAACAAGAGCAGGGACCCAACACCTGAATTTGAGAATGTAACACTGCCCCTTCATCAGATTAAAATCCGTGAGGTTTGTGCTATGCTGTGAAGCCGTTAGTATACATTCTACAGACATTTAATCAGGCCACTCATCTTCACTTTCCCAAGAACAGTAACATATGGGGAATTAACTATTGATCGTATGAACATACACATCCCATGCATGAAGGAAAAACATACTTGCAAATAAATGTTAGCATTTTAGATAGAGTGATAGAGTGATAGAGTGTGGAAACAGGCCCTTTGGCCCAACTTGCCCAAACCAGCCAACATGTCCCAGCTACACTAGTCCCACCGACCCGCACTTGGTCCATACCCCTCCAAACCTGTCCTATCCATGTACCTGTCTAACTGTTTCTTAATTGTTGGGATAGTCCCTGCCTCATCTACTTCATCTGGCAGCTTGTTCCATACACCCACCACCCTTTGTGTGAAAAAGTTACCCCTCAGATTCCTATGAAATCTTTTCCCCTTCACCTTAAACCTATGTCCTCTGGTCCTCAATTCACCTCCTCTGGGCAAGAGACTGTGTGCATCTACTCGATCTATTCCTCTCTTCATTTTATACACCTTGATAAGATCTCCCCTCATCCTCCTGCACTCCAAGGAGTGGAGTCCCAGCCTACTCAACCTCTCCCTGTAGCTCACACCCTCTAGCCCTGGCAACATCCTTGTCGTGCAAGACCATACTCCAAAGATTTGAGGAGAAAACCTATTCTTGTCTAATTCAGAGGAAGTGCCACAATGTTAGAGGTGTCATCATACAGATGGGGTATTAAACTGCTTTCCCCAGTAGTCATAGAAAATCGTATGGAAACGACTAGGATAAATATCAGAATCTGAATAAAACCCATGTTCCGATCGCCCTGGCTAATATTTAGACCTCAGCCAAGATCAACGGATCATCTGGTCACTACCACAATGACTGTGGGATCTTCCTGAATGACAATACGTGCACAAGAGCAAGTCTTCCAATTATTTCCTAATATGGTCAATTGTGATTTGTAGGTGTCAATGATACACATATTCACATTTGAGAAACGTGGTTTGTGGAGGAAGGAACTGCAGGTGCTGGTTTACACCAAAGATAGACACAAAACTCTGGAGTAACTCAGCGGGACAGGCAGGACCTCTGGAGAGAAGGAATGGGTGTTACTTCGGGTCGAGACCCTTCATCAGACTAAGAGACAGGGGAGAGGGCGGAAGTGAAAGAGAACTTCAAACCAAATCTGAAACCTTCAGAAATTCCTGAAGCAAGTTCACACCCTGTTACATCTATTTTAAGCATATAGCCATTTCACAATACTCCAAAGGCTTACTCCCTACCCCCCCCCCCCCCCCCCCCCCCCCCCCACCCCCGAGTTTAACACAAAATAGCTACTTGGATAAATAACCTCAAAGCTCTCCAGGAAAATGTGATACTTATTTAAGAACCATTTTTCATTTCTGAACTTTAAGCTCCATCAAGCAAATATTCTTCTTAAAAACACTCTTTCTTTCAATTTTTGGAAAGCAACCAGTCATTCAGATGTGGCCCGATCCACAGCCTCAGTCTGCAGTCTCTAACAAAGAACCAACTTACACTCTCACCTGCCAACCTGTATACTTTGGCAAGGGATGTGAACAGCCTTTCTCACTGACTCGCGTTTTCTCATGAGCTCGTCACTTCGCTCTACCATGTTTACGTTCCTTGCCCTCCAAAAGTTTGGAAAGAAACCCCTGTTCCTTGTGCTGTTCGTTACAAGTGACCCTCTGTGTAAAAGCAAAAAAAAAAAAAATGTCTGAATCCTCCCTTGTGCTGTTTTGCCAGACCCCAGCCCTGTGTAGTCCATTGATAAACGATCCGGGGATGTGCTTTAAGCAGAGATTACAGTAAGGCGGCAATTGCCTCTTATAAAAAACCCATGGAAGGGAATTACTTAATTTTAATCCACGAGGTAAATAAGTCAGAGGGGGAAATTTCCCACATTTTCTCCCCTAGTTTGGTTTGGGTTGTTAATCCTAGTTTCTCACCTCTCCTCTCGGGAAAAAAAAAGCAGGGCTTTGGGCGAGGTGAGAGTTTATATATTGTGCTGTATTGCACTGTATTACCAAAAGGAATTTCCAGTCAGTCGCTCTTTCCGCTTGGAACAGGAAGTATAGGTGTGCCTTGTGCAAAGCATAGGCCAGCTTACTCTCATTCAACTGCCACCACACTCATTCTTGCTACTTTTCACAGGTTCATGTCCATAAGTGATAGGAACAGAATTAGACCATTAGGCCCATCGGAGTCATTCAATGGGAGCTGTAAAGGATGCACTAAAACAGTTTCTCATCCAATATGCGCGGATAACCAAATCAGCAGTGTGATACCCGAGTGAACTAAGACCTGTCTGCAACAAACTTCTCAATTAAATGCATCCGCGTTTTTCCGTGCAGATGTGGCCACAGAATCCCTTACTGCAGAAGGGTCTCTGATACGAGAATTATTTGATAAATTGTAGTCCCAAAGAAACCCATGCTGGGAAATTGATAAGCACTCGAGTTCAGTGTCAGTTAACTGAATACATGTTCATAGGTTCATAAGTGATAGGAGCAGAATGAGGCCATTCGGCTCATCAAGTCTACTCCGGCATTCAATCACGGCTGATCTATCTTCCCCTCTCAACTCCATCTCCTGCCTTCTCCCCGTGACCAGTCAAGAACCTGTCAGTCTCCGCCTTAAAAATATCCATTGACTTTGCCTCCACAGCCTTCTGTGGCAATGAATTCCACAGATTCACCACCCTCTGACTAAATAAATTCATCCACATCTCCTTTCTAAAGGTACGTCCTTCTAGTCTGAGGCTGTGGCTGCTGGTCCGAGACTCTCCCACAAGTGGAAACATCGCCTCCGCATTCACTCTATCCAGGCCTTTCAGTCGACCATTTCAGGCCGGGTCTGAAGAAAAGTACCAAGAGGACTTTGAATGCTGAATATTGATTATTGCTACACATTAGATAATAAAAGACTGATTTATCAGCTTTGAATAGTTTATTCCCCTCAAGTTTAAAAAAAATCATCTGTTCAGTGGCTCTTTTACTTCCATGTACCCAAGTTGATCAGTTCAAGATAATATGTACTCACCTCTCCTCGGTTTGGTTTACCACTGATGGGAGATCATTAAAATTGGTGGAGTTGTAGACAGTGTGGACGGGTGTCAAAGCACCCAGTGGGATATACATCAGCTACAGAAATCAGCAGAGAAATGCCAGATGGAGTTTAAATCTGAGCAAGCGTGAGGTGAACTTTGGGAGGTCAAACGCAAGAGGAAAGAATGCAGTTAATGGCACAACCTTTAACAGCATTGATGTTCAGAAGGATCTTGACTTGGGCAGCTTATAACCCAGTGTTATGAATATTGATTTCTCTAATCTCAAGTAAACCCCTGCACTCCGTCTTTCTCCTTCCCTCCCCCACCCAAGTCGTACATGATCTTGTTCTCATCTAGCAAACAGCTAACAATGGCCTGTTTCCTTTCTCATTGTTACTTGTTTTGCATACCATTCATTCATTTGTTCTATATCTCTCTACATCACCGTGTATATCTCTCGATTCCCTTTCCCCTGACTAGTCTGAAGAAGGGTCGCGACCCCAAACGTCGCCCATTCCTTCTCTCCAGAGATGCTGCCTGTCCCGCTGAGTTACTCCAGCATTCTGTGTCTACATCCTGTCTTGGTATTCTGCATAAGATGCTCCACAAAGTAGAGTCACATTTGGCTCGAGTCCACTGAATAAAAATAAATCACTAACAGTCTTTGGAGGTTTGAGACAGCAGTGCAGCCACGGAGGCTCAGCGGTAGAGTTGCTGCCTTACAGCGAATGCAGCGCCGGAGACCCGGGTTCGATCCCGACTACGGGCAGCTGTCCTGTGAGGAGTTTGTTCATTCTCCCCGTGGCCTGCGTGGGTTTTCTCTGCGATCTTCGGTTTCCTCCCACACTCCAAAGAAGTACAGGTTTGTACGTTAATTGGCTTGGTGTAAATGTAAAAATTGTCCCTAGTGGGTGTAGGATAGTGTTAATGTGCGGGGATCGCTGGTCGGCGCAGACCCGGTGGGCCGAAGGGCCTGTTTCCATGCTGTATCTCTAAACTAAACTAAACTAAAAAGCTCACCACAACCTACTAAAGGATCATCAGCGCATGAGTGTTACATGGTGGCCTTGCCAGCTACACCCACAGACCACGAGACAAAGCAAACAGCTCGAGTAGCTCAATGGTCAGGCAGCCTCTCTGGAGGACATGGATGGATGCCGTCCACAAACGTATGCCTGCCAGCCCATCCTATTCAACCATTTGATAAGATCATGACTAATGAAGCTGCAGCCTTGATTCGGAATTCCCACATATCCCCATAACATTACACTCCTTTGTTGTGAAAATATTTTGAGATTCCGTTTCCACCATTCTTTAAAATTATTTAAAGCATTCCAAATAAAAGCCTCGGAGATTATTGACTTTAGACTTTAGCGATACAGCATGGAAACAGGCCCTTTGGCTCACCGAGTCCAAGTTGACCAGCACTCACTGATAAATTAGAAACATAGAAACATAGAAAGTAGGTGCAGGAGGAGGCCACTCGGCCCTTCGAGCCTGCACCGCCATTCAATATGATCATGGCTGATCATCCAACTCAGTATCCCGTACCTGCCTTCTCTCCATACCCCCTGATCCCTTTAGCCACAAGGGCCACATCTAACTCCCTCTTAAATATAGCCAATGAACTGGCCTCAACTACCTTCTGTGGCAGAGAGTTCCAGAGACTCACCACTCTCTGTGTGAAAAATGTTTTCCTCATCTCGGTCCTAAAGGAATTCCCCCTTATCCTTAAACTGTGACCCCTTGTTCTGGACCTCCCCAACATCGGGAACAATCTTCCTGCATCTAGCCTGTCCAACCCCTTAGGAATTTTGTAAGTTTCTATAAGATCCCCCCCTCAATCTTCTAAATTTTCAAGCGAGTTAATTAGCACTAAATTAGCACTATCCGACACAGTAGGGACTGTTTAAATTTTTAAAAACAATTTTACCGAAGCCAAGCAGCCTACAAACCTGCAAGGCCTTAGAGGAAACTGGAGCACCTGAAGAAAACCCACAGGAGAACGTGTAAAGTCTGCACCGACAGCACCAGTAGTCAGGATCGAACCTGGTTCTCTGGAGCAGTAATGTAGCGACTCTTCCGCTGCGCCACCGTGTCACCTCTGAGAAAGAGCAAGTGCTTTTTGGAAGATTGGAGCACTTAGACACAAGAAACTGCAGATTATGGAATCTAGAACAAAACATGGATGCGGTCAGGATCGAAACCAGGTCCCTAGTGCTGTGAGGCAGCAGATCTATCAAAGTTGCAGAAAACTTTGCCCTCAATGAGAAACCTTAATACACAGCCATTTAAATTTACATGAAATGGATGATGAAACATATTACACTATTGGAATCATGGCCTGTTGGCAGCTTTATTTAAAATAGATACAAATTATGGCCTTATAAACAATCAAGCCCAGCCAAACTAAAGGCCAGTCTGCAATAATTCCCTTCAATCATGGACTTTTTTTCAAAGCACCACCAAACTCAATGACAGTCTCGGGAATTGAAAACAAACTACAAATCTGCTATTCATAAATTAGTATTTGCAGAGATCATCAAATTTGCAGCGATCATCAAAATTGGGGGAGTTGTAGACAGCGTGGAGGCGTGTCAAAGCACACTGTGGGACATAGATCAGCGACAGAAATCAGCAGAGAAATGTTACATGGAGTTTAAATCTGAGCAAGCGCGAGATGTTGCACTTTGGGAGGTGAATCACAAGAGGAAAGAATGCAGTTAATAACACAAACTTTACAAAACGTTAACAAAACAAAATGTTTGTGTCATTGATGTACAGAAGGATATTGGTTTGGGCAGTTTACAACCCAGTGGTGTGAATATTTATTTCTCTAACCAAGTAATCCCTGCATTTTCTCTCTCTCTATCCCACTTCCAGCCAGGTCGCACCAGGTTCCCATTCTCGCCCAGAAAACAGCTAACAATGGCCTTTATCATTGTTACCTTTTTTGCATATCTTTCATTCATTTGTTCTATATCTCCCTACATCACTGTCTATATCTCTTGCTTCCCTTTCCCCTGACTAGTCTGAAGAAGGGGTTCGACCCATAAATGTCACCCATTCCTTCTCTCCAGAGATGCTGCCTGTCCCACTGTGTTACTCTAGCTTTTTGGGTCTTAGGGTCTATCTTTTGCCCCTGTCCCACTTAGGAAACCTGAACGGAAACCTCTGGAGACTTTGCGCCCCACCCATGTTTCCGTGCGGTTCCCGGAGGTTTTTGTCAGTCTCCCTGATGGTCGAAAGTGGTTTCCGCTTCTTCTATGTTCCGGTGATTATTTCAAAAAATTCAAAACCGGCCGCGCCTAAAAATAGGTTGCCGTTTTAAAAATCGGTAATTTTTTAGTCGAAGCCGGTTGCGATGCTAGTTGAAGGTGGTTGCCGGAGGTTGCCAGGAGTGGAAGGTAAGAGCTTTTTTTCACCCTGTTTTATTCCACCAGGGAGGTCTTACCTTCCACTACCTGCAACCTCCGGCAACCACCTTCAACTAGCATCGCAACCGGCTTCGACTAAAAAATTACCGATTTTTAAAACGGCAACCTATTTTTAGTCGCGGCCGGTTTGGAATTTTTTTAAATAATCGCCGGAGCATGGAAGAAGCGGAAACCACTTTCGACCATTAGGGAGACTGACAAAAACCTCCGGGAACCGCACGGAAACCTTGGGTGGGGCACAAAGTCTCCAGAGGTTTTCGTTCAGGTTTCCTAAGTGGGACAGGGGCATTAGGCTCTTGTGCCCACGTCCATAGCTCCCTGAAAGTAGCAACACAAGTAGATAGGGAAAGAAAGCATATAGTATGCTTGCCTTCATCAGTCGGAGCATGGGGTATAACGTCAGACAGCCGTGTTTGCAGCTTTATAGGACTGACTGTACCTTAATTGGCACACGAGACAATAAAATACCTTTGAACCTTTGACTAGGTCACATTTGGAACATTATGTGCAGTTTTGGTCACCCTGTTACTTGAAGGATGTGGAGACATTGGAGAGGGCACAGAAGAGGGTTACCAGAGGGCTGTGTGGATTAGAAGATATTACCTATAAAGAGTGGTTATGCAAACATGGATGGTTTTCTCTGGAGTGTCAGAGGTTGAGGGGAGACCTGGTAAAAGTAGATAAAATTATGAGAGGTATAGATAGGATAGACAGTCAAAATGTATTACCATTTCCTAATCTATTACCATTTAAATAATAATTTGATTTTTCCATTGATCTGCCGAAATGGATGACTTCATATAAATCCATGTTAAGGGCCTGTCCCACTGAAGCGTCCTTTCAGCGACTGACTTCGACCTTCAAGCTCGAGGGCACTCACCTGAAAAACCTCGAGCTGGATCGACCGTCAGCGATGAAACCGCGAACTGGATCGACCGTCTACACACACACACGCATCGCAAAGGCGGGGCCAGGGAAAGCGGGGGAGCATTGTCTCAAATTCACACCCGCGATGAAGAGGAAGGTAAAAGAAGGCTGCACAGTGTACGGTAAGTCCTTTAGAGAGCGCAGAGAGGGAGGAGAGAAGGTGGGGGTGGAGAGGGGGGGGAGACAAGGGGAGAGAAGGGGAGAGAAGGAGAGACAAGGGAAGAGAACGGGAGAGGAGGGAGAGAAGGGGGGGAGAAGGGGGGGGGGGGGAGAAGGGGAGGGGGGGGGGAGAAGGAGTGGAAACACTTTTAAGAAGCTCGACAACTTATAATAAAGTTTAGCGGGCATTTTACATTACCGGTCGGTTTTCCATGGTCCTGAAAACTCCAATGAGCCAATTAAAAAGCCCGGTCAGCGAAGGAGATTGCCTACGGCTGCCCTCGACTGCCTGTAACTAAATAGCGACCCCACTCCACTGCACTACGAGTTCAAAAGAACCATGCCGACCAATTTTTACTCGCGGAAAATCTTTCAACATGCTGAAAGATTTTCCGCGACCTAGCTGATAGCGCCAGAAGCCCAGGATGGGTGCTGGCTTGTGCGAGTAGGCGGGAACTCCCCTCGAGCATGAAGGAGAGTTCCAGTGACCTCATAGGACCTCCTAGGACCACGTTTACAACTTCCCAAAGCTAATTATCCTACAAACTTATACGTCCATGGAATGTAGGAGGAAACCGGAGCGCCCGGAGAAATTCCGTGCAGTCACAGTGAGAACGTACAAACTCCGTACAGACAGCACCCATGGTCTAGGATCGAACCTGGGCTTCTGGCGCTATCAGACAGCAACTCTACCGCTGTGCCCGCAGTGCCAGTACTTGAAGCCCACCCCACCATCATCAGCTCACGGACAAATAAGAGAGGGTCACAAACAAACAAGCTGTGCCCATATCCTGAATAAAAGCATGTAAACAGCGACAATTCACAATCTGCTTGTACCGGACTAATCTCTATCAGACGGCGACCCTCCCTTGCCAAAGGTACATTTCCAAAGCATAAAAACAAGTATTTACTTTTAAGAAACTCAACAGTTCAGCGGGAAAAGAGATACATTTTGCTCAAGGCCGCGTTTCACCAGAGCTCGCACCACGAACAAAAAAACAATTTAAAAATACAATCGAGGCTGAACAAATAACTTTGGAAATCCAGAAAGGCTGCAGGCAATCAAATACCAAGAAAAAATGTAACAGATTAGTTGTAATAAAAATGAATTGCAGATGTTGGTTTGTACCAAAGATAGACACAAAATGCAGCAGTAACTCAAAGGGTCAGGAGGCATCTCTGGAGACAATGGTGAGGTGATGTTTCAGGTCGTGACTTTTCTTCAGACAGGTTCCCGACCCGGAACGTCACCTATCCATTTTTCTCCAGAGAAGCTGCCTGACCTGCTGAGTTGCTCCAACAATTTGTGCCTGTCTTAAGAGTGAAGATATCGGCACTCAGTCCTTTTAAGCCGGCAGTCTAGTCAGATGGATCAGGTCCCACTTCAGAGCCTCGAGTACAAATGTCTAGGTTGACATTCTTCCACGCTGTGAAAATGTCTCTTGGTGTAGACTGCGTAGACTGCGTGACTGTTCCACCAAACACCTCCACTAATGCCTGCTGGACCTGCCACTTGGCAACCATTTTATTTATCTATTTATTTATTTTATTTATTTATTTTTAAAATTTTTAATTAGAAGCAGTGTACAAAAGTATAAACCGCGGCACATGACATAATACATTTATTTATTGTACAGCTTTTAATTTTTAGCTAAAGATGAGAAGAAGAAAGGAGAAAAAGCAGGAGAGAGAGAAAGTGAATGTGCAAGAATAGAACCCTAGACTACCAAATTGGTGTCGCCAGAGAGTGCAGTAAAATAAATAAGAAGAACATAAAGAAATAAAAAGACAAAAACAGAAAGAAAAACAAAAAATGATGATATACCTACTTCGTATCACTTCCCACCCATCACCCAACCCGTCATTCGATTTAATTCCAAAAGTGTGTTGTACCATACTATCCTTCCAATAAATCAATGAATGGTGTGCAACCATTTTAACTACCATCCCCATACCACCCTTTTGGCCCTGGGCTTCCTGCATTGCCAAAGAGAGGTCACAGGCAAACTGGAGGAGTGGCACCTCATGTTGTTCTTGGGTAGTTTGCAATCCAACGGTATAAACATTGGGTTCTCCAATTTTAAGTAAGAACCACCCCTTTTTTTTCACCTCTTCCCTCGTTCCTGTGTCGCATCCTAGAGCGCACCCATTTTCCCCACTATCCTGCCCCTCTTCCACACCCTCCCCCCCCCATCCCTTTCACCTACATACCCTCTGTAGAGCTTTTAACAAATACTCCAAGTAACCACCCAACAAGTGTATTAGCATATAATAAAGTTACACTGCATGCTGACACCACTGTGACTACATCTCAACTAACCGCTAGTGTCTGGAAGCGTTAGTATAAATGGTGACTGTGCAACAAATGTGTGGCAGTATTAGGTAGAGCAGATCTACACCCTCGCTCTGGCTTTACATTTCACTTCTCTTGCCTTCTTTTCTAACTCCCTTTTGCCATCCTTTTGATCTTTAGCATTGTCACCTGCAGATAGTGAGGGTGTCAGAATTTACGGGGAAAAGGCAAGAAAATGGGGTTAAACGTAGAAACATAGAAAATAGGTGCAGGAGTAGGCCATTCGGCCCTTCGAGCCGGCACCGCCATTCAATATGATCATGGCTGATCATCCAACTCAGTATCCCGTACCTGCCTTCTCTCCATACCCCCTGATCCCCTTAGCCACAAAGGCCACATCTAACTCCCTCTTAAATATAGCCAATGAACTGGCCTCAACTACCTTCTGTGGCAGAGAATTCCAGAGATTCACCACTCTCTGTGTGAAAAACGTTTTTCTCGTCTCGGTCCTAAAAGATTTCCCCCTTATCCTTAAAGGGTTGAGACGAGAAGGTAGATCAGCCATGATGGGCCGAATGGCCTAATTCTACTCCTATAATTTATGAACTTATACTGCACCCACCTGCCACTCAGACCCCACTCACCTGTACCCACCTATCACTTGCCATGCATGTCCTTGCCCCTCCCTGCCATTTTTCCAGCGTTTTCCTCCCTACTACAATAGGTCTGAAGAGCGTTCCGGAACCAAATCATCACCGATCCATTCCCTCCGCAGATGCTGCCCGACCCGTTGAGATACTTCAACACTCTGTGCTTTGCTCAAGATTCCAGCATCTGCAGCTCCTTGTGTCTCCGGCTTAAACTGCAAACCTTGTTGCTTTCACAGGTGGACAATATAAAGCACCCATGTGAAGGAGTGCAGGGGAATGTTCCTGTTGACCCGCACAATATTTATCCCAGAATCAACAGAGTTTGTTTGAGTCATTTCACTTTACTGTGTGTCTAGTATGGACAGTCTGCTGAGCGTCCTACATTACAGCAGTGAACCCATTTCACTGCCACAGTGGCACAGCGGTAGAGTTGCTGCCTTACAGCGCCTGAGACCCCGATTCGATCCTGACTACACGTGCTGTCTGTGTGGAGTTTTCACTTTCTCCCCAACTTTCAAAAGAGAGTTAGATGTCGCTCTTGGAGCTAATGGAATCAAGGGATATGGGGAGAAGGCAGGAACGGGGTACTGATTGGGGTTGGTCAGCCATGATCATATTGAATGGCGGTGCTGGCTCGAAGGGCCGAATGGCCTACTCCTGCACCTAATTTCTATGTTTCCCCATGACCACGTGGGTTTTCTCCGAGATCTTCGGTTTCCTCCCACACTCCAAAGACGTATAGGTTTGTAGGTTAATTGGCTTGGTAGAAAAGCAAATTTGTCCCTCTGTGTGTGCGCTAGTGTCAATGTGTGGGGATCGCTGGTCGGTGCAGACTCAGCGGGCTGAAGGGCTTGTTTCCACGCTGTATCTCTAAAACTAAAAGCTACATTTCAATAGGCATTGCACTGGATATTAAGCCTCTTTAGGTAGACACAAAAAACTGCAATTACTCAGCAGGTCAGACAGCATCTCTGGAGAAAAGGAATAGGTGACTTGATTCAGACTGAAAAAGATCTCAACCCAAGATGTCACTGATTCCTTTTCTCCTGAGATGCTGTCTAACTCACTGTTACTCCAGCTTTTTGTGTCTACCTTTAGTTTAAACCAGCATTTACACTTCCTTCATACACATTTAGCCACTTTAGGGATGCGGATGGTGCCCACCGCCCCACTAGCAATGGATAAGGAAGACAAGTTGGGGTGGGAGATTGCAACCTTCACGTGGTCCGCCCTGTTTCGTTCGACTAATGCAATCAACTCGACGTGCACAAACAGAAGATCAAATAGAACAAGTTGTCCAACGACGTTAGGCTGTGCACGCCACACGAAAGAAGAAGAAGAAGGAAGGCAATTTCATCTACTTAAACATACAGAGCTCGTCTCGCTCAAAGCAATTTACAAAAACCTTCCAAAAATTCACTGTATACTTTATGTTGATTAAAGAATAACCAAAGTTCAAGGCAGCAGCAAGTAAATATACAAGCGACCTTCCAAATGAAACACCCTGTGTAGTCCATTCATCCATACAGCAGGCTGGTGCATTAGTCACAGTAATCCACGTTACAGCATGCTTTGAGATGATTTATTTATTATTAATGGTATTGTGGTGGAGATGATCAGGAGTTTTCAGTTTAGTTTAAAGATACAGTGAGTAAACAGGCCCTCGCTGACCAGTGATCTCAACGCACAAACACTATCCTAAACATTAGGAACAATTTACAATTGTACCAGAGCCAATTAACCTACAAACCTAAACATCTTTGGATGTGGGAGGAAACCAGTGCACTCGGAAAAAAAACCCACGCAGGTCACGGGGAGCATGTACAAACTGCATCAAGAGAAGCACTCGTGGTCAGGATCGAACCCGGGTCTCTGGCGCTGTAAGGCAGCGCCTGCAGCTGCGCCACCCTCCCGCCACCACTCATTTGGCCTGCTCACACTACACTGATGCCATGGTCAAGAAATCACACCAATGCAGGCTACGGAAACGTCTCCAATGGCACTTACCAATTTGCACTGATCCACCACAGAAAGCATCCTATCAGGATCCATCACAACTTGGCATGCAACTGCTCAGCCCACAAGACTAAAAGAAATAGCAAAGTTGTGAACGCAACCCAGTCCATCATGTAAACGAGCCCCTCCCCCCCTCCCCCCCCCCCCCCCCACATCCACTTCGCCTGCACCACGATACTTCAGGAAAGCAGTCAACGTTATGAAGCTCCCAAACCGACCCCATTCATCCATTCTTCTCTCCTCTCTAGTTTGGCAGAAGATCTGACGACTTGGAAACATGTGCCACCAGATTCAAGACCAGCTGTGTCCCCACTGTTAGTCACAACATGCTGGAGTAACTCAGCGGGACAGGCAGCATCTCTGGAGAGAAGGAATGGGTGACGTTTCGGGTCGAGACCCTTCTTCTTGTCCTACAAATCTTCCCCACTGTTATCTGACTTTGGATCGGACCTCTCATACACTACGGATGAATTCCCGATCTTCCAATCTACTTCGCTGTAACCCTTGCACTTTTTAAATAAAATCCACACATTATCTGCAGAGGTAACACTATATTCTGCAATCTCTTTTCTTAATTTTCTCTTTTGCTGCACTTAATGTACTTGTGTATTGTAAACGGGCATCTGCAGTTCATTGTGTCTCCATATAAGGTATAATTTGCCTCAATAACATGCAAAAACAACATTTGTTTCCCACTGTGTTCCAGTACACGTGACCCAATGAACCAAATACCAATTTAGAAATCTGTAGGAAGGAACTGCAGATGCTGGTTTATACCGAAGATAGACACAGAGTAACTCAACGGAGAAAAAGGATGGGTGACGTTTCGGGTCGGAACCCTTCTTTGGAAATCACTGCTCCCCACCAAAGAGAAGGCAGAGGTACTGGTTAGAGCTGTCGCCCGCATCCAGTCCAGGCCATGCAGACTGAAAAGCAACTTGCTAATGCAAACCTAACCTGCAGCAATGGCAAGATGCCAAGAGTGAGATAAACCTACAGCTGGCTTCCCAATCCCAGACACGGGAAAAGAAAAATAAACACGGCCTTTTCACTCGCTCCGATCCTGTAAACAGAATCTTAACAGCGGGAAAAACTGCCCTTCATTAAAACTTTACAGTAAACCGTGGGCAGGGAAGGCAGGGTGGGGTGGAATTGGACTCTGCTTGGGTTAGAAACACTGCAGCTTCTCACAGCATGGATTGCAAAACCCATCCTGCTCATGAAATAAGTGGAATCAGGCTCAGTCCGAAGTTGTCTGCTGCCGGGCATTGCTGACTCACCTTTGCCAATGCCAGATGCCAATGGAGAGGGGAAAAGAACAACTTGTCCTACTTATTAACTCACATTGGCCGACTTTTAATCAGCATGCCAGGCAGGAACAGAGCCCTGGACGGGGTGGAGATGGGTAAGCATAGGGGAAAACCCATTGAAATTAGGTCATGTGTTCCATCAATGTACCATATGGGCGGCACTGTGGGACAGCGTTAGACTTGCTGCCTACAGCACCAGAGACTCCGTTCGATCCTGGCTCTGGGTGCTGCGTGTACGGAGTTTGTACCTTCTCCCTGTGACTGCGTGGGTTTTCCCACGTGTCCTCACACTCCTCCCGCATTCCAAAGACGTACAGGTTTGCAGGTCAATTGGCTCCGGTAACATTGTAAATTGTCCCTACTGTGTGGGATAGAGCTTGTGTGCGAGGTGACCATTGTCCGGAGCGGACCCGTTGGGCTGAAGGGCCTGTTTCCTCCCTGTATTTCTAAACTCTATAGTTAAGTCCAAATCTCACACTGGAAACCACTCTTCTCTGCGGTCAACTGTCTGGAAAGGAAAAGGTAGGGAGTCTCATCGCGTCCTTGAAATCCTGCCGCATTTCCCACAACCCTCATTCTGCCCGCCAACCAGAATGGAGATTGAGTATTAGAACGGCGTTGAGGATTGCCAGAGGGTGGCGAATCTGTGGAATTCATTGCCACAGATAACTGTGGCGATCAAGTCATTGGAGACTAATAGGTTCTTGATTAGAAAGTGGTCACAGATTATGGGGAGAAGCAAGGAGAATGGGGTTGAGAGGGAAAAATAAAGTGATTTATTGGCAGAGTCGACTCAATGGGATGAATAAGCGGAATTCTGGTCAACCAGCTGGCCTCCAAGTCTTACATTTCAGTGCCCTAATCATATCTGGACTCCTGCAGCATTTGCCTACCTACAGAACTCAAGAAAACAGGCTCAGGCATAGGCCACCTCATCTAATATTCAAAGTGATGAAGGACGATCTCCCTAGTCTTCAACTGTGCCAGATCCCCATAGCTCTCAAATGTTCAAAAGAATGATCTTCCTCCATTTTAATACTCCCAACGAACTGGGCTCCACAACCGTGGGCGGCACGTTTGCACAGCAGTAGAGTTGCTGCCTTACAGTGCAGTGCCAGACACCCAGGTTCGATCCCGACTACAGGTGCTGACTGTACGGAGTTTGCACGTTCTCCCCGTGGCTTGCGTGGGTTTTCTCTGAAATCTCCAGTTTCCTCCCACGCTCCAAAGACGTGAAGTTTGTAGGCTAATTGGCTTGGGTTTGTATGCTTGGTATAAGTGTAAATTGTCCCTAGTGTGTGTAGGCTTGCGTTAATGTGCAGGGATCACTGGTCTGGCGCGGACTAGGTAGGCATCACTAAACTAGACTACAACAATTAAAAACCCTGAAGCAGTGAATACCCTCTGCAAGAAGACATTTCTTTACACCTCATTTTTCATGTCTATCCTCTAAGCCTCAATGAGCCTCTATCTTGAACATAGTCCTCGTGTTTGAGACGCTTTCACTGGTCACATCTACCCCGTCATTCCCCCCTTAGGATCCAACCTGTTTCAAAAAGGTCGCCCCTGATTCTTCTGAATGCCAAAGAATACAGACCCAAAATGCAGCAAAAATGAACTGCAGATGTTGGTTAGTGTACAAAAGGACACGAAATGCTGGACTAACTCAGCAGGATTAGTCAGCATCTCTGGAGAACATGGATAGACCCAACCTATTTAGCACCTCTGGTTAGGACACTATCCACTATTTTCAAATTCCCCGAGGTAAACAGCTCAATGCACAATTACAGGTATTCCTGCCATTAATTGTATATCTTCAGTGCCATCAAATATCTTCCTACAGCCACTCCACCTCCCTTCAACTCACCCCCCACCAGAAAAAAAAGCATGTCCTTTAACGTCACTTACAGACTCTCATAATTCATTGCAGACACAAATTCAGCTGATCATGGTAATATTAATTTATTTTTTATCATTGATTAATACTCAGATTAATAATAATTCAGAATCTCCTTACTATTTATGAAGAAAGAATGGATCGACTGGGCTTGTATTCACACGAATTTAGTAGGATGAGAGGGGATCTTATAGAAACGTATAATATTCTTAAGCGATTGGACAGGCTAGATGTAGGAAAAATGTTCCCGATCTTAGGAGAATCTGGAACCAGGGGGGTCACAGTTTAAGAATAACGGGTAGGCCATTTAGGATTGAGATGAGGAAAAACCTTTTCACCCAAAGAGTTGTGAATCTGTGGAATTCTCTGCCGCAGAAGGCAGTGGAGGCCAATTCACTGGATGTTTTCAAGAGAGAGTTAGATATAGCTCTCAGGGTTAACGGAATCAAGGGATATGGGGAGAAAGCAGGAATGGGGTACTGATTCTGGATGATTAGCCACAATCATATTGAATGGCAGCGCTGGTTCAAAGGCCCGAAAGGCCAACTCCTACATTTAGTTTCTATGTTTCTATGTTGGCGCAGATATGAAAGTGCAGAGGTCTTCTGTTGCTGTATGGTACAGTTTTTCTTCAGCATTGAGAATGTTTCAGAGCCAAACCTATGGATAAGAAAGGTTTAGAGATATATGGGCCCAACATAGGTATGTGGGAATAGTGTAGTGGGGCATCTTGGTTGACATGGACAAGTTGGGCAGAAGGGCTTGTTTCCATGCTGTAGGACTATGACTATTACAAGGAGAATGGATCAAGTGGTGCCGCACATTCTAGTTCCAATTGGGTTTTCTTTCCCACCTTCATTTCCCACTACTGTCATAGGATAGTGAGTAGGGTAAGGCGCATTTATCTCACTCCTTGAAAATTCTGTTCTACGTCTGCCCACTGTTCTGTCCACAGTTTTCTTCTACCGAAAGATGTAAAAATCTCTGCGTTTTTGCATCTGTTTTTTCAGGAAATACGTTTCAAGGGCAAAATGACACACACACGCGCACGCAAGCACACACGCACGCACGCACACACACACACACACACACACACACACACACACACACACACACACACACACACACACACACACACACACACACACACACACACACACACACACACACACACACACACACACACACACAGAGTTTTAAAAGTATATTGATGTGTAGGTACACACACACACACACACACACACACACACACACAGAGTTTTAAAAGTATATTGATCTGTAGAACTGCAGATGCTGGTTTACAGTGAAGATGCTGGACACAAAATGCTGGAATAACAGCGGGACTGGCAGCATCTCTGGAGAGAAGGAATGGTTGACGTTTCGGGTTGACACCCTTCTTTAGACTGAAAGTTACGGGAAAAGGGAACAAGAGATATAGACAATGATGGAGAGATATTGGCTCCATCACTGGATGTATTTAAGAGAGAGTTGGATAGAGCTCTAGGGGCTAGTGGAGTCAAGGGATATGGGGAGAAGGCAGGCACGGGTTATTGATAGCGGACGATCAGCCATGATCACAATGAATGGCGGTGCTGGCTCGAAGGGCCGAATGGCCTCCTCCTGCACCTATTTTCTATGTTTCTATGTTTCTATGATATAGAACAAATGAATGAAAGAGATGCAAAAAATAATAACAATAAAGGAAACGGGTCATTGTAAGCTGTAACCAGGTGAGAACAAAAGCCTTGGGTATGGAAGGAATGGAGAGAGTGGGAGTGCAGTGGTTACTTGAAGTTCGAGAAATCAATATTCATACCCATGGGTTATAAGCTGCCCAAGTGAAATATGAGATGCTGTTCCGCCAATTTGCGTTTAGCCTCACTCTGACTATGGAAAGGGCCAAGGACAGAAAGATCAGTTTGGGAATGGGAAGGGGAATTAAAGTGTTTAGCAACCGGGAGGTCAGGGTGCTTCAGGCGGACTAAGCGAAGGTGTTCAGCAAAAGGATCGCCCAGTCTACGTTTGGTCTCGCCTATGTATAAGAGTCCACATCCTGAACAATGGATTGGGAAAATGAGGTTGGAGGAGGTGCAAGTGACCCTGCAAATTAGGCCTCATTTGTCTGAAAATATTACTATACAATCTGATTAAATATTTTTCACAGTAGTGTGTTTCCAATACTAACTCCACAAAGTGAGGCACTTCTCTTCATTTTCTCACTTGGGCTTTTGCCAACTATTTAAAATGTATAGCCCTCCTTGCAGTGGAAACAGTTTGTCCCTGAGCACTCTGACAAATTTCCTCATAGTTCTGTGTAGGATGGAACTGCAGATGCTGGTTTAAACATGAACCTACATGATCTCCCGGTTGCTGGACACTTTAATTCTCCTTCCCATTCCTGAACAGACCTTTCTGTCCTCGGTCTCCTCCATTGTCAGAGTGAGGCTAAACTTAAACTGGAGAAACAGCATCTCATATTTCGCTTGGGCAGCTTACAGCCCAGTGGTATGAATATTGATTTCTCTCACTTCAGGTAGCCCCGGCATTCCCTCTCTCTCTATCCCTCCCACACCCAAGTCGCACCAGCTTCTCATTTTCACCCTACAAACAGCTTACAATGGCCTGCTTCCTTTATCATCGTTACTTTTTTGCATATCTTTCATACATTGTTCTTTATCTCTCCACGTCAGTCTATATCTCTTTCTCTTGCTTGCCATGATCTCCACCCCCATTGATATATTTTTCTCTCACCTTACAATTTTGTTGCCTTGCAGTCTGAAGAAGGGTTTCAACCCGAAATGTCCACCATTCCTACTCTCCAGAGATGCTGCCTGTCCCGCTGAGTTACTCCACCATATTTTGTCTATCGCCGTAAAGTTCTGTTGTTCTATGGAGAACAACCCATGCTTGAAATCTCCATTTCCTGTATGGAAATCCTTCCCTCATTCATGGCATCTTTTATGCATCTAGTGCACCTGTTCCAGTGCCTTAACATCTCATTAACTATTCTTCAATCTGGCTGTTCACACTTGCCTTCTGGTAGTTGACAGCTTGAAATATATCGTAGAAACATAGACAATAGGTGCAGGAGGAGACCATTCAGCCCTTCAAGCCAGCACTGCCATTCAATATGATCATGGCTGAACATCCAAAATCAGTACTCCGTTCCTGCTTTCTCCCCATATCCCTTGATTCCTTTAGCTCTAAGAGCTATGTCTAACTCTCTCATGAATGTATCTAGTGAATTAGGCTCCACTGCCTACTGTGGCAGAGAATTCCACAGGTTCACAACTGGTTGAAAATGTTTTTCCTCATCTCAGTCCGAAATGGTCTACCCCTTATTCTTCAATGGTGACCTCTGGTTCCGGTCTCCCCCAACATTGGGAACATTTTTCCTAGACATAGAAATTCCAGCAAACACAGCATTGTTGTCCCCCCCTTCATCCCATCCCGTGAATATTATATACAATGCTCCTCGCTTTTGCTCAGCTCCATTCATTGGGATTGGAAGCACATTGGTAACAATGATGCCAGGCCACTAATGCAGAAACATTTACTAATTAATTTTGTCTATTTTTTTTGGGTTGAGAGATACAGTGTGGAAAAGGGCATTTTGCCCCACCATGATCACCTACGCACTAGTTTCATCCCACACACTAGGGGCATTTCACAGAAGCCAGTGAACCTACAAACCCACACGTGTTTGGGATAAGAGGAAACCGGAGCACCCGGTGAAAATCCATGCAGGTCACGGGGAGAACGTACTAATTCCACACAGACAGCACCCGTAGTCAGGTTCGAAGCTGGGTCTCTGGCGCTGTGAGGGTGTAACTGGGCTGTTGCGCCAACATGGTCAAATCCTACCACAGCACGAGGAAACTTACATTCAGTTAATTAAACGGAGCAGGGCTGTGATAAACCTTTACTGTGCTTTATAGAATTAGCTGCCACACAGGGGCACAACGTTTCTGCTTCATAGTTGGATAAAATAAGCAAATACCTTGCAAGCGACAGTATATCCTGATAAACAAAGTAGGAAGTGCCACTTCCAGCAGTTCCATAAAAGGGGTAAATGGCCTGTCCCACTTGGCTGTCTTTCGTGCGCCATTTACACGACCTGCTAGCGTGTGGGTGGCCGTGGGTAGCACGTGGGTAGCCGTGGGTAGCACGGGGACGGTCCCATGGAGTGGCGTAGAGGAGTGTGGATTTCGTCCTGCACTAAATCTTCGCGCACCATTGGCCTGCTGCGTAACTGACGGCCAAAGTGGGACAGGCCCAAGACCATGGCGCGACGCAACGTCTCACCTCCAACAGCAGCAGAAGCAGGCAAACGATCGTCGATCTCAGCCTAGGGCTCACGGCCGTTCCGGATCCGGATCCGCCCCCACTCCTACTCCCAGAGCGGGGCCAAGAAGATTGAAGATGGACACAAAATGCTGGAGTAACTCAGCGGGACCGGCAGCATCTCTGGAGAGAAGGAATGGATGACGTTTCGGGTCAAGACCCTTCTTTCAGACTGAAGAAGGGTCTCGACCCGAAACATCACCCATTGCTTCTCTCTAGAGATGCTGCCGGTCCCGCTGAGTTACACCTGCATTTTGTGTCCATCTTCAAATGACGTCATGTGCTCCAGAACGCTGTGCAGGCGCATAATGACGCGCACGACTCTCGCGGGACCGTCGTGCCTCAACGCGCCGACGAGGTCACGTAATTAGCGTGCCAAGAACATGTAAGTGGGACAGGGGCTTAACATCTCAAAGGCAGAGTGTTACAGCGAATGCACTCCCTCAAGAAGACAGTAGCAAGAGCCGGGGACTGGACACCGTGAGAACGCCCAACCATCTCCTATGTCCCTGCCTTATCTACGCTGGCCTCCTTCTGTGTGCCAGGCCATCATGAACCTTCAATTCCCTCTTCTTTCAATAAGTTATCTACCTCCATCTTAAATGTTTGGAATGATCTTGCCTCCACAATGCTCTGGGGTAGAGAATCCCAGGGACTCAATATCATCTGCAAAAACTTTCTGTGCACCTCCATTCTTCTTACATATAGAGGGGAGAGATATGTGGAACGAGTTACTAAAGGTAGTGGTTGAGACTGGCACAGGAACAACATTTGGACAGTGGACAGCAGATCTACATTGGGTTCAATGGAAGACCAGGCTTGATGCGATGAAAGGAAACATGCACCACCCCATTAGCATGTGGCGACATCAGGGGTTATAGGGGGAAGGCAGGAGAATGGGGTTGAGAAGGGAAGATAGATCAGCCATGATTGAATGGCGGAGTAGATACGATGGGCCATACAGCCTATGACCATTAATGCCCCTCATCTGTAACTATCCTCTCATTTGAAACTCCACCACCTCCATGGCTTACACCAAAGGCTGGAGAAACTCAGCGGGTGCAGCAGCATCTAAGGAGCGAAGGAGATAGGCGACGTTTCGGGTCTCGCTCCTTAGATGCTGCTGCACCCGCTGAGTTTCTCCAGCCTTTTGTGTAACCCTCAATTCTCCAGCATCTGCAGTTCCTTCTTTAACCACCTTAATGGCTTGACTGAATTTAATTTTCCCTGTGTCCTCTGTCCCAAAGTTTGAAACTGATGATTAGACTTTGTTTCATCACCGGTGCATGGCGAGCCAGACTTTACTTTTCAAGTGCGATGCTGAGGCTCAATTTGACCTTCCCAATAAAGTGGTCCCAAAATTGCAATTGAAATGGCATTATACCCCTGAGCAGCAACCCACGTCTTTCACCCAAAAATAGGTGCTGAACTTTGTTCTTATGAAAAACAAATTCTGAATTTTGAGGCACAGGTGACGCAGCGGGTAGAGCTGCTGCTCGACAGCTCCAGAGGCCCGGATTCGATCGTGACTACGGGTGCTGTCTGTACGGAGTTTGTATGTCCTCCCCGTGATCTGCGTGGGTTTTCCCCAGGATTTATGGTTTCCTCCCACACTCCAAAGACGTACAGGTTTGTATGGTGATTGGCTTGGTATAAATGTAAATTGTCCCTATGATACTGTTAGAATGCATTAGGTGTGGTGTGCCAAAGGGCCTGTTTCCGCGTATCTCTAAACTAAACGTACAAGTTTGTCGGTTAAATGGCTTGTTATAAATGTAAATTGTGTGTAGGATAGTGTAAGTCTGCTGGGATAGACAATAGACAATAGACATTGGGTGCAGGAGTAGGCCATTCGGCCCTTTGAGCCAGCACCGCCATTCAATGTGATCATGGCTGATCATCCCCAATCAGTGCCCCGTTCCTGCCTTCTCCCCATATCCCCTGACTCCGCTATCAATAAGAGCCATTACTCTGATATTCGGTCATTACTCTGATATTCTCTAGCTCTCTCTTGAAATTATCCAGAGAACCAGCCTCCACTGCCCTCTGAGGCAGAGAATTCCACAGCCACACAACTCTCTGTGAGAAAAAGTGTTTCCTCGTCTCCGTTCTAAATGGTTTACCCCTTATTCTTAAACTGTGGCCCCTGGTTCTGGACTCCCCCAACATCGGGAACATGTTTCCTGCCTCTAGCGTGTCCAAACCCTTAACGATCTTATATGTCTCAATAAGATCCCCTCTCATCCTTCTAAACTCCAGAGTGTACAAGCCCAGCTGCTCCATTCTGTCAGCATATGACAGTCCCGCCATCCCGGGAATTAACCTTGTAAACCTACGCTGCACTCCCTCAATAGCAAGAATGTCCTTCCTCAAATTAGGGGACCAAATCTCCACACAATACTCCAGATGTGGTCTCACTAGGGCTCTGTACAACTACAGAAGGACCTCTTTACTCCTATACTCGACTCCTCTAGTTATAAAGGCCAACATGCCATTCGCTTTCTTCACTGCCTGCTGGGATCGATAGTTAGCGTTGGTTTGGTGGGCTGAAGAGCATGTTTCCCCATTGTATCTCTACATTGCACAAATCTCAAATGTATTTAAGTATTTTGATTCATATAATCATTTCTACACCAGTTGGCTGCTCGCCTTTATAATGCAAACAGGCCCACTTTCATACCATTATTATGAGTCACACATTTCTTGGAAATGCATACATTCAAGACTCCAAACCAAAGATAACAGTCACTTAATTTCCTATTTTTAAGCCATAGGCTATTTCATACTTTTCATTGCGAAAGAGATGCAGACAGATTGTTTCACCACATGTAGAGATTAACAATTGGGGCTGTGTTTCTAGAATCAGGGATCGCCCGTTTAGATTATGAGGAATTTGTTCTCTCAGACGGTCACTACTCTGATATTCTCTATGCCACATAGGTGCGTGGGCTCAATCAGAATGCACTCAAGACCGAATATAAACGCAGACTGAAGAAGGGCCTCAATCCGATACGTCACCCATTCCTTCTCTCCAGAGATGCTGCCTGTCCCGCTGAGTTACTCCAAGATTTTGTGACTATCTTTGGTTTAAACCAGCATCTGCAGCTCCTTCGTACGCATTCAAGGCCAACACAGTTACACAAGTTCATAAGTTCCAGGCCATTTGGCCCATGAAGTGTACTCTGCCATTTAATTATGACTGATCTATCTTTCCCTCTCAACCCCATTCTCCTGCCTTCACCCCATGGAGCTCAGGGCCTGGCAGACATTGATGGTGAGACAACACATGGCTTGAGATCTAACTAGTCCTTTGGTTTATGTTCCATTCGCAAGACGAAGACCTCATAACCCCTGACACTTTTACTAAGCAAGAATATGTCAATGACTGCCTTAAAACTACCCAATGACTAGGCCTCCAAAGTTGTCTGTGGCAATAAATCTACAGATTCACCACTCTCTGACAATGAACCTCCTCATCTCCGTTCTAAAGGCAGGTCCTTTTATTCTGAGGCCATGCCCTCTTGTCCTAGACTCTCCCACTAATGGAAACATCTTCTCCACATTCACTCTATCCAGGCATTTTACTATTTTGTAAATTTCAATGAAGCCGCCCCCACCCCTCACCCCACCTTCTCATCCACCCCTTACACACTAAGGGGCAATTTGCCAGGGGCCCATTAACCTGAAAAAGGGGTCTATGTGATGTGTGGGTAAATCAGAGCACCTGGACGCAACTAACATAGTCACAGAGAGAACGTGCAAATTCCACACAGACAGCACCCAAGGTCAGGATGGAACCTAAGTCTCTGGTGATGCAAGGCAGCAGTTCTTCCACTGTTCTGCCCTAAACCTGCATCTGTTCTTATTTGCCTTAAAGGGTACTTAAAAAAGCTTTGTAATATTCCTTCCAAAAACACAAATAAGTCAGATGGCAGTTGCAGCTTGGAGCCTTGCCAGGGCATGGGTATCGTTCTGTTTGTGGGTTTAATGGTGACTCAGGCACGAGTGGGTTTTGGGGCGAGTGTGTCACCTGCAGAAGGAAGAACTGAAAGCAAAAGTGGCGCCCACCACAAGCACAAGCCCGCCAACTAATCTCTCCCTTCAACGACTAAGTAAATGATTGGAGAGTCCTTGCCAAGCAGAAGCAGATTACAATCTGAACCCTGGAGCAGTCCCTGTCACACACGTGCCACCATGCTGCTTCTTAGTCTCTTTATTTCATTCCCAGTGTGTCTGGCAGGCACGGGAATAGAGAGTCATTGAAACATACAGAATAGTGAAAGGCTTGGATAGAGTGGATGTGGAGAGGATGTTTCCACTAGTGGGAGAGTCTAGTACTAGAGGTCATAGCCTCAGAATTAAAGGACGTTCTTTTAGGAAGGAGCTGAGGAGAAATGTCTTTAGTCAGAGGGTTGTGAATCTGTGGAATTCTTTGTCATAGAAGGCTGTAGAGTTCAAGTCAGTGGATATTTTTAAGGCAGAGATAGATATATTCTTGATTAGTACAGGTGTCAGAGGCTATGGGGAGAAGGCAGGAGAATGGGGTTAGGCGGGAGAGTTAGATCCCGTTCCAGGACTGGGTCCTCTTTATTCTCAGTGCCCCCCCCCCCACTCCAGTCCATCTTTTTTCATGCCCCCCCCCCCCAACCCAGTCCCATCTTTGTTCATGCCCCCCCCCTTCCCCCCCACACACTGGATCCTCTTTGTTCTAAGTGACCCCCCATGCTGGGTCCTCATTGTTCATGGTGGCCCCCCACACCAGGTCCTCTTTCTTCTCTCGACGGCCCCACTATTGCTGAGCCGAGCACTGGACTCCAGAGGACGTAGGTTTAAGGTGACGAATGTTCCTGAACAAGGGGTCACAGTCTAAGGATAAGAGGGAATTCCTTTAGGACCGAGATGAGGAAAACATTCTTTACACAGAGAGTGGTGAGTCTCTGGAATTCTCTGCCACAGAAGGTCGTTGAGGCCAGTTCATTGGCTATATTCAAGAGGGAGTTGGATGTGGCTCTTGGGATCAGGGGGTATGGAGAGAAGGCAGGTATGGGATACTGAGTTGGATGATCAGCCATGATCATATTGAATGGCAGTGCAGGCTCGAAGGGCCGCATGGCCTACTCCTGCACCTATTTTTCTATGTTTCTATGTTCTATGAAAGGTTTAATAGGAACCCGAGGGGTAATTTTTTCACACGAAGGGTGGTGGGTGTGTGGGACGAGCTGTCAGAGGAGGTACTTGAGGCAGGGACTATTGCAACGTTTGACTAGCATTTCGACAGTTACGTGGATGGGACTGGTTTGGAGGGAAATGGAACAAAATGCAGGTAGGTGGGAGTAGTGTGGATGGGACATGTTGGTCGTTGTGGGAAAGTTGGGCCGAAGGGCCTGTTTCCACGCTATATGACTCTATGACACTATGGAAATGCTTGCATTACCCTGAGACCACAGCCACTGGGAAATTGTCTATTTTCCTGCATGACCTTAGGCCTTGTCATCTACTGGAAAGATCACCAGGATTCTACTAGCCAACGCCACCAAGAATCTGCTAGCCAAAGTTCCTCAGGTGCTGACAGTTCAGCTGTGATTGTCAGTATAGTCCAGGGGTGGGGAACCTGCAGGCTTAAGGCTGCATACGGCCTTCTAGGCCATGAAATGCGGCCTTTTGAATTCATCCAAATTTTGTAGAGCAAATCATTTTATTTTTATTGACATGTTTTTGAACATCTTATTATTTTTATTTTAATCTTAAAATGAATGTATCTAAAACACCAAAGAGTAAATGAAGATTCAACTAAATAATCAAACTCAAATTAGCCTTTCAACCTCACCTAGTTGATGTCTCCAAGGCTCCTAAAGAACTACAGATGGAATTGATTGAGCTCTCAGAAGATGACATTTTAAAGTCCTTATTTGACGTTTAGAAAAAAGATCTGATTGAAATATGGAAAAATGCAGTAGAATACCCACATCTTCGGCTACATCCACGGAAAGTGCTTACTTGCTTTACAACCACTTATTGCTGCGAATCTACATTCTTCTATCTAACCCAAATCAAGATGCCCTTAAGGTCACAAATGACGGATACCCATCTAGAAGTTCAGCTGAAACTGTTACTTCCATGTTGCAACCAAATATTCAAATGCTTTCCCATGAAAAGCAGTCACAACAAAGTCATTAAAAGGTTAGTTAATTTTAGAATTAACACCATGTTTTCATTTTCTTGAAGTTAGTACATAGTAGTTAGATTTTTTACAAAATAATGTACGTTTTGAAGTATATCTATTTGAAGTATCTTGGATGCGACCTTATTAGATTACAGCAAACTTAATGCGGCCTTCCAACATGAAAAGGTTCCCCACCCCTGGTATAGTCCGTCACCTCCCTGAACTCTGCCAATCATTAGTGGCAACATGCTGGAATAATCACCTGGGTGGAGATACCTATGAAAGACTAGAGGGTATAGCTTTAAGGTGGGAGGGGCAAAGTTTCAAGTGAATGCATGAGTGGGGCAACATCTCCCCCCCCCCCCCCCCCCCCCCCCGTTCCCTCCACTGAGAGTGATGGGGACCTGGAACGTACTGCCAGAGATGGTGGTGGAGGCAGCGACAATAGTAATGTTTAAGAGGCTTTTGGATAGGCACATGTATGTGCAGGAAATAGAGGAATGTAGATCATGTAGATGAGATCAGTTTAACTTGGCATAATGTTCGGCACAAACAAAGTGGGCCGAAGGGCTCATTGTACTGTACTGTACTGATCCATACAATTTTCAATTGCCTCCACAGATGGTCACGATTCCAGCAACTGCAATTCCTCCAATCTCCATTCCAGAGACGTTGGCTTCATAAATATGAACACAATTCAAGCAAGTTTAAAGTCAAAATACTAAACAAAAGCATATGCACATTACAAAAAAAATAAAAAAGATTTGAAACCTTTGAACATGTTGCCAGGATTTGAGGGACTGAGTCATCGGGAGAGGTTGAGCAGGCCACGAGCTCATTCCTTATTGCGGCACGGTGGCGCAGCGCTAGAGTTGCTGCCTTTCAACGCTCGCAGCGCCGGAGACCCGGGTTCGATCCTGACAACAGGTGCTGTGCGTATGGAGTTTGTATGTTCGCCCTCTGACCACATGGGTTTTCTCTGAGATCTTCAGTACAGATATGTGGGTTAATTGGCTTGGTGTATGTATAAAATTGTCCCTAGTGAGTGTAGGATAGTGTTAATGTGCGAGGATCGCTGGTTGGGGGGTGGGGGCGGACTCAGTGGACTGAAGGGCCTGTTTCTGCGCTGTATCTCTGAACTAAACCAAACTAAACAAATTGTAGGAGATTGAGGGGTGATTTTATAGAGGTGTAAAAAATCACGAATGGCTGAGGTAGGGTATATGCACACAGTCTTTATTCTAGTGTTGAGGAATCAAGAACTGGAAGGCAAAGGTTTAAAGTGTGAGGGGAAAGATTTAATATGAATCTGAAGGGCAACTTCTTCCATAGTGGAGGTACATTGAATGAGCCACTAGCGGAAGTGGTTGAGACTGCCACAACAGCAACATCTGAACAACATTTGGACTGTGGGCAGCCGATCTACATTGGATTCAATGGAAGACTAGACGATGAAAGGATACATGCACCACCTCCATTAACATGTGGCGATATCAGAGGTTATGAGGAGAGGCAGGAGAATGGTGTTAGGAGGGAGAGGTAGATCAGCCATGATTGAATGGCGGAGTAGACTTGATGGGCCAAATGGCCTAATTCTGCTCTTATCACTTATAAGCCTATGAACCATCCATAGTAAATATTACAGCCCAACTGAACACCAATGCAAAATCCTCACAGGTGTAGTTACATAAAGGTACAATGTGCTCAAAGGCAGTGTGCAGTGGAGCAGTCTTAATGATAGAGAGATACAGCATAAAAAAAGACCCTTCAGCCCACCTATTCTGCGTGGTCCACCATTCACAAATGTAAACAGCTTTCCTCCACAGAAACAATGAATTTGAATTGAATGATTCCAGAGAAATCAACACTTCTGACCCAATATTAAAGTTTAGGCCAGACTCCAGGGAGAGAGGGCACAGCCTCAGAACAAAAGCATGTAACTTCAGAAAGGAGATGAGAAAGAATTTCTTTAGCCAAAGTGTGGTGAATCTGTGGAATTCATTGCTTGGGTGTTTTTTAAAGTGGAGATTGACAGAGTTTAGTTTAGTTTATTGTCGTGTGCACTGAGGTACAGTGAAAAGCTTTTGTTGCGTGCTAACCAGTCAGCAGAAAGACAATACATGCCCCACTCATGCATTCACTTTAAACTTTGCCCCTCCCACCTTAAAGCTGTACCCTCTAGTCTTTCATAGGTATCTCCACCCAGGTGATTATTCCAGCATTGTTGCCACTAATGATTGGCAGAGTTCAGGGAGGTGACGGACTATACCAGGGGTGGGGAACCTTTTCATGTTGGAAGGACGCATTAAGTTAGCTGTAATCTAATAAGGTCGCATCCAAGATACTTCAATTAGATATACTTCAAAACGTACATTATTTTGTAAAAAATCTAACTACTATGTACTAACTTCAAGAAAATGAAAACATGGTGTTAATTCTAAAATTAACTCACCTTTTAATGACTTTGTTGTGACTACTTTTCATGGGAAAGCATTTGAATATTTGGTTGCAACATGGAAGTAACAGTTTCATGTATCACAGTGTACAGATACATGATAAGGGAATGACATTTAGTGCAAGGTAAAGCCAGCAAAGTCCAATCAAACGGGAAGGGTCTCGACCCGAAACGTCGCCTATCTCCTTCGCTCCTTAGATGCTGCTGCACCCGCTGAGTTTCTCCAGCTTTTTGTGTAACCCCAAAGTCCAATCAAAGATAGTCCGAGGCTCACCAATGAGGTAGATAGTGGTCCAGGACCAGGTTGTGGTAGGATGATTCTGTTTCCTGATAACAGCTGGGATGAAACTGTCCCTGAATCTGGATTAGTAAGGGTGTCAAAGGTTGTCAAAGAAGGCAGCAAAATGTGGTTGAGAGGAAAAGATAGGTCACCCATAATTGATAAAACATAAAAGATAGGTCACCATAATTGATAAAACATAAAAGATAGGTCAGCCATAATTGAATGGCGGAGTAGGCTCAATGGGCTGAATGGCCTAATTCTGCTCTTACGATTTATGAACACCTACAGTTCCTTGTTTCTGCATTACAGTTTATCTAATTGAACAACCCAGGTTCGATCCTGACTGCGGGTGCTGTCTGTACGGAGTTTGTACGTTTTCCTCTGCGTGACCTGCGTGGGTTTTCTCCAAGATTTTCGGTTTGCTCACGCACTCCAAAGGCGTAGAGGTTTGAGGGTTAATTGGCTTGGTATAAATGTAGATTGTTGCTCGTGTATGTTGGGTAGTGTAATGTGTGGGGATCGCTGGTCGTGGCAGACACGGTGGGCTGAAGGGTCTGGTTCCGCACTGTATATCTAAAATAAACTAAACATTAAGCTGTGCCACCATGCTGTCTTATTACATGTTTTTGTTTTAAAGCTTGTCTAATAATTTCAATAGCTTTGTCATATTCTGGTCAAGTGCTCTTGAATAGTGGTGAATATCAGGGGCCTTGACATACAATTATAGCAACAATTTTGTCAGCTTTTGACCCTGGAGGGACCTCACAGCCTGTTTCAGCCGCTACATCAGTCCAGTTGGCAAGAAACACTGGGAGGGTCAGTCGAGCCTCTTTGATGAGCTGTGGGATGAACAGTGGGATGAACTCCCAGTGGAAGGCAACGCCCAAGACCACACTGTTAGTAATTGTATCATCATGTGGGACACAAGTGATCAGCAACCCAGAACCATCGGAAGATCCACCCTGTTAATTTATAAATCCATCATTTTTCTTATCCTGTGTGTGTGCTTTTTATTAATATGTTGTTTTAAACTTTTGACAAACGTCAAATGGAATCATCGGTGTTTCCAGAGAGCAACTCTGACCTCAGGTCCCTCTTTCCCAAGGAAATGTGACAGGGATGAGACTATCTCTGAGACCGTACGACGCCGTGATAAGCAGTGGCTACATTGGCTCGGCGGTAGAGTTGCTGCTCTACAGCACTAGGGACCTGGGTTCGATCCTGACTACGGGTGCTATCTTTTTACAGAGTTTGCCCACTCTCCCTGTGACCATGTGGGTTTTCTCCGGGTGCTCCGGTTTCCACCCACACTCCAAAGACGTGCCGGTTTGTAGGTTAATTGGCTTCAGTAAGATTGTAAATTGTCCCTAGTGTGTAGGATAGTGCTGGTGTAAGGGGTGTTGGTCGGTCGGCACGGAATTGGTGGGCGAAAGTGCCCATTTCCATGCTGTATGCCTAAACTTAAAAGTCTAAAGTGAGGTTTTAGGAGAAAGGGGAATTTCAATGTTGATTGGGGACACCATGACACCTGTATTTACAGAGGATATTCCTGGAGGGGGGGGGGGGGGGGGTCCCAGTTGGGCCCTATGGGTGGAATTCAGCTATAGGAAAGGGGTAAACACTTTGATGGGATTATACTGTAGACTTCTCAATAGTGTGTTGTAACTAGAAGAGTAAATATGTAGAGACATTGTAGATGGGTGTAGGAATAATAGGGATGTAATAGGTGATTTTAAACCAGAACTGCCTTTGTGCTAGCGGATTAGATGGAGCAGAATTCAATAAATGTGACCAGGAATGTTTTCTGAAGCCATTTGTGGATGGTCCCATTCGCGAAGGTGCTACAGAATCTTTTAGTGTTAAGCCCAGGGCAGGGGATTCAAAAACAAGAGGACATATGTTTATGGCGAGAGGGGCAAGATTTAATACAAAGCTAATGGGCAACCATTTTGCTCAGAGGGTGGTGAGTATATGGAAAGAGCTGTCAGAGGAGGTAGTTGAGGAAGGGACTATGACAGCATTTAAAAGACACTCGACAGGAAAGGTTTAGAGGGATATGGGCCAAATGGGACCAGCTTAGTTGGGTCATCTTGGTCAGCATAGACGAGTTGGGCCGAAGGGTCTGATTCAAGCTGTATGACTCCACACTTGACGTTCTCTTGGAAGTTGCAGAAGTTGTTTATTGTTACCACACAACCTAGATCTTCCGGGAAAGTAGAGAAGGGAATAGCTGATGGAATTTAACTCAGACAAGTGTGAAGTGAAGCATTTTGCGAACTTAAACCAGACAAAAACATACACAGTGAATGGCAGGATCTGGGGAGTGTTGCTCTACGGTTAGACCATATAACCATATAACAAACCATATAACAATTACAGCACGGAAACAGGCCCTCTCGGCCCTACCAGTCCGTGCCGACCATTTGTTTTCCCCTAGTCCCATCTACCTGCACTCGGACCATACCCCTCCATTCCCTTCACGTCCATATACCTATCCACTTTACTCTTAAATGTTAAAATCGATCCTGCCTCCACCACTTCTGCTGGAAGCTGATTCCACACAGCCACCACCCTCTGAGTAAAGAAGTTCCCCCTCACGTTACCCCGAAACCTCTGTCCCTTAATTCTCATGTCATGCCCTCTTGTTTGAATCTTCCCTACCCTCAATGGGAAAAATATAGACCTTGGAGTACGGAATGGCGGTGCTGGCTCGAAGGGCTGAATGGCCTACTCCTGCACCTATTTTTCTATGTTTCTATGTTTCACACAACGGTGGTGGGTGCATGGATCAAATTGCCAGATGTAAAGGGAGAGGCAGGTAACATTTGGAAAGGTACATGGAGAGGAAAGGTTTAAACGGTTTAAAAGAACATGGACCAAATACAGGCAAGTTGAAATAGCATAGACAGGCATCTTGGACAGTATATTGGGATGCATCACGGCTTGGTTTGGGAACAGCTCCATCCAAGACCACAGGAAATTGCAAAAAATAGTGGACACAGCCCAGACCATCACACAAATCAACCTCCCTTCCATTGGTTCCATTTACACCTCACGCTGCCTCGGCAAGGCCAGAAGCATCATCAAGAACAAATCACACCCTGGTCACTCCCTCTTCTCCCCTCTCCCATCGGGCAAAAACATATAGAAGTGTGAAAACGCACACCTCCAGATTCAGAGGCAGTTTATTCCCAGGTGTTATCAGACAACTGAATTATCCTACCACAACTAGAGAGCAGCCCTGGACGAGTATTGGACTATATTTGATCGGATATTACTGGCTTTACCTTGCACAAAGTTATTCCCTTATCGTGTTTCTGTACACTGTGAGTGGCTCAATTGTAATCATATATTGTCTTTCTGCCGACTGGTTAGCACACAAAAAAAGCTTTTCATTGTATCTCGGTGCGCGTGACACTAAACTAAGTTGTAAACGGAAAAATGAACAAGTTGAGTTGAAAGACCTGTTCCCTTGCTATTTCACTTGATGAAGCAATGAAAAATTGGCATTGAGAAAAAAAATGACACAGACATATATCTAGCTATCTCTCCACATAAAACCTGTAATGCATTTTTATCTATTCATCAGAGGACAAGACGATCCTTGAATTTACGTCAGTGCTTTGTGTAACATCACAACTACGACCAACGTGATTTTTACATTTGCTGATAGTTATCAGCTGGATCCACAACAACAATGAGACAAAGTGCACATAAGAGGTCGAGAACCTAGTGTTATGGTGTCAGGACAATAACCTAGTCCTGAACGTCAATTAGACAAAAGAGTTGGTTGTTGATATAAGGAAGTCAAGGGGTGAAACCAACCCTGTCCTCATCAGTGGAGCCGGTGGAGGCCAAGTCAATTGATATTTTTAAGGCAGAGATAGATGGATTTTTGATTACTATGGATGTCAGGGGTTTTGGGAAGAAGGCAGGGGAATGGGGTTGGGAGGGAGAGATAGATCAGTTATGGAGTAGACATGATGGGCCAACTGGCCTAATTGAGCTCCTACAACTTATGGCCTTATTCAAGGCCATAGACATCCATATCATCAGCAACCTGACTTGGTCTCTCCACACTGATCAAGAAAGCACACCAGCGTATTTGTTTTCTTAAGCATTTGAGAAGATTTGGCATGTCCACGAGGATTGTCTCAAATTTCTACAGATGCGCTAAAGTATTCCGACAGTCAGCCTGGGATGGCAAACTGTTCTGCTCATGACCGAGAGTGGTGTAGAGAGTGGTGAACACAGCCCAGTCCATCACTGGAATCACCACTTCATTCCATCCAGTTCATCTTCACGATAAACTGCGACAGGGCGGCTGGAAGTATCATCAAGGATGCCTAGGAAGGAGCGGCAGATGCACCGTAGATAGACACAAAAACCTGGAGAATCTCAGCAGGTCAGGCAACATCTCTGGAGAAAAGGAATGTGATGTTTTGGGTCGAGACCCTTCTTCAGTCTGAGAGTCAGGGAAGAGGGAAACAAGACATATGAGAGGGTACAAAGAACAAAGGAATGGAAGGTATGCAAAAGGACAAATCAATGCCACCAATGATGATCAAGGAAAGGTGGAGCCCACAATGATCCATTGTTGGCAGTGGAGAAGGTGATAACAAGTGATGCAAACAGCAAAAAGGCTCTGTCTAATATACACTGACACAGATCGGTCTGTTAGGAATGACTGAGGTAGACAGAGATCCGTTGTAAAGTAGAACAACAACCATAAAGGGGATATAACTTTGTTTAAAGAAGGGTTCCGACACAAAATCTCACCAATCCTTTTTCGAAAGAGATGCTGTCTGACCCACTAAGTTACTCCAGCACTTTGTGTCCATCTTCAGAATAAATGGGCATCTGCAGTTCCTTCCTACATATAGAATGTTCTCACTGACAGAGATACAAAGTGGGGAGTATGGGATTAAGTGTCATTTATACCCAGACTGATTTTTAATTCCACTGCAAATTCAGTTCCAGCATTTAATGAGTGGTTATTTGAAATAGCGCTCACGACAAATTCTACCCTCTAGTACTGGCAATTAGAAAAGATTGTAAATACACTGAAATAGTTGAGTAGCAAATTCATCTGTGATATGGAGAGCTTGAACTCAAAAGGACACAAAGTGCTGGAGTAACTCAGCAGTCAGTTTGAAGATGGTCTCGCCCCAAAACGTCACCCATCCATGTTCTCCAGAGACGCTGCCTGACCTGCGGAGCTACTCCAGCACGTTGCATCCTTCTGTGTAATAAAGAGCATCTGCAGTTCTTTGTGTGGGAAGGAACTGCCAATGCTGGTTTATTCCGAAGATAGGCCCAAAACACTGGAGTAACTCAGCGGGTCAGGCAGTATCTCTGGAGGAAAGGAATAGGTGATGTTTCAAGTCGGCCCGAAACGTCACCTATTCTTTTTCTCCGGAGATGCTGCCTGACCCACTGTTATTACAGTATGTTGTGTCTATCTGCAATTCCTTGTTTCTAATACTTGAACTCAGTTTGAAAGCATTAATGAAAATAAATTAACTCCAGTAACGTATCTTGTTGGAGGCATCCTAAAGGGCCTGTCCCACTTGGGCGACCTAATCCGCGAGCTCTGGCGAGTTTGCCCTCGACTCATACTCGCAGCATGGTCGACACGAGGTCCTAGGAGGTCCCCTTCCTGCTTGAGAGTAGTCCCCGTGTACTCGAGGCCTCAGCTAGGTCGCGGCATATTTTTCAACATGTTGAAAAATGCCCGCGAGTAAAAAAAGGTCGCCATGGAAAAAATCGCTACTTCTTTTAGTTGTAAGTTTAGTCGAAGTAGTTCGGCATGTTAGTCGTAGGTAATCGAGGGTAGTCGTAGATAGTCTTCATCATAGTCGAAGGGAGGTCGAAGGAGGTCGTCTTCACTCTCCACTATTCGGTGTCCAATTTTCCCGAAGTTAGTCGTAGTTAGTCGTAGCTAGTCGAAGCTAGTCTTCAACATAGTCGAATGAGGTCGAAGGAGGTCTTCTACATTGTTGAAGGAGGTCTTCAACATGTCATTTTTTCAAACTCTTCTAAACTCTTCTAAACTCGCCAATTAGGTCGCCCAAGTGGAACAGCCCCTTTAAACTCTTACAATATTCACGCACAATTAAGTATAGAGTGAACTTTCAAAATATATATTTTTAATCTTAGATTTCAAATCAGTATGTATAAATAAGAATATTGTAATCTAAAAATAATAGAAATTACACTTTTCAAAAAGATACATTATTTAAACATTATTTTACCATCACTTGCGTTTCCTTTTGCGGAAAATTATTAATTATGCAGAGTCATAGAACCATACAGCATGGAAACAAGCCCTTCAACTTGACCTGCCTTTGCCGACCAATATACCCCCATCCAAGCTAATTCCACTTACACCTATTTGGCCCATATCCCTCTAAATCTTTCCTATCCATGTACCAGTTCTAATGTATTTGAAATGTTGTTGTTGTACCTGCCTCAGCTAGTTCCTTTAGTACATGTATACTTCCACAACTTCTGTTGTTGTGCAGAGATTTGAAATGAAAATAAGGGGCTTCAACAATATGCCAAGCCCATAAAAAATAAATATTTTCAGCGCAACAATTTCTCTCTAATAATACTAATTTCAGAATTTTATATTGGTAACAATTTAGGAATACCTGCATTCCTAAAACGGTATTGGTTTTATAAAGATGATATATCAAAGACGGTCATGATTTTTGAACAGGAGATAGACACAAAATGCTGGAGTAACTCAGCGGGCCAGGCAGCATCCTTGGATAGAAGGAATGGGTGACGTTTTGGGTCAAGACCCTTCTTCAGACCGAGAGTCAGGAGAGAGGGAGGCAGAGATATGGAAGGGTAAGGTGCAAGAGATCATAGGGGACAAAGATCTAGGAAATAGTAAAATTGTTAGCTGAGGGGAAGGTGACAAAAGTCATGCAATCAGTATCTGCAGGTAGTGCTGCTATAACGATTGTTTCCATAACATGAATTGTATATATGCAAATGATGAATTGGTGAGCACTATTTGTATTTCTTGGATAGAATTGGTTTGAACATATTTTCAATTGAGAACTAGAGAACCACTTAAAAGTTAACTTGAAAATTGACAAGCAGAAAAACAAGTTGTCTTGATTTCAACAGTGAAGGGGAAACAAACCTGTTTCCATGTAACCTCCCAGCAGCAATGAAAAAAACAATTGTCTTCTAAAAATACAGCTGCTACTTTATCTGCGGGAGGGCATTGAAATTGACAAGCAATTGCTTCCACTGACATTTGAGCAATGATACTCTATTAAACAACCTAACATTCAGTCTTTAGAATTTTTAGCTTGCAGTAACAAAAATAAACTCACTGCTATTGAAAAGGCCTTTATTTTTGAAAAATCCTGCAGGAAAAATAACTTTGTTGTCACGAGGCTAAAACTCCTGAGGTACAATTCCCCTTTGACAAAATTGTCTTTATAACTCGATTTTCAATAACACAAGGTTTCTTAGAAACATAGAAAAATAGGTGCAGGAGAATGCCATTCGGCCCTTCGAACCAGAACCGCCATTCAATATGATCATGGCTGATCATCTAAAATCAGTACCCCATTCCTGCTTTTTCCCCATATCCCTTGATTCCTATAGCCCTGAGAGCTAAATCTAACTCTCTCTTTTAAACTTTCAAGAACGCAAGTCATGTGATGACAAAACTACCTGTATTACGTTAGAATAAATAACTATTTCTAAAGTAGCATTACTTCTCAAATTCACACATTTCTTGTGCAGATGTAACTCAAGAATAACTGCATTTCTAAACCACCACTAAAGGGCTTGTCCCACTTGGGCCATCACTTGCGCGACAGGTCGGCAATGACGGTCGCGCGACTGTCCCGCGAGAATTGCGCGCGTCATCATGCGCCCGCACAGCCGTCTGAAGCGCGTGACATAGAAACATAGAAATTAGGTGCAGGAGTGGGCCATTCGGCCCTTCGAGCCTGCACTGCCATTCAATATGATCATGGCTGATCATCCAACTCGGTATCCTGTACCTGCCTTCTCTCCATACCCCCTGATCCCTTCAGCCACAAGGGCCACATCCAACTCCCTCTAAAATATAGCCAATGAACTGGCCTCAACTACCTTCTGTGGCAGAGAATTCCACAGATTCACCACTCTCTGTGTGAAAAACGATTTTCTCATCTCGGTCCTAAAGGACTTCCCCCTTATCCTTAAACTGTACGCAATACTCCAGGTGTGGCCTCTCCAAGACCCTGTACAACTGCAGTAGAACCTCCCTGCTCTTGTACTCAAATCCTTTTGCTATGAATGCCAACATACCATTCGCTTTCTTCACAGCCTGCTGCACCTGCATGCCTACTGTCAATGACTGGTGTACCATGACACCCAGGTCTCGCTGCATCTCCCCTTTTCCTAATCGGTCACCATTCAAATACCAGTCTACCTTCCTGTTTTTGCCACCAAAGTGGATAACCTCACATTTATCCACATTATACTGCATCTGCCATGCATTTGCCCACTCACCCAGTCTATCCAAGTCATCCTGCAGCCTCCTAGCATCCTCCTCACAGTTAACACTGCCCCCAGCTTCGTGTCATCCGCAAACTTCGAGATGTTGCATTTAATTCCCTCGTCCAAATCATTAATGTATATTGTAAATAGCTGGTGTCCCAGCACTGAGCCTTGCGGCACCCCACTAGTCACTGCCTGCCATTCTGAAAAGGACCCGTTCACTCCTACTCTTTGCTTCCTGTCTGCCAGCCAGTTCTCTATCCACATCAATACTGAACCACCAATACCATGTGCTTTAAGTTTGTATACCAATCTCTTGTGTGGGACCTTGTCGAAAGCCTACTGAAAGTCCAGATACAACACATCCACTGCTTCTCCCTTATCCACTCTACTTGTTACATCCTCAAAAAATTCAATAAGATTCGTCAGACATGATTTATTCTTCGTAAATTCATGCTGACTTTGTCCAATGATTTCACCACTTTCCAAATGCGCTGCTATCCCATCTTTAATAATTGACTCTAGCAGTTTCCCCACCACCGATGTTAGACTAACTGGTCTGTAATTCCCCGTTTTCTCTCTCCCTTTTTAAAAAGTGGGGTTACATTAGCTACCCTCCAATCCTCAGGAACTACTCCAGAATCTAAAGAGTTTTGAAAAATTATCACTAAGGCATCTGCTATTTCTGGGGCTACTTCCGTAAGTACCCTGGGATGCAGCCTAAGTGGCCCTGGGGATTTATCAGCCTTTAATCCATTCAATTTACCCTACACCACTTTCCGGCTAACCTGGATTTCACTCATTTCCTCCATCTCAATAGCGATCCCCTGCTATTTCCGGCAAATTATTTATGTCTTCCTTAGTGAAGACAGAACCAAAGTAGTTATTCAATTGTGTTAACGAAGAAACTGCAGATGCTGGAGAATCGAGGGTTACACAAAAAGCTGGAGAAACTCAGCGGGTGCAGCAGCATCTAAGGAGCGAAGGAGATAGGCGACGTTTCGGGTCGAGACCCTTCTTCAGACTGGTCAGGGATCAGGGAAACGAGAGATATAGACGGTGATGTGAGAGATAAAGAACAATGAATGAAAGATATGCAAAAAAGTATCGAATGATAAAGGGAACGAGCCATTGTAAGCTCTAGAGGGAATGCCAGGGCCCTAGGGCTGAGGGAGAGGGGGAGGGGGACAGTTAACAGAATTGAGAAAATTCGATGTTCAAGCCAAAGGATGCAAAAGCGGAATATGAGGTGCTGTTCCTCCAACTTGCGGTGTTGCTCACGAGAGGATACGGAATGGGAGGGGGAGTTGAGTTTTTGCGGACCGAGCGGAGGTGTTCGGCGAAACGATCGCCAAGCCTCCGCTTGGTCTCACCGATATAGATCATCTGGCATCTGGAGCAACGGATGCAGTAGATAATTTATTCAGTTTATTCAGACCAGTTATTCAATTGGTCTGCCATGTCCTTGTTCCCCATGATCAATTCACCCGTTTCTGACTGCAAGACATGTGACGTCATTTGAAGATGGACACAAAATGCTGGAGTAACTCAGCGGGACCGGCAGCATCTCTGGAGAGAAGCAATGGATGGTGTTTCGGGTCGAGACCCTTCTTCAGTCTGAAAGAAGGGTCTTGACCCAAAACGTCACCCATTCCTTCTCTCCAGAGATGCTGCCGGTCCCACTGAGTTACTCCAGCATTTTGTGTCTATCTTCAATTTTCTTGGACCCACTCTGGGAGTAGGCGTGGGGGCGGATCCGGATCCGCAACGGCCGTGAGCCCCAGGCTGAATTCGACGATCATTTCCCTGCTTCTGCTGCTATTGGAGGTGAGACGTTGCGTCGCGCCAGGGTCTTGGGCCTGTCCCACTTTGGCCGTCAGTTACGTGACAGGCCGGTGGCGCGCGAAGATTTTGTGCAGGATGATGTCCACACTCCTCTACGCCACTCCACGCCACTCCATGCGCCCGTCCCTCGCTACCCACACACTACCCACATGCCAGCAGGTCGCGTAAATGGCGCACGAAAGACAGCCAAGTGGGACAGGCCCTTAACTTTGCAATGCTTATAATTTAAAAACTTTGGAAATTCCGTATATTTAACACAGTATAATTTCATAAGTCTTGTACTTTTAAGACAGGTACAACCTTGGAATTCCTGTAATCTTAAAGCAGTATTGCTTTAGAATATCAGTAATTCTCAAGTGATATTATTTTGGAGCCACAGGTGTTCTGAATACCTTAGTATGATGCATTCCAATTTCAGTCGTTCTTCAGAAAAGGAAATGTTCCAAAGTAATACCGATTAATAAATACAACTATTCACAATCTTCATCGTTTTGTAATACCAATATTACTACGATAGGTTTAATTGTGCAATACTTGCAAGTTTAAATTAGTATTATTTTAGAACAGAATTTTTTATAAAGCAGGACAAGAGAATTTCTCCGCTCGTGTTATTTTGAATGGCATTCTCACTTGGTACTATTTTGAACTATCTGTTTCCCTAAAGCAGGTGTCATTTTAAAGCACCTGCATCTTTAAAGCAGTACTATTTACAGATATCTGAATTGCTGGGGTAGGTTTAATTGTGGAATATCTGATTTTCTGAATGTATCTGATTTTCTAAAGTAGTATTAATTTGGAAAATCTATTCTTTCAAAATGCATGTAAATTGGACACACACGTAATTTTAAAGCAGTTTTTAAAGTAATTTTTGAGTACTTCATTCCAAAATTAGTTTAATTACAGAATATCGGTACTGTCAACAATATTATTTTGCAAAATTCCCTTGATTTAAGAATTTGCACCTTTCCAAAATAAAATTCATTTGGCAATGCAGGTCACACCTGCTTTTGAAATGCAAGGTATTCCAAAGTAATATTCAGTTAGGAATACAGGGTAAATGTTTTAGAAATGCAGATTTTCTATTTTTACACTTGCATTAACAGTAAGGGCATTTGAAAGTAATACTAAAATTAATACATTGCTCCTAAATTGCACGACTGTAGAAAATCAGGTATTTTTAAAGCAATATTATTTTTCAGTAAAATCAATCTCAACAGTATTTTTTGAGAAACTGTATTATAACACAGATGCACCATTATTACTTGTTTTTAAATATCAATATTTTTAATGTTAATGCAATTCTGGAATGCATTCAATTCTAAACCAATGATGCTTTGGGATACTTCTAAAGCAGTGTTAATTCTAATTAATGGTCGCACTCTTAACTTTGTAGTGCTGATTTGGACGCCAGCATTCTCACGCTGGTTTACCTGCAGTAGATGAGGCAGTCCATGTGGTTGATCTCCTGGTCGGACCTGTACCTCCTGTAGTCCTCCCACAGGTCTTTGAAGGCAGTCACAGCAAGGATGAAGACCACCGGGGCCAGGGCTAACTCGGGCTGGAAGGCTCCAACGATGGGCACAAAGTTCAGCAGGGCGATGAAGACGAAGTAGACGTTGGCGAAGCGGTGGAACTGCTCGAAGAGGTTCTTGGGGAGGAAGGAGATGACCGAGTACTTGGTGGTCTTGAGCCTGTTGCTGGCGTGCGGCCGCGCCGGCTTGTCTTGCAACAGGTTGGAGCGGACGCTCCTGGTCTCTCTCTTCGACATCTTCTTGGTCTTCTTGCCGGTCAGCTTGCAACTCGGCCCCCACCGACAACCCTGGGCCATGCCGTGCTCCGCACCGCACCGCCACACCACCCTTCCTCCACATTGACCACCAACACAACCACAGAGAAACTCTTGCAACTTTACCTGCAAGAGTTGAAGTTACTAGCCAAAAACAAGAAACACAACTGCACCACCCAGGCAGCAACGCGTGGAAAGAAAAGTCACCGAAACAAGATCAAACAACGCAATCTCCACTACTGCTAACCATTCAAATGTCATTAAGCATCAAGATTGCACACAAAAAAAATGTTGCTGGCGGCAAAACGTGTCATCAATATCAGAAATGGCTCTTGTTTCCAACAATGCAAGATCCTATATATAAGCCGGGTATCCGAATGCGAATATCACCCATTCTGCACCGTTAAAGCACGCCAGCTGGACTGAAAATATCACCAATTGTGCAAGTGTCCAGGCGTCTGTGAAGCTGCCACTGTCCGAGACGATAGCCAACACACCACGTCTCCAAGCGCATCAAGGGCATCTTCTCTCCTCGCTTCCCTGCCCGCACTCTCAATCTTTGCTTTAACATTCAATTATGGTCTTGCTGTGGACTTCTTAGTAGTTATTCCTCTTCCCTGCCACCCTGAAACTTTCATCTCCCCGCCGTCCCACTCGGATGGTGCATAAAGCGAGGAGTGAGAGCAGCGGTTCGCACACAACGCTGAGCCTGACTCAAAAATCACAAAACAAAATCCCCCACTTTTCTAGTGTAGAGGCGTTGCTCCTGACGATAAACTCGACGTTTCCGGTCTTTAAAAAAAAAAAAAAAGTTTTGAAGACACGTCCCCACCGTCTTGTAACACTTTGGTCACCCTCCTGTCGGGGTTGTAAACTGCGGTAGAGCCACACGATGAAGGCTCTTCCCACGACTGCACCGCAGCGCTGTCAACACACCCTCTCACCAGAGCAGAGTGCGGCTCTCCACCCAAGCCGCTCCAACCCTTCTGCTTCTTTAAACTTGAACAGCACAGAGGCAAACTTCTGTGCTCCCTTTTAGCGCGCAAAAACAAAATGAATAGAGATTGGATTTGATTTGTTTTTTTTAAAACCATAAAACGGTCGTTCGCTGTCATTTGCAGCCTTGTTTGGGTCGTCATGGTAGCAAGGTGCGAGGCACACATACCACGTTTGACAAGAAACTATCTTAGATCAATAATTTCCGTTTCGTTTTCTGGCTACATTCCGTACTTAAGTCCCCATACCATCAGAGATGTTCTTACTCTGGCAAAAGGTCTTTCTCCTTCATTGCAGATACTCTAAAACTCCAGCTGATTGAAGCCATTTTTAGCATTTTGTAGTGATTATAAGTGCAAAAGCACTGTTAAATGTTAAATGTGAAAGGTATTTGAACTGCAATGCACAGTTGAGAATTTAGCTTCGATTGGTTTATTGTGAGGTAAAGTGAAAAGCATTTGTTCCGTGCTAACCAGTCAGTGGAAAGACAAGATGTTTTCGAAAGAACTGCAGATGCTGGAAAAAATGAAGGTACACAAAATGCTGGAGAAACTCAGTGGGTGAGGCAGCATCTATGAAGCGAAGGAATAGGTGATGTTTCGGGATG
The DNA here is from genome assembly GCA_035221665.1 of Okamejei kenojei. NCBI lineage: Eukaryota > Metazoa > Chordata > Chondrichthyes > Rajiformes > Rajidae > Okamejei > Okamejei kenojei. Next base: position 4,623,099 of record CM069136.1, read on the forward strand.
AGACGTCCGAATGAAGATAGTCCAAGGGTCTCCAATGAGGTAGATAGTAGCTCAGGACTACTCTCTAGTTGTTGGGAGGTTGGTTCAGTTGCCTGATAACAGTTGGGAAGAAACTGTGTTAAAGAAGGAACTGCAGATGCTGGAGAATCGAGGGTTACACAAAAAGCTGGAGAAACTCAGCGGGTGCAGCAGCATCTAAGGAGCGAAGGAGATAGGCGACGTTTCGGGTCGAGACCCTTCTTCAGACTGGTCAGGGATCAGGGAAACGAGAGATATAGACGGTGATGTGGAGAGATAAAGAACAATGAATGAAAGATATGCAAAAAAGTATCGGTGATAAAGGGAACAAGCCATTGTAAGCTGTTTGTGGTGTGAAAATGAGAAGCTGGTGCGACTAGGGTGGGGGAGAGATAGAGAGAGAGGGAATGCCAGGGCCCGAGGGCTGAGGGAGAGGTGGGAAGGGGAGGAGACAGCAAGGGTTAACAGAATTGAGAAAATTCACTGTTCAAGCCCAGAGGATGCAGACTCCCCAAGCGGAATATGAGGTGCTGTTCCTCCAACTTGCGGTGTTGCTCACTCCGGCCGTGGAGAGGTCGGATACGGGATGGGAGGGGGAGTTGAAGTGCTGAGCCACCGGAAGATCGGCTTGGTTAATGCGGACCGAGCGGAGGTGTTCGGCGAAACGATCGCCAAGCCTCCGCTTGGTCTCACCGATATAGATCATCTGGCATCTGGAGCAGCGGATGCAGTAGATGAGGTTGGAGGAGGTGCAGGTGAACCTCTGTCGGACCTGGAAGGACTGCTTGGGTCCCTTAAAGGAGTGGAGGGGGGAGGTGAAGGGACAAGTGTCGCATTTCTTGCGGTTGCAAGGGAAAGTGCCCGGGGAAGGGGTGGAGCGGGAGGGAAGGGAAGAATTGACAAGGGAGTTGCGGAGGGAGCGGTCTTTGCGGAAGGCAGACAGGGGGGAAGATGGGAAGATGTGGCGAGTGGAGGGGTCACGTTGGAGGTGGCGAAACTGGCGGAGGACTATATGTTGTATTTGCCGGCTGGTGGGGTGAAAGGTGAGGACCAGGGGGACTCTGCCCTGTTTGCGAGTGGGGGAATGGGGAGTGTTGCGGGGTATGGAGGAGACCCTGGTGCGAGCCTCATCTATAGTGGGGGAGGGGAATCCCCGTTCTCTGAAGAATGAGGCCATTTGTGATGACCTGGTGTGGAACACCTCATCCTGGGAGCAGATGCGGCGTAGACGGAGGAATTGGGAATAGGGGATGGAGTCCTTACAGGGTGGGAGTCCAGGTAGCTGTGGGAGTCAGTGGGTTTGTAGTGGATGTCGGTCAGGAGTGTATCACCTGCAATAGAGATGGTGAGGTCAAGGAATGGTAGGGAAATGTCGGAAATGGTCCAGGTGTATTTGAGTGCCGGATGGAAGTTGCTGGTGAAATGGATGAAGTCAGTCAGATGTGTGTGGGTGCAGGAGGTGACACCAAAGCAGTCGTCGATGTAACGGAGGTAGAGGTCGGGGATGGGGCCCTGGTACGCCGAGAACACGGATAGTGCGACGTACCCGACAAAGAGGCAAGCGTAGCTGGGGCCCATGCGTGTGCCATCCAAACACAAGGCGTAGCTATGGGCACACAAGAGGGAGTGGCCAGGCTGAGACTCGGCCTTGATTACGCTGCTGGCCTTGTAAATGGAGTCAAGGGAAAGGAGGTTGGTTTGTGTAATCACCTGGGCTGCGACTCTACAACTCGGCAATTTAATTGCGGTTTTTGATGGAGCTGTACCCAAACCATGCTGTGATGCGTCCCAATATAATGTTTTCTATGGAGCATCTGTAGAAGCTGGTGAGAGTTGTTGGGATATACTGTACCTCCCAAGCCTTCCAGGGAAGTAGAAGCATTGGTGTTGTTGTTCTTTAGTTGCGAGATACTCTCGTTTATAGTTCGTTTGAATCATTTATGCTTGGAGCCCACAAAGAAACATGCAGACGTTACTTTAGTGTTCAGTTTGGATTGTTGCAACTTCAGGGAGTACATCGAACATTACAGTACAGAAGCAGGCCATTTGGCCCACAATATCCATGCCGAAAATAATGTCAGGTTAAACTAATCTCCTCTGCTTGCTCTTGATCTATATCCCTCCATTCCCTGCATATCCATGTGCCTATCTAAAAGCCTCCTAAACGCCCCTATTGTATCTGCCTCCACCATCACCCCTGGCAGAACGTTCCAGGCATCCACCGTTCTGTGTGTATATAAAAAACTTGCCGCGCACATCTGCACATCCATGTCCCTCCTTTCCTTATCCCTGCAAGGTAGTAATTCCGTGGGCAGAAGTCACCGAAGCCATGGACACCTCACCGTCAGTGAGCTGAAAGGGTATGCGTGGAATAAGCTGGGTGACCTGTTCATGGATTGAGGGGAGTGCGTGGGAAGAAATGCAGTATTGCTGGAATAGCACATCAGAGAAGACAGAGGCAACACTGAGGATCTTCAGCCCCATAATAATTCCACTGATGAAAATCACCCCCGTTATTTAAACTGAAACTTTTCTCACACAATCATTCTGTTTTGTTTTTAAATACCTTGACCATTTTGTCACGGAGCAACTGCAAAATTCTTTGAAGTAGAACCATTTGATGTGTGACATTGCAACCATTTTCAATTCATATCTTCGCCAGGGTCTTTCATTGTATTGCTCTGGTTGGGAACTGCAGATAAAGCAGGCTTGTAGTAGCCTGATTGTAGTCCTGACGTAGCACTCCAGTGATGGTGGACTCAATGACATCGCAAAAAAAGCCACGAATCTGAATTAGTAACAGATATGAATTGTGGACTCGTACAACGTCCATGCAATCTACTGACCAGCGGTTTAAAAAAACAATATGGCAACAAAACCGGCAGTGGACAGAGGCGGCATTTTGCACGCCGCACGCACGAGAATACTTGAACAACTTTTAAAGTTGAAATCTGTAGCCAGAACGACAGCAGTCAGGAACGGGCTATTAAGCAATTTTGGTGGGCTAGTGATTTTGCAATCATTCAACTGGCCCAATGCATTTGGTGGGTCCTATCCCCCTGGAACAGAGGCACGGCACCTGGCGATGTCAGTCTGAAGAAGGGTCTCGACCCGATACGTCGCCCATTCCTTCTCTCCGGAGATGCTGCCTGTGCTGCTGAGTTACTCCAGCATTTTGTATCTCTCTGCAGTGTCATGGAGGCCACCATTGTGTTAGAAAATGAGATTGCCAGGGAGGTTTTCTGGTAAGATTGAAGTATTGGAGCATGCAAACACTTCCCACCCCCCCCTATCATCCTTCTGGCCAATTTACTGTACATTCACTAAGGAACAAGGTGCAAAGATTTCTGTCTGAGAGGAATATGAGGGACTGCTCAGTATTCGGTTTCACCAAGATTAGCCCCTGACGCTTCGGACATGCCACTCCAGGCCAAGGGGTTTTCCATCCATTTATTGACTGGATGGTGGCATCGGGAATGGGAAGAGGCGTCACCATACACGCGACTTGGTAATCGGACTTGGCAGTCTTGTCCCATTCCAGCTTCCCCCACCTGGAGCATCAGGCAGTTAAGTGACTGTTCTATCATAATTTAGTTTAGTTCAGAGATACAGGGAAACAGGCACTTTGGCCCACACCAACTAACAAAGACAATGAACGTTGACTTCTCTAACTTCAGGTAGCCCTTGCTTTCTCTCTCCATCCCCTCCCCCTTCCCAGTTCTCCCACTAGTCTTACTGTCTCCGACTACATTCTATCTTTGTCCCATCCCCTCCCCTGATATCAGTCAGAAGAAGCACCTCAACCCGAAACGTCGCCCATTCCTTCTCTCCGGAGATGCTGCCTCACCCGCTGAATAGTATACTCCAACACTTTGTGTCGTTTAATAATCACCCTACCTTAGTTCTATCCTACACACTGGGGGCAAGTTACAGAAGCCAATGAAACTACAAACCTGCACGCCTTTGGAATGTGGGAGGAAACTGGAGTACCTGGAGAAAACCCACGTGGTCACAGGGAGAATGTGCAAACTCCGTCCAGACGGCACCTGTAGTCATGAGCGAACCTGGGTCTCTGATGCTGTGAGGCAGCTGTGAGGCAGCAACTCACCCACTGTGCCACCCTAGAGAGTGCCGCTGTACCGCTGTGTCTCTACCAAGAGAGCTCTCCACTATCAGCCTAACTGTAGCCTACTTATTTCCCAGCTTTCTCCCTTCTACTACAACCAGTTTCAAGACGGGTCTCAACCTTAAACGTCACCTATCCATGTACTGCTATTCATCAAGTATAAAGATGGAGCATAAATGGCTCCTACAGAGGGAATGGCAAGAACAGCCTCAGATCAGATCCTTGCAGGTGGTTGTAGAATAAAATAATATCGCTTGTTAATCTGCAAAAATTAATAACTGGGAAAGTGAAGAGTGTGAAGATCCCGCTGTACATTATTAAATATAAAGCAGCGGCGCAGTATAGAGTTTATTCCTTACAGTGCCAGGCACATGGGTTCAATCCTGACTACAGATGCCGTCGGTGAGGAGTTTGTATGTTCTCCCTGCGACTGCGTGGGTTTTCTCCGGGTGCTCCGGTTTCCTCCCACACTCCAAAGACGTGCAGGGTTGTAGGTTAATTGGCTTTGGTAAAATTGTAAATTGTCCCTTGTGTGTAGGATAGTGTTATTGTATGGGGATCGCTGGTCGGCACAGCCTCGGTGGGCCGAAGGGCCTGTTTCCGTGCTGTATCTCTAAAGCCTGAAGTCTGCGCTTGAACATGGGTGTGTTATTGAAGCAATAGTCACAAAGCTCACCTTGTTTTAATTCCATTGGTCATAAACTTTGGTTTATGTTACCCATTCTTACATTCGTGAATGATGTAAATCAGAACACAACAATGACTTATAAATAGAACTGACGTTGAGGTGAAAGTTGTGCACCTCAGGGCTGCCATTTGCACGTTGAGGACCATTAAACGTAGGTTATTACCAATGTTATTACCGACAACCTTCACAATCTAAGGACATCCAACAGCACTTTCCAGTGAATTAACAACTTACCTTTAGAAGACCAGTTACTATTTTAGGAAACGTAGCAGCCACTTTGCGCATGGCAAGATTTCGCAAACAACAGCATCAGTGTTGTTAGTTTAGTTTAGGTTAGAGATACAGCGTGGAACCGTCCACTGAGTCTGCACGCACCAGCGATCCCCGCACATTAACACTATCCTACACACACTAGAGACAATTTACATGTATACCAAGCCAACGGGCCTGTTTCCGCACTGTTTCTCTAAAACAAAAAAAAATTAAATTCACCTACAAACGTGTATGTCTTTGGGGTGTGGGAGGAAACCAAAGATCTCAGGGAAAATTCATGCAGGTCACGGGGAGAATGTACAAACTCCACACAGATAGCACCTGTCAGGATCGAACCCGGGTCTCTGGCGCTGTAAGGCAGCAACTCTACTGCTGCGCCACCGTGCCGTCCCCAAGTTGCAGAATAAACATTGCCAGAACCCACTACACTGCTGCAACATAACATCATATGACCAGTCTGGAGAAGAGCCCGACCCAAATAATCAAATGTCCGTTCCCTCCAAGGATGCTCTCTGACCTGCTGAGTTCCTCCAGCACTGTGTATTTAGCTCAAGATTCCACCATCTGCAGTTTCTAAGTCTACATAACACCATATATTGTTTTCTAATGATCCATTTGAAGGTGCAGACTGATTCAACAGATATCCAAAGTACAACGAACAGCTTCAGCCTAAATATCTTGTTCCCAAGTCTCTAGAAAAGAAGTGTGTGGTAGGAAAGAACTGCGGATGCTGGTTTAAATCGAAGGTAGACACAAAATGGTGGAGTAACTCAGCGGGGCAAGCAGCATCTCTGGAGAGAAGGAATGGGTCTGAAGAAGGGTCTTGACCTGAAACGTCACCCATTCCTTCTCTCCAAAGATGTTGCTTGTCCCGCTGACTTACCCCTGCATATTGTGACTACCTTCTCTAGAAAAGAACTGGAGCCTGAAGCCTGAGGTATATGACACCTAACTGAGCTATGCCTGATGAACGGTTGAATAAAAACCAGTAAAGAAAATCGCCAGAAGAATCAAATATGGAAGTTATTAAAAATGTTGACCCAGCAGCCAGGGAGCGAAAATATGGGATGAGGCAGGCATAAGTTCATAAGTTATAAGAACCGAATTAAGCCAGTCAACCCATCAAGTCAACTCCACCATGCAATCATGGCTGGTCTATCTTTCCCTCTCAACCCCATTCTCCCCACAACCCCTGGCACCCATACCAATAAAGAACCTGTCAATCTCAGTCTTAAAAATATCGTTGGCTTGTCCTCCAAAGCATTCTGTGACAATCAATTACACAGATTCACCAGCATACTTTTTTGGCTATATGTGTGTTGTGTAGGTACATTAGTGGCATTTAAAAAACTTTTGGATAGGCATATCGCGAGCTCGTAATCTCAGGAGAGGCTGAGTCGGGAAGCTCCAATGACGCAGAGGCTCGACCAGCCCCGACGCGGGTTCCAATCGCCGCCGCGAGAGAGCTGAGATCCCCCCCGATGCAGAAGCTGATCGCCCCGATGCGGAGGGCCCAAACGACCCGGCTACGGGAGTCAAGATCGTTCCGTCAACGGAGGGCTCGAGGCCCCCAACTACAGGACAGCAAAGGAGGGAAGAGATTTGAACTTTTTTTCGCCTTCCATCACAGTGAGGAATGTGGAGGAGTCACTGTGGTGGATGTTTATGTCAAAATGTATTTTGTCTGTTCCGTTGCTTTTTATTTGTATGAATGAATTGGCAAATGAAATTCCTCGTATGTTGCTAAACATACGAGCTAATATAGTATAATTGTGATTGTGATGAATAAAGCTGAGAATGGAGGTATATGGGCTTGGTGCAGATAGATAAGTGATGGGCTTGACAAGTGATGCACGCCACAGATATTGTGGGCCGAAGGGCTTGTTCTTATGCTGTACTGTTCTGTGTTAAATGTTCTACGTTGTGGAGCTGAACTAGTTGGAGAACACTGCTTGAGAAGATGGGTGGCTCGGTGGCGCAGCGGTAGAGGTACAGCGCCAGAGACCCGGGTTCGATCCTGACTACGGGCACTGTCTGGACGCAGTTTGTGCGTTCTCCCCCTGACCTGCCTGAGTTTTCTCCAAGATCTCCAATTTTCTCCCACACTCCAGAGACATACAGGTTTGTAGGTTAATTGGCTCGGTAAAATTGTAAATTGCCCACAGTGTGTCCAGGATAGCGTTAGCGTGCAGGGATCGCTGGTCAGTGCTGACACGGTGGGCCAAACGCCTGCTTCCGCGCCCAATCTCTAAACTAAGAGGGTCTCGTACTCCCTTCACTCTTCCCTTTCTTTACTGCCACAAAAGATAATGCCTACTTAGCCAAAGGACAAAGGGGAGGACTATTTATTTATTTATTTGTTTTAAATATTGTTTTATTTTCCATTTCCTGTATTTACAAAGCCACTTCTCAACCTTCTGCACTGGAGGTCACTGCAAGTGAAGCCTCAGTGTGTTCCCCCCGTGCTACACTGCGCAAACTACTGCACCATTCCATACAATCTACTCAAGCCAGTCACGGACTGTGGCTGTGGTTCCTGAAAAAAATAAATTAGTGAATGGCCCCCATCTAGAGAATGGTTTCTAAATGATAATTAACAGTTTCAGGAGAAGCACTGCATGCACTGGTGTCATCTATGTCTCAATGTTAAATACTTTGCAAAGCAGTGAAAATGTGATTCAAATTTTAGTGTCATTTAAGTAGTTATTGTCTTTTATTTGTCTGGAAAATCAGTCCATCTTTTTACTGCTCAAGTGGTACATAATTGAATCTTGTATGATGCATAAACATTGCCACGGTTATTTGTTACATGATTTATTTCCTCAAGGCTGTTAAAATCCATCTATGTAATTAAAATTGCTGCATATCATGTGAATTCTAAGAGAGTCAGATATCAAAAAGACGTCACAAACTTTGTTTGCTGAAGGCAACCAGCAAGGCTGTCCATCAGCAAATGTCATCACCACAAAAGGAAACCTTTGCGAAATTGGAACCGCAGAAGCTGGAATCTGGAGCAAAAGACAAAAGTGCTGGAGTAACTCAACAGGTCAGGCAGCATCTGTGGAGGACATGGCTTGGTGATGTTCCGGCTCAGGATATGTCTTCGGACTGATTACAGACAATAGGTGCAGGAGTATCCCGACTATTCGATCCCGATTACGGGTGCCGGCTATACGGAGTTTGTACGTTCTCCCCGTGACCCGCGTGGGTTTTCTCCGAGATCTTTGGTTTCCTCCCACACACCAAAGACGTACAGGTTTGTAGGCTAATTGGTTTGGTATAAGTGTAATCTGTCCCTAGTGTGTGTAGGATAGTGTTAATGTGCGGGGATCGCTGGTCGGTGCGGACTCGGTGGGCCGAAGGGACTGTTTCCACGCTGTATCTCTAAACTAAACTAAACTAAAGACAGAGCTTATCTCAGAAGGTAGAAAAGAGAAAATAGACAATAGATGCAGGAGTAGGCCATTCGGCGCTTCGAGTCAGCACCGCCATTCAATGTGATCAAGTAGCGGGGGGGGGGGGGGGGGGTGGAGGGGGAGGGTAGGGGGGGAGGAACGGTGAAAAAGAGAGACATAAAATGGTGGAATTACCTAGCGGGTCAGGCAGAAGGGGAGCTTCTGTCACCGCTGCACAGAACCAGCTGCTGGAGTGGAGCCGCGCTGGAGTGGACATGGTGGCCGTCGCAGAGCCAAAGTCAGGAGACGGCCAGCGGCCGCGGAGAACATGTCCAGAGCCGGTGGCCAAAGTGACCGCCAAGAAACGTTCGAGGCTGGTGGACCCTTCATGAACCACTGCCGTCTTTCTGGTGAAGATGTTCCCACAGTTGGGCAGGGAGTTCTAGACTGATACTGATATTCCCAATTCAGGATGGCGTGTGGCTTGGAAGGAAGTCTGGATTGGTGTCTCCGTGCATCAACTTTCACTGGTAGACCTTGCAGATTTGGGACAAGTTATTGGAACAATCTGTGCAAGTAATTGCAATGCATTTTGTAGATGACACCCACTGCAAATACAAGGTGCCAGTGGTGGGATGTGGAAATGCTTCGAGTGGATGATGCAATGCCAATTATGTGGGCTGTTTAGCCCTTCAACGGGTACTCTCCTAACTGGTGTATTGAAAGCAAACATCTAACTGCAACCTGATAGCAGGATCTTGACAAGGAGGTTTGTGGAAAGCTACATTGCATTCTTGCCTAATCCAAGCCATAAAGTCCTAGAGATACAGTGTAGAAACAGGCCCTTCAGCCCAACTTGCCCACACCGGCCAATGTGTCCCAGTTACACTAGTCCCGTCTGCACCCATTTGGCCCATATCCCTCCAAACCTGTCCTATCCAAGTATCTGTCTAACTGTTTCTTAAATGTTGGGATAGTCCCAGCCTCAACTCCTCCTTTGGCAGCTTGTTCCATTCACCCACCTCCCTTTGTGTGGAAAAGGTACCCCTCAAAATCTTTTCCCCTTCACCTTAAACCCGTTTCCTCTGGTCCTCGATTCATCTACTCTGGGCAAAAGACTCTGTGCATCTACCCAATCTATTCCTCCATATACACCACAATAAGACCACCCCTCATCCTCCTGCGCTCCAATAAATAGAGTCCCGCCCCACTCAATCTGGGCCCTGAAATTAAGTTGGAAGAAATTGACAATGCATTGAGCCAGACTGATCCATTTCAGTGTATAAAAACCTTCCCAGCCTAATTTAATGTTTTAGTTCAGTTTAGTTTATTGGCATATGTACTGAGGTACAGTGAAAGGCTTTCCTTTCGGTGCTAGCCAGCCAGCGGGAAGACTATACGTGATTACAATCGAGCCATCCACAGTGCTGAGATACATGATAAAAGGAATAACGTTTAGTGCAAGATAAAGCCCAGTAAACTCCGATTAAAGAAAGTCAGAGGACCTCCAGGGATGTACATAGTACTTATGACCATTCCCTAGCTGTCACTAGGATGCCTGATGGGTTCAGTTGCCTGATAACAGTTGGGAAGAAACTGTCCCTGAATCAGGAGTGTGCATTTCACACTTCTGTACCTCTTGCCTAAAGGGAGAGGAGACATGGCAGATTATGGCTATTCAAGTAAACATCCAAAAACTTTATAAATGTAATGGGGGGTTGTGCTTCCATTTTTAGTTTAGTATAACTTAGTTTAATTTAGTTTGGTTTAGTTTACTTTAGTTTGGTTTTGAGATACAGTGGGGAAACTGGCCCACCGAGCCCACAACAACCAATAATCACCCATTCATGCTAGTTCTATGTTATCCCACTTTCCCTTCCTACAGATTAGGGGCAATTTACAGAGGCCAATTAACCTACAAACCTGCTCATCTTTGGAAAATGGGAGGAATCCAGAGCACCCACTCTTCTACAACTTGGGCGGAAAATTATTTCCTCACTACTCCTCTGTTAGTTACTCACCATCTATGCTTCTTGGTTTTTGATTTCTCTGCTGAACCCTCCATTGCGGCATGCCGTAATATCACACATCTCAGCCTCCTTTGATCCATAGAAAACAACCTTAGCTTTCCCAACCATTCGTCATGGCTCCACTTTTCCAGCCAATTTCAGCGTAATTCTCCTCCGCTCTCCTCCCCATAGCTATCTCATCTTTCCAGCAATTTCAAGGTTTCAGGGTTTCCAGGTCAGTTTATTGTCACATGTACACAGTGTCACATGTCACAGTGAAATTTGAGTTACCATACAGCCATACTAAGTGAAAAGCATCCTAGACATACAGCCACATAAAATGAAATTTGACATAAACATCCACCACAGCGGCTCCCCACATTCCCCACTGCGACTGAAGGTAATAAAGCCCAATCTTCTCCCTTGGTCTTGGTGACCATATATGGTCGCTGTCCTTCAGCTGTGACCTAACTAGCATTGCAGCTAACTTAATCGGATTAAACTCCATCTATCATATTTGCCCCCACCATCATCTTTGGCCTGTTTTGTAGCAGAATTAGAATATATCAATTCAGCAAACTTGAGGCTTTTGCAAATTATCTAAATGGCACCAGACCTCAGTAATTAACATGAATTTACCAAAGATTTTTTCAAGGACAGCTTTATCTCAAAAATGCCTGAGGCACCATTTAATGTCTGTTTTCTTTGAAGATAAAGAGAAGGGACTTCAATTTTCCATAATTTGTGGTCAATGGTTTAAATGTTTTACATTTCAGTTGAGGAAATATTACATGACATTGTTAGGCCACAGATAAAGCACTGTGTACATTCCTGGTCTCCGTACTGAGGACGGACATGATAGAACTTAGGCAGAAGATAGACACAAAATGCTGCAGTAACTCAGCAGGACAGGCAGCATCTCTGGAGAGAAGGAATGGGTGACGTTTCGGGTCGAGACCCTTCTTCAGACTGCGAGTCAGGGGAGGGGGAGATGTAAGGTGAGAGAAAGAGACATCAAAGGGGGTGGAGATCATGGCAAATGTAGAATATATCATTGTTAGCTAAGAGAAGGTAACAGGGCAAAGCAAACAGAGAGAACATTTAATCAGGGACAGTCAAACTGTGGCTCCAATTTGCACTGGGCCTCACTCTGACAATGGAGGAGGCCCAAGACAGAAAGGTCAGTGTGGGAATGGGAGGGGGAGTTGAAGTGTTTAGCAACCGGGAGATCAGGTAGGTTTAGTGGGCTGAGCGGGACCTTGGTATAGAGGTTAAAGAATCCCCAAAGATAGACACAAAATGTTGGAGTAACTCAGCGGGACAGGCAGCATTTCAGCAATCCCCAAATGGGCCAGCACAGGAGGAAATGGTGGCTTAGAGACCATAGAGGATACCTGCCTTCATTAGCCAAGGCATAGAATATAAGCACAGGGAGGTTATGGTACAACTATAAAAAATGTATTAGATAGCTGGGGCACATCTTCACCACACTATGGGAAGGGAATAATTACACTGGAGAGGAGATTCATCAGGATGAAGCATTTCAGCTATGAGGAGAGACTGGAAAAACTAAGTTTTGTTGTCCTTGGAGCGAGGACATAGCAGAATGAGGTAAAATAAATATAAATATTTCCCCTATATCAGAAGGCATAGTTCAAGATTCATATGTTCTATATTGTATGTAAGAGGCAAAGAATTAAGAGGGGATTTGAGGGAGAATTTTTCACCCAATGTGAAAGCTTCAAATGTACTGCCTATGGTAATGGAAGCAAATATTTTCACATTCAAAATTATTTAGATGAACTTTGGAATGCCATGGGATAGAAAGCTGCAGACTGGATGGTAGAAAATAGGGCTATTATGTCAAAAGGTCATAAATGAGAGGTGCAGAATTAGGCCATTCGGCCCATCACGTCTATCCCGCCATTCAATCATGGCTGATCTATCCCTCCCTCCTAACCCCATTCTCCTGCCTTCTCCCCGTAACCCCTGACACCCGTACTAATCAAAAATCTATCTATCTCTGCCTTAAAAACAGGGTTAAACAACTGTTTTTCCTCTGGGTAAAAAATAATATATTTTTCTTCCAATCCTCACCACACATTCCAGTTAACCTCCTCCAATTTTAACCACTTACTTTTTGGGATGTGGAAGCAAACTGGAGCACTCAGATAAAGTCTCACGTGGGCAAACTCAGGGCGGCACAGTGGCACAGTGGTTGAGTTGTTGCCTAAAGGGCCTGTCCCACTTAGGCAATTTTTTTAGGCGACTGCCGGCGACAGGGCTGTCGACTCACGGTCGCCGGGGTGTCGCCTGTATGCCCGTGAGCAGTCTCCTCGGTCGCCCAAAGAGTCGTAGCGTATTTCTGGTCGCTGCTGGACTTTGAAATGTTCAAAACCTTTCGGTGACAGTGGGTTTGTTGTAGCTTGACTTCTCCTGACGCAGGTGCTGTCGTAGGTTGCCGCCAGGATCTCGTAGGTTGCCGCCAGGATGACGTAGGTTATCGCCGTGGCTGACTTCGATGAATTCCATTGGTGACTACCTACGTCAACTGGCGACAGGTACCGGCGACTGAATTGTCCTCAGTTGTCTTCAGTTTTCGCCGACCGGGTCGTAGCTTGTCGCGTAGGTTGTCGTATGTGTGGTCATAGGTGGATGTCCTAATGGGTCGGCATTTTTTTCGGTAGCTTGCCGTAGACATTGTCCTAGACATTGTCGTGGGGGGGGGGGGGGGGGGTCCAGTCGCCGTTTTTTTGGCGACCTGCTACGATTATCACAGTCGCCTAAAAAGATAGCCAAAGTGGGACAGGCCCTTTTCAGTGCCAGAGACCCGGGTTCGATCCTGACTATGGATGCTGTCGATACAGAGTCTGTACATCCTTCCTGTGACCACGCGGGTTTTTTTCCGGGCGTTCTTGTTTCCTCCCACATTTGAAAGATGTGCAGGTTTGTAGGTTAATTAGCTTCTGTAACTTGTCCCTAGTGTGTAGCATAGAACTAATGTCAAGTCAAGTCAAGAGAGTTTATTGTCATATGTCCCAGATAGGACAATGAAACTCTTGCTTTGCATCAGAACAACGGAATATAGTCGGCACAAATACAGAACATATCATATCAGTGAGTCCATATACCATTATATAAATATATACACACATCAATAAATAAGCTGATCAATTGCAAATAAACAGATAATGGGCTATTAATGTTCAGAGTTTTGTTTGAGTTGAGTTTAATGGCCTGATGGCTGTGGGGAAGTAACTATTTCTGAACCTGGTCGTTGCAGTCTTCAGGCTCCTGTACCTTCTACCTGAACGCCGCAGGGAGATGAGTGTGTGGCCAGGATGGTGTGGGTCCTTGATGTTGCTGCCAGCCTTTTTGAGGCAGCGACTGCGATAGATCCCCTCGATGGTAGGGAGGTCAGAGCCGATGATGGACTGGGCAGTGTTTACCACTTGTTGTGGTTTTTTCCGCTCCTGGGCACTCAAGTTGCCGACCCAAGTCACGATGTAACCAGTGGCAGACTGGGTTTAAAAATATTGGTTGCCAGGAGACAAAGGCGGCCCACTTCATCAGGGGCCCACTTGCCATCGGGCAAGCTGACACCCTGGCCAGTCCACCACTGAATGCAACCGGTCAGCAAGCTCTCTACTGTGGAACTGTAGAAGTTAGAGAGAGTCCTCCTTGACATACTGACTCTCCGTAATCTTCTCAGGAAGTAGAGGCGCTGATGTGCTTTTTTAGTAATTGCATCAGTGTTCTCGGACCAGGAGAGATCTTCAGAGACGTGGGTGATTGTTAGGCAGCGAGGACTCGGTGGGCCGAAGGGTGTGTTTCCATGCTGTCCTTCTAATCTAATCTAAAAATAATCTAAAAAAATAATATAGAAAAGATGCAAACTCCACACAGACAGCACTGGCGATCAGGATTGCTATTTAATGACTGGCTTGGTGCACTGAAGATGTTAAAGAAGGAACTGCAGATGCTGGAAAGTCGAGGGTACACAAAATGCTGGAGAAACTCAGCGGGTGCAGCAGCATCTATGGAGCGAAGGAGATAGGTAACGTTTCGGGCCGAAACCCTTCTTCAAAGGCCTGAAACATTACCTATCTCCTTCGCTTTGAAGAAGGGTTTCGGCCTGAAACGTTACCTATCTCCTTCGCTGCATAGATGCTGCTGCACCCGCTGAGTTTCTCCAGCCTTTTGTGTATCCTTGGTGCACTTAAGAGTTAGTTTCTTTGCCGTATGACACTGTAATGTTGTGTCACTATGACTCAAAGGTGTTGAGGAGATTTAGGAGGATGTTTCCAGAGCTGGAGAATTATGAGGAGAGAATAATTAAAGGGTTTTTTTTGTTTGGCCACATGAGGGGAGGGTTAATTGAGCTGCATAAATTCTGGGGGGCCTGGACAAGATGAACACAAAAGGCCTATGTACTTGGCCAGAGAAATTCAATAACTGAGTGGATCATGGATTTAATTTGATAGTTGGATTAGAGAGGAGTTGAAAATCTTCCCAACCTGAGGATAGTGTGGGTGTGAAACACACTGGCAGATTGAGAGGTGGAGGCAGAGTGGAGGCCGGTAGTGCAGCCATCTCATAGCTCCAGCTGGCCTGGTTCAATTCCTGGTCCTTACTGTATGTCTGTGTGGAGTTCGCACGTTCACGTTTTGTACTTTCCCCAGGTGCTCCTGTTTGCTCTCACATCTAAAAAGAGACACTGGCTGCTAGGTTAATTGGCTTTTCAACATTTTCCCGGGTGCAGACGAATGGCAGGAGAATCTGGCAAATGGAGAGAGGCTTTTGAGAGAGGGTGGGTAATGGGAAATAAATTGGGAAGAGCTTTTTTGATTGAATTGTTCGATTGAAAGATACAGCATGGAAACAAGCCCTCCTGCCCATAGAGTCCATGTTCACAGTAGTTCTATGTTATTCCAGTTTCACCTTCATTCCCTACACAGTAGGGGCAATGTACGTGGCAATCACCCTACAAATCTGCTCATCTTTGAGGTAGAGTCACACAGTATGGAAACAGGCCCTTTGGCCCTAGTTGCCCACACCGACCATTTAGTCTCATATTCCTGTAAACATTTCCTATCCATGTACCTGTCCAAATATCATAGAGTCGTACAGTATGGAAACAGGCCCTTTGGCCCAACTTGCCCATACTGCCCAACGTCCCATCTACACTGGTCCGATTTGCCTGCATTTGGCCCAGATCCCTCTAAACCTGTCCTATCCACGTACCTGTCTAATTGCTTCTCAAACATTGCGATAGTCCCGATAGTTGCGATAGAACCGACGTGGGAGGAAACCTGTGCAGTCACAGGGAGAACGTGCAAACTCCTCACAGGCAGTACCTGAGATCAGGATTGATCAGAGATCAGGTCTCTGGCATCATTAGGTAGCAGCCGCCCCTTGACTGTGCCACTTTGTAAAGCCGCACACACTCTGAGATCTGAATAGCCTCCCTTTATGTCAGAAGGTACCTCAAAATGCAAGATCAATGCCAGCCTGGGGTGTAACGCAGAACAGAATATTCCTGCTTAGCTGAAAACGCCAACTTTGTACAATGTCCCACTTGAACTCAGACCTCTGTCAGTCTGGCATTTAACAGTCATATCCAAATCATTCCACAGAAGTCATTTCCATAGCCTTATCACAACAGAATGCAGTGTTGTGAAGAGAATTAATCCTCAGTGCACAAACTTAAACACAAAACCTTCAATTAAATTCTGAGTCCTTCAATTATTCAAGCACTTTTAAAATGAGTTAATCAACACTGTATTAACTATTGCTGTTGGGAAAGCAGCTCTGTAACTAAAACAAGATTAAGTTGCTGCTGGGAATCTGAAACAAAAGAGAAAATTGTTGAAATTGTTGACAAGTCATTGTCCTTAAAGTTAACTATGCTTCTCTCGTCACAGGTGCTGTCTGACCTGTTGAGTCTTTCCGCCACTTATATTTCAGATTCTTTGCATTGTTTATAAGTGATAGGAGTAAAATTAGGCCATTCGGCCCATCAAGTCTACTCCACCATTATTCAATCATGGCTGATCTATCTTTTCCTCTTAACCCCATTCTTCTGCCTGTTCCCCATAACCCCGGACACCCATACTTTTTAAAAAATAATGTTAATATTTTCATTAGAAGCAATGTACAGTAGTATAAACCGTAGTGTTAAAACAACTTCTTGTTTTAAATTTAATAATAATAGAGAAATAACAGAAGAAAGAAAAAGAGAGAAAAGAAAAGAGAGTAAGGAAAGTAGTGATGTGTAAACCCCTGGAGTACCACTCCAGGAGTTGACAAGTGAAAGTTTATGGAAAGATAGAGAGAATGAATTCATAAAGTTGTAAAAAAAAGGAAAAAAGAAAGAACGGAAAAACACAAAAAGAAAAAAAGGGGATATACCTACTTCATATCTTTCCATACCCCTCACCCATTTCAGAAACGGTTAATCCTGACACCCAAACTAATCAAGAATCTATCTCGACCTTAAAAATATCCATTGACTCCACAGACTTCTGTGTTTTGCTGTATTTTATTTGTCAATTCACTGCCGCATCGCCTCCAAGATTGCCCTCGTATCTCTGAAGATATCTCCTCTTCTCTCCTTAACCTTGTTTACATTCAGCGGCACTAGAGTTGGCAGATGGAGCAAAACAAAAACAAATTGCTGAAGAAACTCGACAGCTCAACTCACTGAGTTCCTCCAGTAACTAGTTTAATGCTCCACATTCAGTGGCTCCCGTTTCGCCAGTGTTTGTTCAGGTAACTCACTTCCACAGCCACTTGTCCTTCCGAGCTGCATCACTTCAATTGATTCAATGGAAATCCCACCCTTTGCTTTTCGACCCAGTCATGAACATGGATCCTCAGACACTTGCAATTCACTCAGTGATTCCTGAACAACTGCTCTTTCTGCATTCCTAGACCCATTCTTAATATTATGCATTACAACTGGGGGTGCAACGGTGGTGCAGCAGTAGAGTTGCTGGCGTACAGTGCTTACAGCGCCAGAGACCCGGGTTCAATCCTGGCTACGGGTGCTAGTTCGTACGTTCTCCCCGCGACCGCATGGGCTTTCTCAGAGAACTTCTGTTTCCTCCCACACTCCAAAGACGTACAGGTTTGTAGGTTATTTTGCTTGGTATACATGTAAAAATTGTCCCTAGCGTAGGATAGTGTTAATGTGCAGGGATCGCTGGTCGGTGCGGACTCGGTGGGGCTGAAGGGCCTGTTTCTGCGTGGAATCTATAAACTAATCTAAAGTAAACTAAAATGGCATGGTCTTGACTTCAGAATGAATTCACTCTGTTTCACCTTTCCTTCCATTAACGTTCTTTCGTTTTGGTGGTAAATTTGGATTCCAGTCATAGAGTGATGGAGGCATGGAAACAGGCCCTTCGGTCCAACTTGCCCACACCGACCAACAAATTGGTACACGATAAGGAGCGGGCAGTTGATGCAAAGTGATCATCACCAGCAAAGGAGAAGCTGATCATTTATCACGTGTGTTCAACAGAATGACTGTTTACTGGGCCCTTCATCAGCAATATCCTGTGGTCACTCCTGACCACCAACTCAATGATCCGGCCACAGAAACACCGTGGTATTAGAGGAGGACAGAGGGACACTCAGAGTGTGATGGAAGCCAATTACTCTGTAAACCTGTGTGAAAACAGGCTCTTCGGCCCACCGAGTCCGCGCCGACCTCCGCGCATCCGCACACGCACACACACACACACGCACCCAACACACACACACACACACACACACACACACACACACACACACACACACACGCACACACACACACGCACACACCACAACACACACACACACACACACACACACACACACACACACACACACACACACACACACACACACACACACACACACACACACACACACACACACACACACACACACACACACACACACACACACACACACACACACACACACACACACACACACACACACACACACACACACACACACACACACACACACACACACACACACACACACACACACACACACACACACACACACACACACACACACACACACACACACACACACACACACACACACACACACACACACAATCTATACTGTCCACAGGCCAGGAATAATGCACCTCAACATGACTTGAGAAGCTTGACTCAATTCAGGGCAAAGCCCCTTGCCTGGTTGACAACCATCTTCACGCCAAACCTGCAGTGGGTGTGGTGTACAGCACCTACAAGATATGCAGCAGGTACTAACCTCAGTTAGCCTGACACCACCTCCAAGACCCATGTTCCCCACCACCACGAAACACAGTCTCAGCAGCTGCACGGAAACACCATTGCCAGTAGGTTTCCCTGCAAGCTACGCACCATCATGACTTGGAGATGTATCACCGTTCCTTCAAAATTGTCATTTCTAAATCCTGGAACACGCATGTAATTCGTATTTGGCTGAACCATCAAGGTGTGAGTTAGAGTCTTATTCTAACTCACAGTTAATCCCATTGCTCCCTGCCTGGCAACAGTTAATGTAAATCCAGGAGGGGCGTCACGGAGGTGGAGCGGTAGAGTTGCTGCCTTACAACACCAGAGACACGGGTTCGATCCGGACTACGGGTGCTGTCTGCATTGAATTTGTACGTTCTCACCGCGTGGATTTTCCCTGGGTGCTCCAATGTCTTCCCACACTCCAAAGACCTACAGTTTTGTAGGTTAATTGGCTTTGGTAAAGATTGTAAATTGTCCCTTTTGTGTCGGATAGTGTTAAGGGCCTGTCCGACTTACGCGACCTTGGCTCGCAAATTACGCGACCTCATGGTCGCTTGAGGCGTACGGGCACTGTATGGCCGTGCGGGTCCGGTCCCACTTAGAAGCGAGGAGGGGTATGGAGTTGTGCGGGGCAGGTCCCGACATCGCGCGGGGCTCCGAAATTCTTGCAGTGACTGCAATCTTCGCGCGACAACGGCCTATCGGCCCGCGTATGCACGCAGGCGCATTGCCGTCGTAAGCAGCGTCTTGCTGGCGTACGCAGCGTCTTGATGGCGCACGCTTAGTGCTTAGGCGTTGCGTGATGACATCACCGCGTGGCGTTACGTGATGACGTCACCGCCCGATGCCCAAATTCAGTCGGCCACGCCTCCTGCCCAGCTGATTTGTAAGCATGACGTAAATGACGTCACGCGCGAACTTTAGCGCAAACTTGAGCGCGACCTCCGCTTCCGGTTGGTCGCGCCAAATGCACGCAATCGCATGCAAGTGGGACAGGCCCTTTAGTGAACGGGGATTGTTGGTCGGTGCCGACTCAGTGGGCCGAAGGGCCTGTTTCCACGCTGCAACTTTAAGCTAAACTAAACTAATTGAAGCGCGAGTTCTTGTTCCAGTGGGTCCAGTGGGTGCAGCGGAATCCAGTTCCACACTCGGCCTGTCACGAAAAATCGGAGTCTCTCCCTCTTCCCATCCCATGATTCCTGATCCATCCGCTGTTGCAAGAAGAAGTTATAACTTAAAACAAGCAAACATCTGCCTGGGATCTTCAGCTTAAAGATTGCTTCCATTCAAACATGTAACAGTTTAACCTACTTAGTTGCTCATAAACACTTTGGTTTTGCACAGCGTTCAACCTGTACTTTGAGAGGGTTTAGTTCCTAGTTTAGTTTAGTTTAGAGATACAGTGTGCTGACAGGCCTTTCGACTCACCAAGTCCACACGAATCTGTAAACCTGCCTGAAAACAGGCTCTCCGGCCCACTGAGTCCGTGACGACAAGTGAACCCCATACACCAGCACTATCCCACACACACACACACACACGCGCACACGCACACACGCACACACACACACACACACACGCACACACACACACACACACACACACACACACACACACACACACACACACACACACACACACACACACACACACACACACACACACACACACACACACACACACACACACACACACACACACACACACACACTACAGGCAATTTATAATTTTTACTGACGCCAATTAAAAACTACAAATAGGCAGGTCTTTGGAAAGTGGGGGGAAACCAGAGCACCCGGAGAAAACCCACGTAGGTCACGGGGGGGGGGGGGGGGGGGGGGGGGGGGGGGGGGGGGGGGGGGGGGGGAAAGCATACAAACTCCGAACAGACAGCACCCGTGGTCAGGATCGAACTCGGGTCTCTGGCGCTGTAAGCAGCAATTCTACCGCTGCGCCACCGTGCCACCCTAGATCAAGTGACAACAAAGGCTGGGAATGCTGAATCTTGCCGGGGATGATTGTATTCCAATAGATTTTGAGGGGCATTGTGCAATAAAGTAAAAGGAAAATACTAAGCAGAAGACTGGCTGTCAGGGGACCAGCATCCAGAGAGGCATGAGTAGAAATGTCAAATTAACTTGAGCAATGGACTTGAGTGGTGGTGCGGGAGTTCACTGCTGACCATAAAGTTAATTGGACCAGCCACATAGATCCAGAGCTTTCTTGAGAGGTGTGTTCAAATCCCACTAAGATAGTTGCGAGTTTAAATTTTATGGACTTAAATAAATCTAGTTTAAAGGCTAGTCAAGGAAACAGTAACCGTAAAATTACCAGATGGTTATGAAAAACACCATATGGTTCACTGATATCTTTCAAGGAAGGAAATCTGTTATCCTTAAAAAATCTGACCCCAGACCCAACAATGTGGCGCAAAACTGCCTCCTCAGTTCAGCCACAATGCATCAGAAACACCAATATTCCTAACATTATTCACATCCTGTCAGTGAGTTAAAAAGGGGATGACTCACCTCGTAGATTCCCATGAACTTTCCACCATCTCCAGGGCAAGGGTCAGGAATGTAAGGCATATTTTTAGCAGGCTGGATAAATACAGCAACGAATACTGTAAATGATGAGTTCAAAGCAGCAGAATAGTGCACGATTGTGATGCAAAATCCAAGCTGTGCAAAAGAATATTAAACTACAATAACAGAAGAACTGAATGAGGTAAAGTTAAGCGTAAGGATACATGGCAGCATCTTCAGGAAGGGGGTGTGAAGATGTTGATTGGTTCAGTAGTTGGATATCTGTGGGGAAGAGGCCATACTTAAGTCTAGAAGACTTTGGGCGGCACAGTGGTGCAGCGGTAGAGTTGCTGCCTTACAGCGTAAGAGATCCCGGTTCGATCCCGACTACTGGAGCTGTCTGTACGGAGTTTGTATGTTCTCTCCGTGTTGTGCGTGGGTTTTCTCCGAGATCTTCGGTTTCCTCCCACACTCCTACAAAATTGGTGTGGTATAAATGTAAATTGTCCCTAGTGTGTGTAGGGTAGTGTAAAATGTGCGGGGATCGCTGGTTGGTGTGGGCTCAGTGGGCTGAAGGGCCTGTTTCCACCCTGTATCTCTAAACTAAACTAAAGACAGAGCTTTCTAGCTACAGTATCTTCTCTCAAGTAGAAAAGAGAAAAGAGAGTGGCCAGGATAACAAGCATCCTTGACCATACTTTCAGCCATCCTAATGCAACGCACCATGAAGATGCAGGTAGATGGGACTAGGGACTAGGGGAAAACAAATGGTCGGCACGGACTGGAAGGGCCGAGAGGGCCTGTTTCCGTGCTGTAATTGTTATATTATATATATTATATTAAGATGGTGTGGGAAGGATTTGTAGATGCTGGTTTAAACCGATGATAGACAGAAAATGCTGGAGTAACTCAGCAGGACAGGCAGCATATCTGGATAGATGGATTGGGTGGCGTTTCGGGTCAAGACCTTTCTTCAGCACCATGGAAGCCAGAATGCCGTCTGGATTAGAGGGTTTCAGTGACAGGAGAGGTTGATAGACTTGGATTGTTTTCTCTGGAACATTGGAGGTTGAGGGGAGACTTTAGTTTTAGTTTAGTTCAGTTTAGAGATACAACGTGGAAACAGGCCATTCAGCCCACCGAGTCCACACCGACCAGCGATCCCCGCGCATTAACACTATCCTACACACACTAGGGACAATTGTACATTTGTACCAAGCCAATTAACCTCCAAACCTATACGTCTTTGGAGTGTGGGATGAAACCTATGATCTCAGAAAAAACTCACGTGATCACGGAGGGAACATGCAAACACAGTACAGCCAACACCTGTAGTCGTGATCGAAACCGGCTTTCTGGCGCTGTAAGGCAGCAACTCTAACGCTGCTCTACCAGGCCGTCCTAGACTTAGAATAGAATAGAATAGAATAGAATGCCTTTTATTGTCATTCAAACAGCTTGGTTTGAAAAAAATTGCATTTTCTACAGTCTTACATAAGGACGGCTGAAAGTATGGTCAAGGATGCTTGTTATCCTATGATGGAAGGCAAAAGTCTTATCTCTTCCCTTTGTTCTGCTCCTGTGGTCCAGCAGTCCAACTGCAGCGTCGAGGCGACTGGGGCTCCCGATGTTAAAGCCCCCAGCGGGCGATGGTAAGTACCGCGGCCGTTAAGCCGCGCCGGGCGATGTTAGGCCCCCCTCCGAGTCCTTTAAACCTCGTGATTCCAACGGGAGAAGTTACCGTTGCGGGAGCTCTGAAAAGCGGTCTCCCACCAGGGACCTGCGAGCACCCGATGCTCCTGTCCACCGGGCCTGCGGCCGGAGCCTCCGAAGCTCCGAAGTCGGGTCACAGCTGCGTGCCACCACAGCTCTTCCCATTCTGAAGTCGGCCAGCTCCGCGATGGCAGGTCGCAGGCTCTGCGACTGGAGCCCTCAGGTTGGTCCCGGCCGGAGGTCACCGCCGGCTCCACGATGTTAGGCCCAACGACACCGGAGACCCGACAGGGAAAAAGTCGGTACCCGTACAGGGAAGAGACTAATGCCCCTGTCCCACTTAGGAAACCTGAACGGAAACCTCTGGAGACTTTGCGCCCCACCTAAGGTTTCCGTGCGGTTCCCGGAGGTTTTTGTCAGTCTCCCTAATGGTCGAAAGTGGTTTCCGCTTCTTCTATGTTCCGGCGATTATTTCAAAATATTGCAAAAAACCTCCGGGAACCGCTGGGAACCGCACGGAAACCTTGGGTGGGGAGCAAAGTCTCCAGAGGTTTCCGTTCAGGTTTCCTAAGTGGGACAGGGGCATAAAACGGTTTCTCCCACCCCCCACATATACACAGCTAAAGAAAAATAATAAAAACTAGAGTCAAGACAGACGGACGGGGCAATCACACCACACTATCACACTATCACACCACACTTGATAGAAATATATAACATTTTGAGAAGGATCGACAGGCTAGACAGTCAGAACCTTTTTTCCAGGGTGGAAATGTCCAACACTAGAGGGCAAAGCTATAATGTGAGAGGGGGAAAGCTTAAGGGAGATGTGCGCGGCAGGTTTTTTTACACAGAGGGTGGTGGGGGCCTGAAATACATTGCCAAGAGCGGCGGTGGAGGCAGGTTCCAAAGTGGTGTTTAAGAGGCTTTTAGATAGGCAGTGCAGGGATATGAATCATGTGCAGGCAGATGAGATCAATGTAATGTTCGGCACCAATATTATGGGCCAGAGCTGCGTTTCTCCAGCCTTTGTGTTCCTGCATCTGCAGCTGTACTATTCTATGTTCTATGGATGGAAGAAAGTGATGAGCCCATAAGAAACTGGATGGTTTTCACCTCTCTCTGAAAGCTCAGGTGGTCAAGGTGTCACATCAGGCTAAGATGCATCCTGTCAGGATACTTTTCACAGTGCATCTGGTGCAGGTAGACAGGACGAACTGTGCAGGAAGGAACTGCAGATGCTGGTTTACACCGAAGATAGACGCAAAACACTGGAGGCACTCAGCGGAACAGGCAGCATCCCTGGAGAGAAGGAATTGGTCCTAGAGAGGATCCTTGTGTACATGCAGAATCTCCTAAGATGCCTAAGAAAGTAAATAAACTGATGTGCTTTCTTGATCATTGCACCAGTGACCAGAGAGCCCCATGTGGAATTTGTAGACTTTCCCATGGGTCGAGACTGTTGGGGAGGTAACTGCTGTGTATGTTGGAAAGGAGAAATACCGCATCTCCTGCGGTCTAATGGTGGAGGGGGGCTGAATGGTTAGGGCAGCGGGTGGCGTAGCTGCTCTTAGTTGATGAGTTTTTAAACTCTCAGAATAAAGACAGCCCGGATGAAGTCGCTGACGTCTTCCATCAATCACCTGCCAACATCCTCAGCATCTCACTTCAACATTTTCTGTCCCCGCCTGCTTCAAGGAAACCTCCATCATTCCAGTCCCCAAGAAAAAACAAAGTCATATGCCTCACCAGCTGTTGCCGAGTAGCTCTGACATTGACCACACTATAGTGCTTTGAAAGAATGGTAATGGCCCACGTTTGTGCCCGCATAGTTTAGTTTAGTTTTGAGATATGGCACCGAAACAGGCCCTTCGGCCCTATCGACCCGTGCCGACCAGTGATCCCCCCACACTAACGCTACACACACTAGGGACCGTTTACATTCATACCCAGCCAATTAACCTACAAACCTGTACGTCTTTGGAGTGTGGGTGGAAACAGAAGATCTCGGAGAAAACCCACGCAGGTCAGCGAATAGCAAAGGTGTGTCAATGAAGGATGACATAAGATCATAAGATCATAAGTGATAGGAGCAGAACTAAGAAATTCGGCCAAATATGTCTACCCCATTCAATGATGGCTGATCTATCTCTCCCTCCTAACCCCATTCTCCTGACTTCTCCCCGTAACCTCTGACACCTGTACTAATCAAGTATCTATCTACCTCTGCCTTAAATATATCCACTAACTTGGCCTCCACAGCCGTCTGTGGCAAAGAATTCCACAGATTCACCACCCTCTGACTAAAGAAATTCTTCCTCATCTCATTCCTAAAAGAACGTCCTTTAATTCTAAGGCTATGACCTCTCGTCCTAGACTCTCCCACTAGTGGAAACATCCTCTCCTCATCCACTCTGTCCAAGTCTTTCACTATTCTGTACCTTTCAATGAGGTGTCCCCCCCCCCCCATTCTTCTAAATTCATACAAGTACAGGCCGTCAAACGCTCATCGCATGTTAACCTTCTCATTCCTGTGTCAATTGGGAATAGAGTGAAGGTTGGGGGGAATAAGATCAGAAGGGGCAAGCCACAAATCTATTTTGACCAAATCTATTTAAGGGAACATACACAGAGTGGGGTCGCAAATGACATTTTGCACTTTTTTTTGGCGTGACTCACTCAGCAACGTTGCTGAGCCAGCATGGAGACTGCGCTATTATTTCCAAGCAATTAGTCCTGTCAAGCAGATTGAATGTACAGCGGCATCAGCAGAAAGAGGTACACTGCATGCTGCAGATTGCTCCGTTAATAATGAGCACCAGAAATAATGGCTTAGTGCATTCACGGAGCACATAATAATCCCCAAACTCTATAGCCCTTTTCTTAAAGTCGGTGCACAAAATGCCATTTCCCCCTAAAAGCCAATTCAAGGGAACCCATATGGAATAAGCTGGTCATACGAACTAATGTTATCTAAATGGTAATGAATTCCTTATCTCATTGGCAAATAGAAGCGATAACGTTGTTCATTGGAATCACAAAATCAATTTTCACTGCAAAATTTGTATTTACCTGGGATTAGTTTAATTTACTTTTGTTTATTATTGTTACGTGTACCGAGGTACAGTGAAAAGCTTTTGCTGCCGTGCTATCCAGTCAAAGAAAAGACTACACATGAATACAATCAAGCCATCTACAGCCTTACAGAATAAGGCCAAAGGATACAATGTTTGGTGCAAAGATAGTTCAGAGGTCTATCTTAAGGCTCATGGGAGGTCAGGACCACACTCTAGAGGGCCGTACAGTTATCGGATAACTTATTTGCCATTGAAACAACGGTTACTTACAGGATGGACATAAAAAGTTGCAGTAACTCAACGGGTCAGACAGCAACTCTGGAGAAAAGGAATAGGTGACGTTTCGGGTCAAGACCCTTCTTTAGACTGAGAGTCAGGGGAAAAGGAAATGAGTTACAGACGGTGTTGTAGGGATATAGAAAAAAATAATGAAAGATAATGCAAAAAAAGTAATGATGATAAAGGAAACAGGCCATTGTTAGCTGCTTACAGGTCCTCCCCAGTTACAAATGGCTGACTTGTGAACAGTCGGAACAGTCGAATGAGCATTTGGGTGACCGACGGGATGGATTTTCCGATTGGTATGAAGCTGCAGACATCTTCTGTCATGTGAGAACTTGGTTCTCGATAAGATATAAATGGTTGAGTGAAACACCTTGGCTTAACCACATCTTGCCCTTGGTTGGCCTATGAGTTTGTTTATGTATATTGCTAAATTGTCACACTTCAGACTTGCCAACTGATATATAGATATATAGTATAGTATATAGATATATACTGTATATATGTGTGTGTACATATATATATATATATATACACACACACACACACACACACACACACACATATGTGTGTGTGTATATGTACACACACATATACAGTATATATCTATATACTGTATATACACATGTATACATACTGTCACAGGTATATAGCTGTAGATATATAAATATGTGCGTATATATTTATTTATTATTACACACACATATGTGTGTGTGTGTGTGTATTTATATACATATATATAATCCATACACGACCACACACACACATAAGTATATATACAAACATGCATATACATATAAACACGATTGAGGCAGGGAAGGAGTGCTGTGGTAATACAATTGGTGCATGAGCTTGGATTTGAGGACTGCAGGGAATGCTGACGGTCAGAGAAACTGCACCGATTGCCTGAACCAGCATCCTTGGTGCCCTTGTTTAATTATAGAGTCTGTGAATGAACAAGAGTCCCAGCAAGAACACTGGTAAATAGAGGGCACAGTCGGTGAGGGAGAGAAATAAAATGCCTGTGGAACTTTGCCAACAGTATGGATTTTAGGGCAGTGGGTTTTTCATTTTTAACCAAAGAAATATACACGACAGCCTTTCTTGGAAAGATATATTTCTAACACACCTTTAAAATTCAACGCAAGCAATAAATATCAAAAGTGTAAATATTTACATTGGCATTCATTTTGTGGCTTTCATGTTACAGAACTGATTGGCTGTGGGATCTGTTGGGATCTATGTGTCACTACCTCTGCCTGTCATTGTATTTTGCTCTCTCTCTCTCTCTCCCCCTCTCTCTCCCCCATTCTCTCTGCCTCTCCCTCAATCAATCAATCAATCAGATTTCCTCGCCCCCCTCTCTCCCCCCTCCCTCCTCCTCCCCCCCCCCTCCTCCCCCCTCCCCCCCCCTCCCCCCCCCTCCCCCCTCCTCCCCCTCTCCTTCCCCACCTTCCCTCTCCTCCCCCCCCCTCTCCTCCTCCCTCTCTCCTCCTCCCCCTCTTCCCTCTCCTCCCTCTACCCCCCTTCCCTCTTCCCCCCCTCTCTCCCACACTCTCCCCCCCTCTCCCCCCCCTCTTCCCTCTACCCCCTCTCCCCCGTTCCCTCTCCACCCTCTCACTCCCACTCTCTCTCTCTCTCCCCCATCCCTCTATGGTCCATTGTGGTAAAAGCTGATTTGGGCTGAGAAGCAAATGGTGTTCATGATTGCATGAAAGAAACTGTGAAAAATGCTGAAGATTTTGCCTGTCAAATATCTAAGGCAAAGGCGTAACTGGTTGCTAATTGCTACTAATGCTGGGATAGATATGAATGTTGAGAAACTGAAAGTCATTTTTTTTATCAATGAAAATGCACTATCTTGCTGATCGCAAGTAAAATATGTGAAAGTATCCTGGAACTGAATCAAAAAAATTTAAAAAAAGGTATTACCTTAAATATTCCATACAGATTCTCTGCAGCTACTCACTCAAGCCGAAAAGTTCAACTTGTATCCCCATGGACAAGGGCAGCAGGTGCTAGGGATCACCAGCACATGTTCCTCTCCAAGTTCCGCAGCATTCCCAAGCAGAAATATATTGCAGGCCCTTCATAAAGATCATGAGATCAAGTGATAGTAGAATTAGGCCATTTGGCCCATCAATTCTACTCCAGCATTCAATCATGGCTGATCTATCTCTTCCTCCTAACCTCGTTCTCCTGCCTTCTCCCCATTAACCCCTGACACCCGTACTAATTAAGAGTTTATCTACTGGCTTGGTCTCCACAGCCTTCTGTGGCAAAGAATTCCACAGATTCACTACCAGACTAAATAAATTCCTCCTCATCTCCTTCCTAAAGGAACGTCCTTTAATTCTGAGACAATGACCTCTGGTTCTAGACCCTCCCACTAGTGGAAACACCCTCTCCACATCCACTCTATCCAAACCTTTCACTATTCAATGAGGACCCCCCTCATCATTCTAAACTCTAGCGAGTTCAGGCCCAGTGCCGTCAAGCGCTCATCATTAGAGCAGCACCCAAAGATATTTTCCGGTACTGAAACCTACAGAGTCAGTGAGAGATAGAACGGAATAAGGCCATTCGGCCCACCAAGTCAGTGGCAACCATTTACACCAATTGTACACTATTCCCATTGGTTTTATTTTCCCCGCATTCTTATCAACTTTTCTTCTCCACCAGATCCGACCACTCACCCATACAATTTACAACGGTCAATCATCCTCCCAATCAGCCCATGTGAGAGGAATCCAGAGTTCCCAGAGGAAACCCAGGCAGTTCCAGGGAGAACATGCAAACCCCACATGGATATTAGAGGCGACAAAATGCTGAAGTAACTCATTCCTGGACAATGGGTCCAAATTCTGGAACCTCATCCCCAACTGGAATGTGACAACATCTTCGCCAAAAGGACGGTAGGAAAGTGGCTCACCACCTTCTCAGGACATGTTGGAGATGCATTAATAAATGCCAGTGACATTCAAATCTGAAAATGAATGAAAATATATTCATTCAAAACTTTGAGTTGATACTGCAACAGGGTCTGATAGACTTGGGCAACGCTGTGGCACAGTTGGCAGAACCGCTGTCTGACAGTGCCAGTAACTCGGGTTCTAGTGATATTGGTTTAGTTTACTTTAGAGGTACAGAGCAAAAACAGGCCCATCAGTCCGCGCCCACCAGGGATCCCCGCACACTTACACTATCCTACACACACTAGGGACAAGTTACAATTATACCAAGCCACATAACCAACAAACCTGTTCATCTTTGGAGTGTGGGTGGAAACCGGAGCTCCCAGAGAAAACCCACACAGGTCATAGAGTCATATAGTCATAGAGTGATAGAGTGTGGAAACAGGCCCTTCGGCCCAACTCGCACACACCGTCAACAGTGTCCCAGCTACACTAGTCCCACTAGCCTGCGCTTGGTCCATATCCCTCCAAACCTGTCCTATCCATGTACCTGTCCAACTGTTGCTTAAACTATGTGATAGCCCCAGTCTCAACTACCTCCTCTGGCAGCTTGTTCCATACACCCACCACCCTTTGTTACCCCTCGGATTCCTATTACATCTTTTACATCCCAGAATTGAGCACAATATTCTAAATGCTGGTCTCACCAACATTTCTATCTGAAAGGCCAAAATGAGCCTTTTTGACCCCTTCTTATAGACCATCACACTCCTACTGTTAGGTCCTGCGCTCCATGTTCGACGTCCAAAAATGACCCAACACCTCACCTTCTCTGTATTAAATTCCATCAACCATTCCCTCTGCCATCTTTACTCCCTGTTACTCCCTGCAAAACCATTGCTTTTGTATCACAGCAAACTTGCAAATGGCCCTGGGGTCCAAATGGCCAACAATGATGTAGATCACCAACTTAGTCACATTCCACGAAGTCACATCACTGCAACTTCACAGTGTCACTGAACATACAAACTCCATAAGACAGCAACTCTAACATACAGACAGCAACTCTTGATGGGCTGAATTACTTGATCTGATGTAAAACTCCTATGTGTCACAGGATTATAGTTTTTTGCAGCAGTTACATAGAGGTATCGACCAGAGAAGGGGCAGTGCTGGACCTCCTGTTAGGAAATGAGGTCAGGTGACGGAGGTATGCGTTGGTGAGCACTTCGGGACCAGTGATCACAATACCATTAATTTCAATATAAATTATGGAGAGAGTCAGAACTGGACCTGGAAAAGGCTAACTTTTGAGGGAATGCGTAGGATTTAAAAGGAGTGAATTGGGACACTTTGTTTCAGGAAAGAGGCCCACCATTTACTTGTTTCGAAAAAAGAGGATATCTACAATAATAAGGAGCAAGGAGAAAAATGAGGTGCCTAGAGGAGTATAAAGAATTTTAAGAAAGAAATTAGGAAGGCTAAAGAAGATATGATGTCAAAAGGATAACGAGGGATAAAAAATGACCAGAATGGACACTATCTGCACACAATTTCTTTCTTCGGTATTCACCAAGAAAGAAAATTGAACTCTGTGAGTTAGGGGGAAAAGTAGAGTAGCAACTATGAGATTCCTGGACAGTGGATAAGGTCTCCAGGTCCGACAGGATATTCCCCTGAGCCAGAAATATTTCTCATTAGAAACGGGAATAGTGCCGGAGGATTGGCGTACTGCGCATGTTGTTCCATTGTTTAAGAAGGGTTCAAAGAATAAACCTAGCAATTATAGACCTAATTAGTTTGACGTCAGTGGTGGGCAAAATAATGGAAAGGATACTTTGAGATATATATAAAATATTGGTAAACATCTGATCAGTCAACAAACTTGACAAACCTTCTTGAATTTTTTGAAGCGGTAACTAGGGAAGGAAATTGATGAGGGTAAAGCAGTGGATGTTGTCTATATGGATTTCAGTAAGGCCTTTGACAAGGTTCCCCCAAATCTTTGGGTGTTAATGGCAGAGTAGCAAGATGGATTAGATGATGTTTCTCAGAGAGTAATGGTGGATGGTTGTTTCTCAGTGGGTGCCTAACTGTGTTGGGCCTGTTTTTGTCAACACTGTTGTTTGAATGATGGGGTGGAAAATTGATAAGTAGTATGCAGATGATACTAAGATAGGTGGTGTGGTGGAATGAGTAGATTTTCAAAGTCTACAGAGAGATTTGGGGCCATTTGAAAAGTGGGCTGAAAGATGAAAGATGGCAGATGGAGTTTAATGCTGTTAAGTGTGAAGTGCTACATCTTGGCAGTAGGACGTACATTAGGAATGCGAACAGAGATCTAGGAATAACTTACATAGTTCCCATCAGCTTTGGTGCTGACCTTTATAAATCAGAGCATTGAATATAGGAGTAGGGAAGTAATGTTAAAATTGTACAAGGCATTGGTAAGACCAATTCTGGAGTATGGAGTACAATTTTAGTAGGAAGGATGTCAACAAAATAGAGAGAGTACAGAGGAGATTTACAAGAATGTTGCCAGGGTTCCAGCAACTATGTTACAGAGAAAGGTTGAACAAGTTAGGTCTTTATTCTTTGGAGCGCAGAAGGTTAAGGGGGGACTTGATTGAGGTCTTTAAAATGATGAAAGGGATAGACAGAGTTGACGTGGATACGTTTTTCCCATTGAGGGTAGGGAAGATTCAAACAAGAGGGCATGATATGAGAATTAAGGGACAGAAGTTTCGGGGTAACGTGAGGGGAACTTCTTTACTCAGAGGGTGGTGGCTGTGTGGAATGAGCTTCCAGTAGGCAGGATCGATTTTAACATTTAAGAGTAAAGTGGATAGGTATATGGACGTGAAGGGAATGGAGGGGTATGGTCTGAGTGCAGGTAGATGGGACTAGGGGAAAACAAATGGTCGGCATGGACTGGAAGGGCCGAGAGGGCCCTATATGGTTATATGGTTATGATGTTGTGGTACCACCCAAGGCAGACCATTAATGGCTGGCAAATTTCCACAAACTGCATTGAATAACAACCAGACCTATATGTTTTAGTTACTGCGACTGAGAATCAAATATGACAAGGTCACCGTGATTAACTCCTCTGATCTTCTTTGAAATGGGTGGAAAATCTAATTTAGATACTGTAAGTCGATTAAAAGATAAATATTAGTCAAGACACCCGGGATGACTCAGATTAAGGCCAGGATCTGATCATCCATGCTCTTGATGAATGGCAGAGAGGCCATGTTGCCTGCTCCTGCTGCTGTTTATTCTGTTCTAATGAGATCCTTTATGTTTATAAGCCCTCAGTATAAGATCATAAGATCATAAGGTCATAAGTGATGGGAGCAGAATTATGCCATTCTGCCCATCAAGTCTACTCCGCCATTCAACCATGGCTGATCTATATTTCCCTCTTAACCCCATTCTCCTGCCTTCTCCCCATCACCCCTGACACCCATTCTAATCAAAGGTTCACCAAGGGGAGATGACAGGGGGCTCAGATTCACAAGGTCCTGTCCGAAAGATAGCACCTCTGACAATACGGTGCACCAGGGAATCACCATAGTAATTTTGCATTTAAATCTCTGATGTTTGGGAGATGTAGTATATCTGATGAGTTGTCTCAAGAAAGCAGCTGATATCATGAAAGACCCACGCAACCTTACCCATGTGCTCACTATGCTTCTACCTTGGGAAGAAGGTACAAGACCCTACAACATGACCTCCTGGTTCAAGAACAACTTCTTCCTATCAACCGTTAGGCTTTTGAACCACATTACACAACCCTAACTACAAACCTACCTCAGAAATGGACTACTATGAACTTTTTTATGTTGCACTATGTACTTCGATTTAGTCTGGTAACTCATCAGAAATGAGTACAGAGAAGGTTCACCAGACTGATTCCTGGGATGGCACGACTTCCATATGAAGAAAGACTGGATAGACTTGGCTTGTACTTGCTGGAATTTAGAAGATTGAGGGGTGATCTTATAGAGACTCACAAAATTCTTAAGGGGTTGGACAGGCTAGATGCAGGAAGATTGTTCCCGATGTTGGGGAAGTCTTTTAGGACCGAGATGAGAAAATCGTTTTTCACACAGAGAGTGGTGAATCTGTGGAATTCTCTGCCACAGAAGGTAGTTGAGGCCAGTTCGTTGGCCATATTTAAGAGGGAGTTGGATGTGGCCCTTGTGGCTGAAGGGATCGGGGGTATGGAGAGGGCAGGTACAGGATACTGAGTTGGATGATCAGCCATGATCATATTGAATGGCGGTGCAGGCTCGAAGGGCCGAATAGCCTGCTCCTGCACCTAATTTCTATGTTTCTAAAAAAAAAAAAAAGAAACATAGGTTTTTATACCATTCAGCCCTTCGAGCCAGCACCGCCATTCAATATGATCATGGCTGATAATTTAAATTCAGTACCCCGTTCCTGCTTTTTCCCCGTATCCCTTAATTCCATTAGCCCTAAGAGCTAAATCTAACTATCTTTTTTGAAAACATCCAGTGAATTGGCCTCCATTGCCTACTGTGGCAGAGAATTCCACAGATTCACAACTCTCTGGGCTGAAAACGTTTTTTCTCATCTCAGTCCTAAATGGCCTACCCATTATTCTTAAACTGTGACACCTGATTCCGGACTCCCCCAACATCGGGAACATTTTTCCTACATCTAGCCTGTCCAATCGCTTAAGAATATTATACGTTTCTATAAGATCCCCTCTCATCCTTCTAAATTCCAGTGAATATGAGCCCAGTCGATCCATTCTTTCATCATTAATAGGATATTCTGAATTATTATTAATCTGAACATCCTTGATTTGATGCTTGATCCTCTCTTGTATCCCTTCTACTGCTCAAGTGGCATGATGACAAATTGCGCTATTTGTCAAAGAGAGATCACCAGATGCCTCGGCCTCTCCCCGTCCCACTTCAGTCCAGTCCAGTTCAATTTTGTTTATTGTTACATGTACCGAGGAACAGTGAGAACCTTTAGTTGCGTGCTATCCAGTCAGCGGAAGGACAATACATGATTGCAATCGAGCCATTTACAGTGTGTAGATACGTGATAAGGGAATAGCGTTTAGTGCAAGGTGAAGCTAGCAAAGTCCGAACAAGAATAGTCCGAGGGTCACCAATGAGGTAGATAACAGTTCAGGACTGATCTCCAGTTGTGAGATAGGAAGACTCGGTTGCATGATAACAACTCATCACCAGCCCATGGACTAAAACATGTTATCAGTCATTTACCAAATGCCCTATGTGCCAAAAGTAATGAAACTTCAAAAGGAATTTGCGATATTCTTTAAAGACGCGAGATCAATGGATTTTTCTTCCCTGCTAATTTCCTGAAGCTAACTCTGAAAGAAATTGCAGAAGAGAAAGGATAATTTAAAAGAGGCTTCAGGCGAGAATTACGTTTCCAGAAATTCATCCAAAAGGAGCCAACTAATTTGGAGACTCTGTCATCCTTTCCCTTTGAAAGGCTCACTGCAATGGGATGGGCTACTCGTGTTGGCAGGTAATTAGATGCAAACATCTGATGAAAAGTATTGGCACTCCTCAATTGTGGATAAGTTCCTGAAAATCTTCTTACTATGTTAATAGTGTTATGCACCCAAGCTCTCTGCAATTATTATGCTTAAATACCTGTCCCATGCCTCTGTTAGTAGATGGTTGTGTACTCGGTCAAATCTATATCTTCGGAAGTCCTCGACGGCATCTTTGATTGCAACCAAACCCAGCACTAAGACCAATGGGATCATGGTGATATCTTTCCTGAAGGCTTCCACAACGGGGATCCAATTCAGGAGAGCCAAAAACAAGAAGTAGATATTGGCGCACCTGTGAACATAAGAATAAAGGAAGAAATAAATGATTTAGGTGTAGGTAGGTTTAGGTTTATTATTGTCACATGTGGGCGGTACGGTGGCGTAGGTGGGCGAAATGGTGGTGCAGGGGTAGAGCGACTGCCTTACAGCGCCAGAGACCCGGGTTTGATCATGACTACGGGTGCTTGCCTGTACAGAGTTTGCACGTTCTCCCCGTGACCTGCGTGGGTTTTCTCCGAGATCTTCAGTTTCTTCTCACACTCCAAGGATGTACAGGTTGGTAGGTTAATTGTCTTGGTGTAAAAATTAAATAGTCCCTATTGTGTGTAGGGTAGTGTTAATGTGCGGGGGTCACTGGTCGGTGCGGACTCGGTGGGCCGAACGGCCTGTTTCCATGCTGTAACTCTAAACTAAACGAAACTAAAGAAAAAACTATGAAATCTACTTGTGCCACACTGTGAGGCAGCAGCTCTATTGACTATGCCACTATGCAACAATGCCAACCTATGCACCACAATGCCAACCTATGCACTACAATGCCAACATACGCACCACTGTCCCACCCTCTTGATCCTTTCCACTGAATGAATGGAGTTGCTGATCCTATGCCAGGTCAACTTAGTTTAATTAGTCCGAATTCTGCTGTGTAACCACTGGAGAAGAGAGAAAATTCACTCTCCATCATTGGACCCCATGATGCACGTACGGACACCATACCTGAGGAAGGAGGTACTTGTTCTGGAGAGGAGCCAGAGGAGGTTTACAAGCATGATCCCAGGAATAGTGAAAGGCTTGGATAGAGTGGATGCGGAGAGGATGTTTCCACTAATGGGAGATTACAATATACATCAATGATTTGGATGAAGGGATTCAAAGTAACATTAGCAAATTTGCAGATGACACAAAGCTGGGTGGCAGTGTGAACTGTGAGGAGGATGCTATGAGAATGCAGGGTGACTTGGACAGGTTGGGGGAGTGGGCAGATGCATGGCAGATGAAGTTTAATGCGGATAAATGTGAGGTTATCCACTTTAGTAGGAAAAACAGGAAGGCAGATTACTATCTAAATGGCGTCAAGTTAGGAAAATGGGAAGTACAACGGGATCTGGGGGCCCTCGTTCATCAGTCTATGAAAGTAAGCATGCAGGTACAGCAGGCAGTGAAGAAAGTGAATGGCATGTTGGCCTTTATAACAAGAGGAATCGAATATAGGAGCAAAGAGGTCCTTCTGCAGTTGTAGAGAACCCTAGTGAGACCACACCTGGAGTATTGTGTGCAGTTTTGGTCCCCTAATTTGAGGAAGGACATTCTTGCTATTGAGGGAGTGCAGCGTAGGTTTACAAGGTTAATTCCCAGGATGGCGGGACTGTCATATGCTGAGAGAATGGAGCGGCTGGGCTTGTACACTCTGGAGTTTAGAAGCATGATAGGGTTCCCGATGTTGGGGGAGTCCAGAACCAGGTGTCACAGTTTAAGAATAAGGAGTAAGCAATTTAGTACGGAGACGAGGAAACACTTTTTCTCACAGAGAGTGGTGAGTCTGTGGAATTCTCTGCCTCAGAGGGCGGTGGAGGCAGGTTCTCTGGATGCTTTCAAGAGAAGAGCTAGATAGGGCTCTTAAAGATAGGGGAATCAGGGGATATGGGGAGAAGGCAGGAACGGGGTACTGATTGGGGATGATCAGCCATGATCACATTGAATGGCTCGAAGGGCCGAATGGCCTACTCCTGCACCTATTGTCTATTGTCTGTTGGAATCCTTCTCTAGATTCATCTTGAAATATTTTTTCTATGTTTCTTTCTGGTTGTACACAAAGCAGAAAGGTGGTAGAGATCATGCAAAGCTTACTGGCAATCAGAAATTCTGCTGTATTTCAGTGAAAGTCCTGCCTCATTGGTTTTGGGTAGGTTAACGGGTCTCGTGCAATGGAGAGAGTGATTTCAGACAAATGCCCTGTGTTTGTGCGCTATTATCACCCGGCACAATTTCAAGCATCAAAAGGATGTTAGCGACAAGTGAAATGGATCATCCCGTGGTTCATTGATCACACGACAGAGCATTCAAATTTCTTATTGACACCCAATTAGCCTTAAAAGTATCACTGCTAGAACAATTGATAAAATTAGATTCATGAAGCATGCTGATGATGCAAGGCTTGGAGCCTTATTGGGGATTCCTAGAACAAGAAGTTAGAGACCTCTAGTGGCTGTGGAAGAAGTTTCAACAACTGAACACCCTTTAATCACACCATAGTCAACAAAGGGGTATTATAATGGGCTATAATAATTGGAAGGATATACGACAAAGATTTTCCTACTTAATCCTTCTACCAATGTTAGCAAATGGAAGAGGATTTGCATTAAATGCGAGTTATAAGAAATCGCCGTCAGAATGAATAACCTTGCATTGTTAGGCTAATGATAAAAGGCAATTCTGCAGTGTTATTTATCGTGATAACAATGTGTAGCATATCACACTTTTGGCGTTGATATACAGTAACAAGCAAAACGGCAGACACACAGAGCTGTTCACCTTTGCTGTCGTTGTATACCATTTCAATCCTACAGAAAGTCTGTAGGAAGGAACCTCGGATGCTGGTTTAAACTGACGATAGACACAAAAAAGCTGGAGTAACTCAGCGGGACAGGCAGCATCTCTGGAGAGAAGGAATGCGTAACATTTCAGGTCGAGACCTTTATTCAGACTGAAACAAGGGTCCCGACCCTAAAACATCATCCATTACTTTTCCTCCAGAGATGCTGCCTGTCCCGCTGAGTTACTCCAACGTTTTGTGTCTATCTACAGAAAGTCTGGTTTACTTGCATTAACTTTTCACTGCACAAAGTTTTAATGGGAGTTCAAGATGCCCATTGGATTTAACGGTGTTTAGAGAGTTGTCATTTTGAAGAGTATTGCCTCTTTGTGACTATGGAAAGACATTGGTAATGTTACCTGTCCTCTCAAATGCCATCTTAAGATTGGGACATTTTCTTTTGAACCCTCATTTTGATGTCCAATTCCAAATATTCATCTTCCACTACTATTATCAGAAGGGCAGATGAGTAGATGAGGGCACATCGAACTTCAGAGGTGCTGAAGTAGGGTTCCGACCCAAAACGTCACCCATCCTTTTTTTCCAGAAATGCTGCCTGACCCGCGGAATTACTCCAGCACTTTGTGTCTGTCTTCGGTATAAACCAGCATCTGCAGTTCCTTCCTACACGCGAGGAAACTGTTTTATTTGCGGAAAGTTGTTAATTTCTGACGTGTGTGGACTGACAGAGTTGTGAAAGCAAACTCATGCAAAATCAAACCTGTACAGCCAAATGCAAAGCAACCAAGAGTGGGGCTCTACTGGGATTAGCTCCTTGATTAAGTTGACCTGGACAAGATGGACTGAAAGGCCTCTTTCTCTGCTGCAAGATTCACGGGGATAGAAATGTATCTTCTGTTGTATGTGTTGAACCTGTGTTGCAATAATATGAATATAAGAAATAAAAGCTGGAGTAGGTCATAGTTCCTCAATCTTATAGAAACATAGAAACATAAAAATTAGGTGCAGGAGTAGGCCATTCGGCCCTTCGAGCCTGCACCACCATTCAATATGATCATGGCTGATCATTCAACTCAGTATCCTGTATCTGCTCTCCATACCCCCTGATCCCATTAGTCACAAGGGCCACATCTAACTCCCTCTTAAATATAGCCAATGAACTGGCCTCAACTATCTTCTGTGGCAGAGAGTTCCAGAGACCCACCACTCTCTGTGTGAAAAATGTTTTCCTCATCTCGGTCCTAAAGGAATTTCCCCTTATCCTTAAACTGTGACCCCTCGTTCTGGACCTCCCCAACATCGGGAACAATCTTCCTGCATCTAGCCTGTCCAACCCCTTAAGAATTTTGTAAGTTTCTATAAGATCCCCCCTCAGTCTTCTAAATTCTAGCGAGTACAAGCCAAGTCTATCCAGTCTTTCCTCATATGAAAGTCCTGACATCCCAGGAATCAGTCTGGTGAACCTTCTCTGTACCCCCTCTATGGCAAGAATGTCTTTCCTCAGATTTGGAGATATCTGCCATTTGTTGTGTTCTTGGCTGATTATGTGTTTCAGCCAATTTCCTGTCTGATCGGTGTGTCTACAGTGGAACCAAGTGTTGGAGATGGAGTTCATTGTGAATGTGTTATTATTATTAGATTTTTAGTTTGTTAACAGGATGAATTTCACCCTATGGGGTGTTTCCGCCAATTTGTTGTTACTTCTTTTTGACTATGGGAAGATATCAGCAGTGCTGGCTCGAAGGGCCGAATGGCCTACTCCGGCACCTATTTTCTATGTTTCTATGCTTGTTGTCTTTTCTCAAGGTGCAGTGTTCAGATTGAGGCATTTTCTTTTGAGCTCGCATTTTGATGTCCTTTCCTTTAATATTTAGACTTTCAGAGACATGGTACAGAAACAGGGCCTTCGGCCCACCAAGTCCGTGCCAACCAGTGATCACTCCGCACACTAGCACTATTCTATACACTAGAGACAGTTTACAATTTTATCAAAGCCAATTAACTTACAAACGTGCATGTCTTTGGAGCGTGGGTGGAAACCAAGGCACCCGGGGAAAACCCACACAGGTCACAGGGAGAACGTACAAATTCTATTCAGACAGCCCCCTTAGTCAGGATCACACCCTGGGTCTCTGGGGCTGTAAGGCAGCAACTCTACTGCCCCAAATACTCTTCTTCCACTTGTGCGATGAATTCCGTTTCTCTACTCTGTCGGGAAGTCAATGATGGTGCGATGAACTCGTCTGACATTAAACAGGCATAATTGCTTTAGCTCCCTGTTAACCATCTCTCCCAATGATGGATTGAAAATAGGGCGAGATGATTAACAGAGGGACAAATCAATACCAGCCCAGCCACATGTACATCAAGTGTGCTTTGAGATCACCTGTAAGTACTTGGAATTCCTACAGTGCAGTATGCTTTAAAATGCAATAAAGGAGATTTATAGTACATCAAACATTTGTTTCACTGCAGGTGATGCTGTATCTAGCAGAGCGATCAGCGAGATGTTTGATCAGTCTGCTTTTCAATTGATATGTACACAACAGACTCTTTGGGGGCAATTTTATCTGATTTCTTCTCCATTCTGTGTCACTTTCCATTGAAGTTTGAGAGGGATTAAGGGTTAAAAAATTGTCCAGTGAAACCAATTGAAAATTCACTTAGCAGTGGCTTTTTGGATTCAGGCTAACTCTGCAGCTTCTTAAGTTGAATCCAATTGGCTTTGTTGCTCCTAGAAAAACAGCTTTACACAATCTTTCATCAGAGAAACGGAAGCCCTTTTGATTAAGGTGGCTGACTGCTGGTTACTGGTTAGGAAATAGCTCAATTTTAAAACTGTCTTTGTTCTTTCCATATCCCCCATCACAAACCCGCTTTTCCCTGCCTCTGTAATCTTCTCTGGTCCTAGAAGCCACTGAGAATTCTCTAATCAGCTCGTCTAATTTTAGTCTCTTCCTCGTCGCAGATTTTAATTACCCTGTGATCGATGGCCGCCACTTCCTGAGGTGTGGTGGGCCTAACACATTGAAAGACCAGTAAAGGGAAGTGCCCACTTGATAACCAATAATATACTGGCATCTACACGATCACTTCTTATGTGCTTTTTATCATGCAGGTAGCTTATTATTCCACATGGAGTTAGTTATAGACTTTGGCATAAGTTCATAGAAGGCCCATTCTCAGTCACGTGTGTGACCAAAATGCTGAAAAATTGTGGAATACACCTCTTCTAATGCTGAAAGCATTACCGGTATGTTGTTTTGTACTGCATATATAATTCCTTTTTTTTTTGGTTTATCAAGTGACATTTTTAAATGTTATGCTGACAATGTTTGTTCAGGGTAAGAGGGCAGACAATGACTGGTCACGTGTGTGACATGTTGGTTCACTTTCCAAAGAATGGGCCATAATCAGTTTAGATAGTAGAAGAGTCTGAAGAAGGGTCTCGATCGGAACCGTCACCTTCCTTCTCTCCAGAGATGCTGCCTCACCCGCTGAGTTTCTCCTGCATTTTTATCTACCTTTGATTTTTTTTCAGCATCTGCAGTTCCTTCTTATATTCCTTCCTTTAATATGTCTATTATTTGTTGAGATTTAGTTTAGTTTAGTTTAGTGTTAGTTTAGAGATACAGTGCGGAAGCAGGAGCGGCCACGTCCCCGCTGACCAGCGAGCCCCGCACACTTACACTATCCTACACTCAAGAGTGGACAATTTACTATTATACCAAGCCAATTAACTGACAAACCTGTACGTCTTTAGGGTGTGGCAGGAAACCGAGGATCTTGAAGGAAACCCACGCAGGTCACGGGGAGAACGAACAAACTCCCAACAGACAAGCACCCGTAGTTAGGATTGAATCTGGGTCTCTGGCGCTGTAAGGCAGCAACTGTACCGCTGCAACACTGTGGTGTAAGGGGAAACTGACAAGGCCAACATTTATTGCCCATAGTTAATTGCCCTTGAATCGATCCTTGCAGCCCTCCTAGTGAAGGGATTCTGACAATAACCTCGGGCTGGGAGACCCAGTGACAATGAAGGGATGGCAATGTATTTCCTAATCAGAGCAGTGTGAGACTCAGAGGTGGACTGCAAGTAGTGGGTTCCCATGTACCTGCTGCCCTTGTGCTTCTTAGTGGTTTTGGATATGGAAGGTAATCTGGTAACAGCCGCGGTGGATAATTGCAGTTTGACTACAGATGGTCCATACCGCAGACACCATGCAGTGGTTAGTGGGTGGAATTAATGGTCATACATTGAACTATGCAATGTGGCTGAGTTTATTGTGGCCAGCACAGTGGTGCAGCAGTAGTGTTGCTGCCTCACAGCGCCAGAGACCCGGGTTAGATCCTGACTAGGGTTGCTGTCTGTACGGAGTTTGTATATTCTCCCTGTGACCGCGTGGGTTTACTCCAAGTGCTCTGGTTTCCTCCCACACTACAAAGTTGTTAGTCATGTACATCAATGATCTGGATGATGGGGTGGAAAATTGGATAAGTAAGTATGCAGATGATACTAAATAGGTGGTGTTGTGGATAATGAAGTAGATTTTCAAAGTCTACAGCGAGATTTGGGCCATATGGAAAAGTGGGCTGAAAGATGGCAGATGGAGTTTAATGCTGTTAAGTGTGAAGTGCTACATCTTGGCAGGACAAATCAAAATAGGATGTACATGGTAAGTGGTAGGGAATTGAGGAATGCTGTGGAACAGAGAGATCTAGGAATAACTGTGCATAGTTCCCTGAAGGTAGAATCGCATGTAGATGGGGTGGTAAAGAAAGCCTTTGGTGTGCTGGCCTTTATAAATCAGAGCATTGAATATAGGAGTAGGGAAGTAATGTTAAAATTGTACAAGGCATTGGTAAGACCAATTCTGGAGTATGGTGTACAATTTTGGTCGCCTAATTATAGGAAGGATGTCAACAAAATAGAGAGAGTACAGAGGAGATTTACTAGAATGTTGCCTGGGTTCCAGCAACTAAGTTACAGAGAAAGGTTGAACAAGTTAGGTCTTTATTCTTTGGAGCACAGAAAGTTAAGGGGGGACTTGATTGAGGTCTTTAAAATGATGAAAGGGATAGACAGAGTTGACGTGGATAAGCTTTTACAATTGAGGGTAGGGAAGATTCAAACAAGAGGGCATGACATGAGAATTAAGGGACGGAAGTTTAGGGGTAACGTGAGGGGGAACTTCTTTACTCAGAGGGTGGTGGCTGTGTGGAATGAGCTTCCAGCAGAAGTGGTGGAGGCAGGATCGATTTTAACATTTAAAAGTAAAGTGGATAGGTATATGGACGGGAAGGGAATGGAGGGGTATGGTCTGAGTGCAGGTAGATGGGACTAGGGGAAAACAAATGATCGGCACGGACTGGAAGGGCCGAGAGGGCCTGTTTCCGTGCTGTAATTGTTATATGGTTATATGGTTTGGAAGGGGAAATATAACCTAATCATAGGTGAGCATCCATGGAAGAAAGAATGAGGGGAAAGGTGGGAACAGCATGGTCCATTCATGGGTTAGGACTCTCGAGAGAGTAAGGAAGTGAGGAAGTATTAGAGGAAGAAGAACTGGCCATTAGGGGCTGGAAGCTATCAAAGAGAATGTGTGAGATGGGATAGGAGGGAATAACGTGAGTGAATGACTAAAAACTGGAGGGGGTGATGTTGTTTAATCTTGGAGAGGAACGAGGAAATATAGGATCTGCCTAGCCTGTCTGAAGAAGGGTTTTTCCTTCGCTCCATAGATGCTGCTGCACCCACTGAGTATCTCCAGCACATTTGTCTAGCCTGTTCATGGGTCAGGTCTATCTGGAGGTGAAATTGGAGACAAATTGGAGACATAAAAGGCAAGTTCTAATTCATGTAATTTTCCCTATTCATACAGCAGGCCAAATTCTCTCATGTACTACCTTTCATCTCAACTGATTTCACATGGTCCAAGCTTAGCATTCATGTAAGTATTCCCAAGCGCACGGTAGACACTGCCTCGATCTTTCAAGTAATGCTATCATGTTTCATGATCCTTTGATCCTCAGCAGTGCTAATGTGCCATCAAGTAGCCAGGAATACTAGCAGGCCAGGCAATCAGTGCGGGATTAGTTTAGTTTAGTTTAGAGATACTGCGCGCGAAGCAGGCCCTTCTGCCCACCAAATCCATGCCGACCAGCGATCCCTATACACTAACACCACCCTACATACACTAGGGACAATTAACAATGATACCGGGGCAATTAGCGGACAAACCTGTACGTCTTTGGAGTGTGGGAGGAAACTGGAGCTCCCGGTGAAAACCCACCAGGTCATGGGGAGAACGTACAAACTCCGTA
This sequence comes from Okamejei kenojei, assembly GCA_035221665.1. NCBI lineage: Eukaryota > Metazoa > Chordata > Chondrichthyes > Rajiformes > Rajidae > Okamejei > Okamejei kenojei. The sequence continues at coordinate 4,667,131 of CM069136.1, forward strand.
CAGAAGATACCACCTGCAGTCAGGATCGAACCTGGGCCTCTGGTGCAATGAGGCAGCAACTCTATCGCTACGCCACCGTGCTGCCCCATTGGCTGCGGCCAATGCAGACGCTCTGGATACAAATCTCACAGCATCGTAAGTGGTCGTATCACTGAAAGGTTTATCAAGCTTTTGGAAATGTTATTCTCTGATTAAACCATTTTGCATTTTGGGCATGACAATGTGATTGGGGCAGAAGAGTGGTGCAGCTGGTAGAGATGCTACCTCAGAACGCCAGCGAGCTGAGCTCAATCCTGACCGCCAGCGCATCCTGACATCACGTTCTCTCTGCGATCGCATGGGATTCGGTAGGATGAGGAGAAACGTTTTCACCCAGAGAGTTGTGAATCGGTGGAAGTTTCTGCCACAAGGCAGTGGAGGCCAATTCACTGGATGTTTTCAAGAGAGAGTTAGATATCTGGCTCTTAGGCCTAACGGAATCCAGGGATATGGGGAGAAAGCAGGAACGGGGTACTGATTTTGGATGATCAGCCATGATCATATTGAATGGCGGTGCTGGCTCGAAGGGTTGAATGGCCGACTCCTGCACCTATTTTCGATGTTTCTATGTTTCTTTTCCTCCCACATCCCCAAAACATTATTGGTTGCTACCAACGATTAGGATTTCCATTCTAAATTGCCCATAATGTGTACAGGAGTGGTAGAATCTGCGGATGGAGGAGGAGAAGGAGGGGAATGTGTGGATAGTGGATCACTGAAAAAAACTATTGAAGGAATGGAGTTGTTCTGTGAGCTAGCACAGACCTGGTGGGCTGAATGGTCTCTCTCTATACCTCATATGGACATATGGTCATGTTGGCAAGCTTGCACATTATTCGTATCATCCAGCGTGTGTGACAAAAATGGAGCAAGAAATGAGAAGTGGAGACACAAATGCGGGAATCCTGAGCAAAACACTAAACGATGGATGAACTCAGCGGATCAGGCAGCATCTGAGGAGGGAATGGACAGGTGACGTTCCGCGCGGCACGGTGGCGCAGCGCAAGAGTTGCTGCCATACAGCGCTAGAGACCCGAGTTCAATCCTGACTACGGGTGCTGTCCGTATAGAGTTTGTACGTTCTCCCTGCGACCGCGTGGGTTTCCCCCGGGTGCTCCGGTTTCCCCCCACACTCCAAAGACGAGCAGGTTTGTAGGTGGAATGTAAAAATCTGGACTCTCGGTTTATTAACAACCATGTTAAATTAAGTTACACTTGACGCGCTGTGCTTCGATAAAGTCGACAGAAGTAGGTCAATAAAAGGTGACATAACATGAGAGACCAGATCATTCGGAGACCCAAGAGTGAGAGAAAAACACACACACACACACACACCTGTGAAACTGCTCATACAGATTCCTTGGAATGAAGGTCAGTAGTGTGTATTTCGTGGTACGGATCTCGTTCCCAGGATAAGGCCGTTGAGATCGAAAATGGCCGCCCTTGATGGAACCATAGTTTGGCATCACCATTCTGCGTTCAGGCATTTCGTTCTCGAGCCTTGTGTAGCCTTGCATGCTGACGGGGTTTCTCCAGACTCGGTAATAGAGATTTCTCACAGCAGAAATTCTGGAGCAACTGGGCCTTTCATGTCTGGTTGCCATGGCGACGGTTTCATGCAGCAATCTGCTCTCAGTGGCCTGAAAAGCAGCACTAGAGGGGAAGAAAAGACAGAATAATAAAGATGACATTTAATTTTCTCGTCTAAAAATAGCTGCCTTTATCGCAGCGTGCTTCAAATATGAAAAAAAAACCCAAAATCTCTCTCAAGATAAAAATGGAAGAGTCACATGTTACCTTAGCCATTCCGTACACACACAGACTCATGCCAATTATTATGTGTTGCCTTTTTGTAAATGTTTCCAAGAATTTGACCTTCGCTATCTTAGATGCAAGCACCTTGGGACATTTGCAGCACGTTAAATTTGCAGCCATTGCAAGTTGTTGTCAGCAAGTCAATTGATGTTTGACCATGCTTCATGAAAGCAGAGCATGCCGATAATCTCCCTTCTTTTACTTCCCTCTCGCATAAGTATCGTCCTCATCAGCGTAACAGTCGGGATTTTCAAAGCTCGAAACCCTGAGCCTTTTACAAACCAGCTCTGAATTTTTATTGCAAGTTTTTTTTTGAGTGATAGAACATGGGTGAGTTTTGACACATTTAACTGCAGGCCTCTTAAAATAATAATACATTGAAGGGATGAGGCCAGGTTTTTGCAATTGGTGTTGCAGCAGGCCAGGATATTCTGGACTGCTGTAAGAAACTGCTCTCCATTATAAATAACAACGCTTCGTCCGATCTGTTACCGACACATCGTGTGTTAAATGGGGTGGGGGATTGCAACCTTCACGTGACCCGCCCTGTTTCGACTAATGCAATCAACCCGGCGTGCACAATCAAATAAGATCAAACAGAACAAGTTGTCCGACAACTTTAGGCTGTGCACGCCATACGCAAGAAGAAGATGTGTTAAATCATCCAAATTCCTGCATCCACTATGATTTGATTCCTAACCACAGGAATTTTATAACTGCATTAGATACATCAAGATCCAAGATGGTCCAACCCAGGCGACTCTTTGCGTGCTGGTCACAGAAGTGGATCCGCAATCACGCAATACAATCGCTCCACTGTTTTAAACCTCTACGCCGACAGCAACATTTCTTACTGTGCATTGTGGACAGCCCGATTGTAAATCATGCATTGTCTTTCCGCTGACTGGTTAGCACACAGCAAAAGCTTTTCACTGTGCCTCGGTACACGTGACGATAAAGTAAATGATACACGTGACGACAAACCAGACTCAAACTCTGCACACGGGCAACTTAACTGCAGTGACCGTCATTGCCCTTGCAAGCTAGAAGGAAACACTGTTGCATGTATGAAACCATGAGCCTCAGCTGAATGTAAAATGCACCCACCACATCCATGCCGAGCATCAAATTCACATTCTCATTTACCAACACTTGGCCGTATCTCCTTCTATTGGTGATTCACATTCTTGTATACGTGCTCCTTAAATGTTGTGAGACTACCTTCCTCTACCACCCATTTATGCAGTGCTTCCCAAGGTCCAACTATTCTCTGAATGAATTGAGGGAGTGCAGCGTAGGTTCATGAGGTTATTTCCCAGGATGGCGGGACTGCCATACGTTGATAGAATGGAGCGGGGATCTTATTGAAACATATAAGATTATTAAGGGTTTGGACACGCTAGAGCAGGAAACATGTTCACGATGCTGGGGGTGTCCAGAACTAGGGGCTACAGTTTAAGAATAAGGGGTAAGCCAATTAGAACGGAGATGAGGAAAAACACTTTCACACAAAGGGTTGTGAATCTGTGGAATTCTCTGCCTAGTGCAATTCTCTGGATGATTTCAAGAGAGAGTTAGACAGAGCTCTTACAGATAGTGGAGTCAGGGGATATGGGTAGAAGGCAGGAACGGGGTACTGATTGTGGATGAACAGCCATGATCACAGTGAATGGCGGTGCTGGCTCAAAGGGCCGAATGGATTACTCCTGCACCTACTGTTTATTGTCTATTGTCTAACTCATCAGCATATCCTCTTTAAACTTTCTACAACTTTACTGAAATCTCTTCCCCCTCATGTTAGACACCACTAATGTGAGAAAAATATCCTGCTATTCACTCTATTCATGATCCTTATAATCTTGTATATTTCCATCATTTCAGAGAACTTGGTGAAATGGTGAAGTCTCTTAAAAATAAATATGTTTAAAGGAATCATTTGCTTCAATGGAAACAGACTAATGTTGGAGATTTTCTGTTTCATTCATTTTCATTTCTTATTTATTAACTCATAGAAATAAGGATATTACTGGTAGTTCCCAGACACAAATGCTGGAGCAACTCAGCAGGACAGGCAGCATCTCTGGAGAGAACCAATGGTTGATGTTTCGGGTCGAGACCCTTCTTTAGACTGAAAATGGGTCTCCACCAAAACGTCACCCATGAAGAACAGTTTCTTACAGCAGTCCAGAATGAATGGGTGATGTTTCGGGTTGAGAGCCTTCTTCAGACTGATTCCTTCTCTCCAGAGATGCTGCATGTCCTGCTGAGTTACTCCAGCATTTTGTGTCTATCTTTGGTGTAGTCCAGCATCTGCGATTAAGAATAAGGGGTTTATGACCGAGATGAGGAAAAACATCTTCACCCAGAGAGTTGTGAATCTGCGGAATTCTCTGCCACAGAAGGCAGTGGAGGCCAATTCACTGGATGTTTTCAAGAGAGTTAGATTTAGCTCAAGAGGGCTAAAGAATCAAGGGATATGGGGAAAAGCAGGAAAGGGGTACTGACTTTAAATGATCAGCCATGATCATATTGAATGGTGGTGCTGACACGATAGACAGAATGGCCTACTCCTGCACCTATTTTTCTATGTTTCCATGTTTCCTACATACATTGTCTATAGCTAATTGAAAAACTGGATGAAATGGATGTGTTGAGAAGGCACAGGTTGAAAAATTGTTAAGAGTCAACCACACAAATAGCTGTATAGTCCCAAATAGATTTGTCGAGAGAAAACAAATTGGACAGTCATACAGCACAGAGGCAGGTCCTTCATCCCACTGTGATCATGCCACATGCCCTACCCATCTACACTAATCCTGTTTACCTGCATGAGCCCATCCCCTTCTATCCCTAAAGGACATTATATAGGTTATATATACACCAATTAACAACAAGCCAGTAGTTTCAAAGTTAATAACATTGAGGCTATCTTTACCTTTTATTTAATTCTTTAAACCCAGATTCTCCATCAACTGGACACTAACTGATACCAAAGGCCCCAAACTCTGACTCCTTATTCAAGTTCCAACGCTATGTTACCCAACTTTGAGTCAAGTCCTTCAGCCAAGCTGTGCTTGTGAAAGTTAGTAATACTCACTGGTTAACACATCAATTATTCAAAGGGCCGAATGGCCTACTCCTGCACCTATTGTCTATTGTCTATAATTGGATATTCCCAGTTTTGCGTTGTTTTACTGCATAATTCCGAATTTCACGGTAATGCACAGCTTCTAGAGAAGAATATTTGTCTGCTACCGTCATGAAAGGAAGCCTTGCAGGATTCACAGACGAAGGCAAATATTTCACTTCAGCGGACATTGTTCAAATCTGCAAAAAAGTTGCCTGGAAATAAATTACATTAAAAAAATGTGCCCTTCAGCAAAAATACTTTAAAATATTCCACGCTTCCTCTCTTCCAGCAGGTGGAGCAGTTTTCCACTGCTCATGCCTTCTCAACACATCCATTTCATCCAGTTTGTTTAGGGACAATGCGGAAACAGGCTCTCCGGCCCACCGAGTCTGCACCGACAGGCGATCCCCGCACATTATACACACAAGGGATAATTCACACTTACACCAAGCCAATTAACGACAAACCACAATCCTCCCACAATCCAAACACCTTTGGATCGTGGGAGGAAACGGAACATCTCGGAGAAAACCCACGCAAGTCACGGGGAGAACGTACAAACTCCGTACAGACAGCACCCGTAGTCGGGATCGAACCCAGGTCTCTGGAGCTGTAAGGCAGCGACTCTACCGCTGTGTCACCATGTCTCCCGATACTCTTTACTCAATTGTCCCAAAAAGATTGTTGTTTCCATATCACAGGTAAGGACACCAATTGATGCATTGCTGTACCAAGTCTTATTCTAGGTGATACAGTGTTAGTTGTCTACCGTGGTTAAGAGATTCTGTAATTCAGTTTAGTTAGTTTAGTTTAGTTTAGTTTAGAGACACAGCGCAGAAACAGGTCTATAGTCCCACTGAGTTCGTGCAGACCAGCAGTCCTCGAACACTAACACTATCCTTCACACACTGGGAATATGTCTTTTGAGTGTGGGAGGAAACTGGAGCTCCCAAAGTAAACCCACGCAGGTCACGGGGAGAACATACAAACTCCGGAACAGACAAGCACCGGTAGTCAGGATCGAACCCAGATCTCTGGTGCTATAGGCAGCAATGCTACCGCTGCGCCCTCAGTGTTTATGTTATGGATTTGCATTCCAAAAAAATGTTAATCCAAATCACACCAGGGCAGAACTTAATAGGGGGAGAAGGCAGGAATGGGGTACTAATTGTGGATGAACAGCCATGATCACAGTGAATGGCAGTGCTGGCTCGAAGAGCCGAGTTGCCTACTCCTGCACCTATCGTCTATTGTCAATAGTCTATTGATCTCATTCGCAAAAATGTTTGTCACAGGAAGAGCACCCATGAAGCTGTTGGAATATGGTCGAATTCCAGCCAGTTCATTCACGTCCGTCAAGAAAAATAGCTGGTTTATCTTTCCACGATATCTGACATCAGACTATCTTTGAATGGGTTGTGAAAGCGGCCGCCAAAATTAGACTCTATCTGGACCGAACAGGCATGGAGACTAGCCCCACCTGGCAATTAAACAGACACAAGTTGGGCCTGTTCCCATAACTATGGAATCATAGAATAGAAATGGTAGAGAAGAGGACATTTGGCCCATTTCACCTAGTTTATTGTGTGTACGTATGTATATATGTGCGCGTGTGTATATGTGTATATATATATATATATATATGATCTATATATATGTGTATTTGTGAGTATGTGTATATATACACGCTGAACCTTTTTTTTCTCTCTTGTTTATACATTTGTTTACAGTGTACTATGTTTACATATTCTGTTGTGCTGCTGCAAGTAAGAATTTCATTGTTCTATCTGGGAGATATGACAATAAAAACCTCTTGACTCTTGACTCTTGACTATTAATCCCTGCAACCCCAATCCTTGATAGTTTCACATCCGACAATTGGGAATGAACTCAAATTAGTTTGGTAATTGCCTCTGATATTTCCAGCCACTTTTGCGCCATGCCTTTAATAAAGTCAAATTCCCCAAAGCGCGTTCAAGGTACATTATTTAACACAGAGTCGTAAAGTGGGTTATTAGGGAAGATGACCAAATGCTTGCTCAAAGAGGCAGGTTTGGAGGAAAGTCTTAAAGGAAGAGAGCAGTGGAAAAAAGAAATGGCTTAGGGTGAGAGTTCCAGAGTATAACTAAATTTGGAGGTCATAAAATTGGAACAGTACTGAATTGTATAATGCTGGGGGAGGAAGTAGGCAAGAGGGGAGAATGTGGTGGGGGGGGGGGGGGGGGGGGGTAGGGGGGAGGAATCAGACACAGGGAAGGACAAGCCCAAAGAAGGATGAGAAATCAAAGGTGAGAATCGTAAAATTCAGCTGTAGTTGTACCCACCATTGAATCCTAATGAGCACAGGCATGGAGTGACGGTGGGATCTGCTCGGCGCATAGAAACATACAAACATAGAAAAATAGGTGCAGGAGTAGGCCATTCGGCCCTTCGAGCCTGCACCGCCATTCATGGCTGATCATCCAACTCAGTATCCCGTACCTGCCTTCTCTCCATACCCCCTGATCCCTTTAGCCACAAGGGCCACATCCAACTCCCTCTTGAATATAGCCAATGAACTGGCCTCAACGACCTTCCATGGCAGAGAATTCCAGAGACTCACCACTCTCTGTGTAAAGAATGTTTTCCTCATCTCGGTCCTAAAGGAATTCCCCCTTATCCTTAGACTATGACCCCTTGTCCTGGACTTCCCCATCATCGGGAACAATCTTCCTGCATCTAGCTTGTCCAACCCTTAAGAATTTTGTAAGTTTCTATAAGTTTCTATATATAATTTTGTAAGTTTCTATATATGCATTGGCGGTGAACATGGGTATGAAGGGGAGACGGCACTTGGTGTGAGTCAGGACAAAGACAACACGGTTTTGGATGATTTTTTTAACCCGTTTCCCCCCCCCAACGACCTTCTGAAAATAGCTCCGCATCCAAATAACAATCTGTTAAACAAATGAAATCAGACAGCCTCTGTGGTTTGCAAACTGCCCAAATGTTTTATTTCCAATTGGTTTATGTACCAATTTTGCTCTGGTCATTTCTCTCTTCACTGCAGGGACATTTCTTGCTGATGATTACATGTCTTTTATAATTCGCCTTCTGTTCACGTAGTAAACTCACTCCTTTTTCAGTGAGGTGTAAGAATTCCTTTTACATTTTTCCCTCTTTCCCAGCAGTTTACATTTCCTTTAGCAACTCTCCTTTACTAAAGTTAATTCATTTCAATTTTGTTTTGATTTGGTGCCTCACTCCTCTTTTCTGCAGGCATTCATCCATGAGTTCATGATTTCCAGGGGGATTCTGTCAGAGACCACAGCATACAAAATTGACTAGGGAGCACCATATTAAAATGTAATTATATTATTGCACATCCACTCCCCAGGGGCTCATAGAACGAGGAGTGTAAACTACCCTGGGTCAAATTAAACTGCGTCGTTTTGAAATATGCCAGCTTGTGATTATTACAGGTATAATTAGGAGGGTCTGTTTTCTCCTAGTATCCTTTAATGCAAGGGTTAGAAATTCTTCCAGGCTTTGGGCGGAACAGAGGTAGAGTTGCTGCCTCACAGCGCCAGAGACTCGGGTTCGATCCTGACTACGGGCGTTGCCCTTGTGGAGTTTGCATGTTCTCCCTGTGATCGTGTGGGTTTCCCCCTAGTAGTTGCAGTCTCCTCCCCCCTCCCAAAGATGTGCAGGTTTGTAGGTTAATTGACCCTAGAGTGCAGGATGTGAAAGTGGGATAACATAGAACTAGTGTACAGGTGACCGGTGGTCTCTAAATTAACCTTCTGAATGCGGCAGTCCATTGAGTATTTTCTGGTCAAGAAACTGGTGGCGAGTTCTCCAAACCATCAGATGTTGTCTATTTAAAGGCCTTTCTACTGCACAATCTACCATTGTAAGTGAACAACATAAGCTGCATCACAGAGCATAGGAAGGAACTGCAGATGTAGGTTTACACTGAAGATAGACACAAAATGCTGGCGTAACTCAGTGGGTCAGACAGCATCTTTGGAGAAAAGGAGATGGTGATGTTTCGGGTCGAGATCCCTCATGTCATAGGGTGATACAGTGTTGAAACAGGCCCTAGCTACACTAGTTCCGCCTGCCCGCATTTGGTCCATATCCCTCCAAATCTGTCCTATCCATGTATCTGTCTATCTGTTTCTTAAATGTTGGGATAGCTCCAACCTCAACTACCTCCTCGGGCAGCTTGTTCCATAAATCCACCACCCTTTGTTTGATTCCTATTAAAGCTTTTGTCCTTTTACCTTAAACCTATGTCCTCTGGTCCTCGATTCATCCACTCTGGGCAAGAGACTCTGTGCATCTACCCAGTCAATTCCTCTCATGATCTTAAACACCTTTGCAGAGGCCCAGTGCCATATTCTATGGCTGCTCAGCCATATTCCCATGAGGTAAAGATAAAGCAGCCAAAGATCCGTGCCAAAGATCTAGCGCTGGGGCAGCCTGGTGAAGCAAAGGTAGAGGTGCTACCTTACAGCGCCAGGGACCCAGGTTCGATCCTGACTGCGGGCTCTTGTCTGTACGGAGTTTGTACGTTTTCCCTGTGACCTGCGTGGGTTTTCTCCAGGAGTTCCGGTTTCCTCCCACACTCCAAAGTCTAACAGGTTTGTAGGTTAATTGGCTTGGTATAATTGTAAATTGTCCCCAGTGTGTGTTGGATAGTGTTAGTGTGCGGTGATCACTGGTCGGTGTGGACTCAGTGGGCCAAAGGGCCTGTTACCGCGCTGGATCTCTAAGCTAAACTAAACCAAACTAAACCAAACTAAACTACGAGACTGATCCCTGGGATGGGGGGACTGTCATATGAGGAAAGATTGAAAAGACTAGGCTTGTATTCACTGGAGTTAAAACGATGAGGGGGGGATCTTATAGAAACATATAATATTATAAAAGGACTGGACAAGCTAGATGCAGGAAAAATGTTCCCAATGTTGGGTGAGTCCAGAACCAGGGGCCACAGCCTTAGAATAAAGGGGAGGTAATTTAAGACTGAGCTGAGAAAACACTTTTTCACCCAGAGAGTTGTGAATTTATGGAATTCCCTGCCACAGAGAGTAGTGGAGGCCAAATCACTGGATGGATTTAAGAGAGAGTTGGATAGAGCTCTAGGGGCTAGTGGAGTCAAGGGATATGGGGAGAAGGCAGGCACGGGTTATTGATAGTGGACGATCAGCCGTGATCACATTGAATGGCGGTGCTGGCTCGAAGGGCCGAATGGCCTTCTCCTGAACCTATTTTCTATATTTCTATCTATGTTAAACTAAACTAAACTGAACTAAACTAAACTAAATCTGCACCTAAGTGGTTCACTGTCCACAAACAGCAACATTCACAAAGGGATATTCCAATGGGCATTGGACAGGGCTGGACACTATCGCACATAATCAGACTACTCTGTGCATAAGACACTGCAGGAACCAGAAGGACAATTAAATTCTTCATGCTTTTCACATTGTATCCCTGATTTCCCCTTACAGTGCAGAAACAAGCCTTAGGGCCCAATGATTTTGTACTGACTGCTGACCCTTCTCCCTACAACTTCCCTTACAATCAACTACTCACTCATACACCATGGATCAATTTACAGTTGCCTACAAACTTGCATGGCTTTGGAGCAGAAGGCATGAGAGGACATGGAGGAAACCTACCCAATTACAGGGAGGGGAACATACAAAATTCTCCACAGAGAGCACACAGGATTGAACCTGGCTCTCTGGCATGTTGAGCTACCGGCTCTAGTAGCTGCATCACTGCGACTAAAAAACTTCCTAAAAACTATCTAAAAACTTTTCATTTCTTGTTTTGGTGACATTTGTCCCTCTCAATCTTTTTTTGCATTTCTTAAACCTGTTTTAATGATATCTGCCTGTGCCACATCTCCTGCCAAATTATTTAAAGAGCAACCCAACAGGAGAAGTGCACCTTCCTTCAAGTATATTGGTCGAGCTCTGTCGACGTGCAATCCATCCGAACTGTAAAGGACCCAACTCCTCCGGGAATCTGAAGGCTTCACTTTTTAGTTTACTTTAGTTTAGTTTAGAGATACAATGTGGAAACAGGCCCTTCGGCCCGCCGGGTCTGTGCCGCCCAGCGATCCCCGCACTATCCCACACACCAGTGACAATTTGTAGCCATTACCGAAGCCATTAACCTACCAACCTGTACGTCATTAGAGTGAGGGAAGAAACTGGAGCACCGGGGAACATTTTGACCGCCCCCAGAGCACTTGGGGCGGTCAAAACACCCGCGGCTTCGAGTTCCCGAAGTCGGTTAAAGTCCGCAAGTACCCACGGTTGGAGCTCCGAGATCGACTCCTGGCAAAGGGATTGCTGGCTCCGCGATATTACAGTCCTATAGGCCCCCCCCCCCCGGTGGTGCTCTCAAAATCTGTCTCCAGCAAAAGCCGCCAACCCCTCGATGTTAGGCCGCAGTGCGGACGGAGATATGATATGGTAACAAAAATTACATCTCCAAAGCCAAAGAAATTTCCTAGACTACAGTATAATAATTGAGAAGAAATTAATATTAAAATTTTGGAAAGGCCCTATATCCCCCACAATTAAAATGTGGATTATGGAAATGTCGGAGACCCTACACCTGGAAAGCATCAGATTTGCCTTATTGGACAAACAAGAAGTTTTTGTTAGAACATGGTCTTCTTTCATTGTTTACTTAAAAGGGTAGAATGGTTCGGCAGGGAACCCTAACTGAAACTTGGACTTAGGATTAGATGAAAAGTTATAATTTATATTCCTTGATCTTATCTCCTACGATGTATTAATAGTAAATTATTCCTTTCTTTATGATTTTCTTCTTTGATATAGATTATTATTCTATTTTTCTTACTGTTCTCTATAAAAAAAAACTATTAGAGTCAAAATGATACAACTGATAATATTAATAATGTATGCATGTTGAACATGAAATATTTCTATCATAATATATGTTTGCTAATCCACTGTCTAAATACTCTAATAAAAAAATATATATTCAAAAAAAAAAAATAATAATAAAAATTGCATCTCCATTGAGATTAGAGATTAGAAAACATATCCACCGATGTAATGGTGGCATTTAAGAGATATTTGGATAGGCATATGGATTAATAGCAGGCAGATAAGTGTCCTGCAGCAATTATGTGGTCATGTGTTCATTTTCACTAAAGATAGACACATAAAAGCTGGAGTAACCTAGCGGGTCAGATCGGTTTAAAACATCACCTACAGTTCCTTCCTATACATCTCGTCTGCTGAACTGCGAAACCTCCTCAAGGTCTGACTACTTGGAAGAAGTTCTCCTCCTCATTTCCCTTTCCCCTGACTCTCAGTCTGAAGAAGGATCTCGCCCCGAAACATCACCTTTTCCTTTTCTCCAGAGATGCTGTCTACTCATTTCCAATATGCTACTTAGTTCTATATCTTCCGAGAACATAGAACAGAGATCAATACAGAACAGCACAAGGCCCTTCGGCCCACAATGCCTGTGCTAAACATGATGCCAAGGTCAACTATTATCTGACTGCACGTAATCCACATGCATCCATTCGTTGCATATCCATATGCTTATGCAAATGTCTCCCAAATGCCACTGTTGCATCTATCTCAACCATCACCCTTGGCAGTGCATTTCAGGTATTCAACATCTTCTGTCCAAATATTTGCCCTGCACATCTTCCGTAAAGTCCTGTCCCACGGTACAAGTTCATTCCAAGAGCTCTCCCGAGTTTGGCCTGATTCGAACTCAGAGATTTATGATAATGGCCACTCGTCAGTACTCGGGGCTCTCGTGGACATTTTTCAGCATGTTGAAAAATCGTCACGAGTCTTCCCGTGCTTACCTGCTGTTAGCGAGTCTTCCCGAGTACCTGCCGTTGGCGGTACGAGCCTCTAAGAGACGTCCAACTATGTTCATTCTCCGTGCTTACCACGAGTTTGATTTTTTTTTAACTCAGGAGAGCTCTTGGAATGAACTCGTACCGTGGGACAGGGCTATTAATCTTTGCCCCTCTCACCTTAAACAGTAGTGATGTAAGCATTTGTCTTGCTATTGAGGGTGTGCAGCAGAGGTTCACTAGGTTAATTCCCGGGATGACGGGACTGACATATGATGAAAGAATGGGTCGACTGGGCTTGTATTCACTGGAATTTAGAAGGATGAGAGGGGATCTTATAGAAACATATAAAATTCGTAAGGGATTGGACAGGCTAGATGCAGGAAAAATGTTCCTGATGTTGGGGGAGTCCAGAACCAGGGGTCACAGTTTAAGAATAAGGGATGGGTCATTTAGGACTGAGACAACGAGAAACCTTTTCTCCTAGAGAGTTGTAAATCTGTGGAACTCTCTCACACAGATGGCATTGGAAGCCAATTCACTGGATGTTTTCAAGAGAGTGTTAGATTTAGTTCTTAGGGCTAACGGAATTAAGAGATATGGGGAAAATGCAGGAACGGGTTACTGATTTTGGATGATCAGCCATGATCATTTTGATTGGCGGTGCTGGCTCAAAGGGCTGAATGGCCTAGTCCAGCAACTATTTTCTATGTTTCCATGTTTCTATGTTTCTATGTTCAAACTCCGAAACATAGCGCTTGAGCCCCGCCAGTTGACAACACTTCTCATGCTCGTTGTCCAGAGTGTAGGCAGTGTCCTGGAATACCCACATGGGACAGAATGTACGTTTCAGGGATCTGTGGTACTTTGCCATGCCTATATTTTTTTTTACTTCAGTTTAGTTTATTGTCACGTGTAGCGAGGTACAGTGAAAAGCCTTTGTTGTGTGCTAACCGGTCAGCGGAAAGACAGTACAAGATTATTGCACGGAGGTTCAGCGGTAGAGTTGCTTCCTTACAACGCCAGATACCCAGGTTCGATCCTGACTACGGGTGCGGTCTGTACGGAGTTTGTACATTCTCCACGTGACTGCTTCGGGTGCTCCGGTTTACTCCCACATTCCAAACACCTATAGGTTTGTAGGTTAATTGGCTTCGGTAAAATTGTAAATTGTCCCTATTGTGTGGCATAGTGTAAAGGGCCTGTCCCAGCAGCATGCAACTCCATGAGATGAGCGCGACCTAACGTGGTCGCTTGAGCCTTCCAGCGTCGCGGGGCCGGTCCCACTTCGATCGCCGGAGCCGTGCGGAATTGTGCGGAGTTCGTCCCGACATCGCGTGGGGCTCCGAAAAACTGACCATGTTCAAAAAATCCGCGCGGCAACGGCATGTCGGCTCGCAGTCGCCTTGACACATTACACACCGCATCGATGTCGTGCCTCCGTGACCCTCTCTGTGTGTGTGGCTCCGTGACCCTCTCTGTGTGTGCCTGTGTGCCCCTCTCTGTGTGTGCCTCTGTAGTGCAGGCCCTTTAGTGTGCGGGGATCGCTGGTTGGCGCAGACGTGGTGCTGTTTTTGCGCTGTATCTCTAAACTCAACTAAACTAAGCCATTCACCATGTACAGATACATGATAAGGGAATAACGTTTAGTGCAAGGTAAAGCCGGTAAGGTCTGATCAAGGGTAGTGCGAGGGTCACAAATGAGGTAGACAGCAGTTCAGGACGGCTCTCTAGTTGTGGTAGGACGATTCAACTGCCTGACTTCATTCAATTAACATCATAATTGAGGAGTAATTTAACTGTACTATTAGATTGCTTATTGTTTTACTTACCCAAAGGCACATTTTAATTCCCTGGCTCTTCGTATAAAACAAGTGCTTGTTTAAACTCACTGGGGTTTTCCGAGGCAGTGCCAATGTTTCATTATCTCAGTTATCTCTTGGTCTCCAAGCGCAGCATTGCATACCTGATGAAGATCATTTCACACTTTTCTCGAGGGGGGAGACTAGTGGCTGGCAATGGTGGTGATCGAGAGGAGCTTTTGTTTTGAGTTTGGCAGAATCTAGCTGCCCTCTTATCTTAAGATCATAAGTGATAGGAGCAGAATTAGGCCATTCGGCCCATCAAGTCTACTCCGGCGTTCAATCATGGCTGATCTGTCTCTCCCTCCAAACCCCATTCTCCTGCCTTCTCCTCATAACTATTGACACCTGTACTAATCAAGAATCGATCTATCTATCTCTGCCTGAAAAATATCCACTGACTTGGCCTCCACAGCCTTCTGTGATAAAGAATTCCAGAGAGACCTGGGCTCAATCCTCACTGTGGGTGCTTGTTTGTATGGAGTTCTGCTCGTGACCTGTGTGGGTTTTCTCCGAGATTTTTGATTTCCTCCCACACTCCGAAGAAGGACAGGTTTGTAGGTTAATTGGCTTGGTAAAAAAATGTACATTTTCCCCGAGTGTGTGTAGGATAGCGTTAGTGTGTGGGTACCACTGGTCGACGTGGACATGGTGCGCCAAAGTCCCGTTCCTGCTCTGTATCTCTAAACATACAAACAAAAAAAACACTATTTTGAATAGGCAATGTCTCAATGTTAAGTTTATTGTCACGTGTACTGAGGTAGAGTGAAAAGTGTTTTTTGCATGCTATCCAGTCAGCAGAAGGACAATACATGATTACAAATGAGCCATTTACAGTGTGTAGATCCCAACCAGGGCTGGGAACTGAATATCCAAGGGTATACCTCCTATTGAAAAGACAGACAGGTGGGCAGAGGGGGTGGGGTAGCTCTGTTGGTGAGGAATGAATTTCTTTGCAAGGGGTGAGAGTGAAACAGGAGATGTGGAGTCAGTATGGATAGAACTAAGGAATTGTAAGGTTTAAAGACCCTAATTGAACTTATCTACAGGCTCCCAAACAGTAGCCTGGATATTGGGTTCAAGTTGAATCAAGAGTTAAAATTGGCATGTCATAAAGGTAATGCTACGGTTGTTATGAGAGATTTCAACATGCAGGTGGACTGGGAAATTCAGGTTGGTGCTGGACCCCAATAAAGGGAGTTGGTGGAGTGCCTCCATGATGGATTCTTAGAGCAGCTTGTTCTGGAGCCTACCAGGGAGAAGGCAATTCCAGATTTAGTGTAGTGTAACAAACCAGATTTGATAAGGAAACTTGAGGTTAAGGAGCCATTAGGATGTAGTGACCATAACATGGTAAGTTTGTAATCTACAATTTGAGTGGGAGAAGGGTAAATCGGAGGTGTCAGTGTTACAGTTGAACAAAGGGGACTATAGAGCCATGAGGGATGAGCTGGCCAAAGATGACTGGAAAGGGACCCTAGCAGGGATGACAGTGGAACAACAATGGCAGGTATTTCTGGGAATAATACAGAAGGTGCAGGATCAGTTCATTCCTAGGAGGAAGAAAGATTCCAAGGGGAGTAAGGGGTGACCATCATGGCTGATAAGGGACGTCAGGGACAGTATAAAAATAAAAGAGAAAAGTACAACGTAGCAAAGATAAGCGGGAAGCAAGAGGATTGGGTAATTTTTAAAGAGCAACAGAAGATAACTAAAAATGCAATACGGGTGAAAAGATGAGCTACAAAGGTAAGCTAGCCAAGAATATAAAGGAGGATAGAAAAAGATTCTTCAGGTATGTGAAGAGGAAACAATTAGTTAAGACCAAAGTTGGACACTTGAAATCTGAAAAAGGTGAATTTATATGAGGAACAAAGATGTGGCAGATGAGTTGAACAGGTACTTTGGCTCCGTCTTCACTATGGAGGACGCAAACAATCTTCCTGATATAGTAGTGGCAGAGGATCTGGGGTGACAGAGGAACTGAAGGAAATCCACATTAGGCACAAAATGGTGTTGGATAGACTGATGGGACTGAAGGCTGATAAATCCCCAGGGCCTGCTGGTCTGCATCCCAGGGTACTTAAGGAAGTGGCTCTAGAAATCGTGGATGCATTGGTGATAATTTTCCAATATTCTATAGATTCAGGGTACACAAAATGCTGGAGAAACTCAGCGGGTGCAGCAGCATCTAAGGAGCGAAGGACACAGATAACGTTTCGGGCCGAAACCCTTCTTCAGACTGATGGGAGGTGGGGGGAGGCGGGGGGAAGAAAGGAAAAAGGAGGAGGCGGAGCCCGAGGGCTGAGGGAGAGGTAGGAAGGGGAGGAGACAGCAAGGGTCAACAGAATTGGGAGAATTCAATGTTCATGCCAAGAGGATGCAGACTCACCAAGCGGAATATGAGGTGCTGTTCCTCCAATTTGCGGTGTTGCTCACTCTGGCCGTGGAGGAGGCCCAGGACAGAGAGGTCGGATACGGAATGGGAGGGGGATTCAGGATCAGTTCCTATGGATTGGAGGGTAGCTAATGTTATCCCACTTTTCAAGAACGGCGGGAGAGAGAAAACAGGGAATTATAGACCAGTTAACCTGACATCAGTGGTGGGGAGGATGCTGGAATCAATTATAAAAGGTGAGATAGCCACACATTTGGATAGCAGTAACAGTATTGGTCAGAGTCAGCATGGATTTACGAAGGAGAAATCATGCTTGATTAATCTTCTGGAATTTTTTGAGGATGTAACTAGGAAAATGGACAGGGGGTAGCCAGTGGATGTAGTGCACCTGGACTTTCAGAAAGCATTTGATAAGGTCCCACATAGGAGATTAGTGGGCAAAATTAGGGCACATGGTATTGGGGGTAGAGTGCTGACATGGATAGAAAATTGGTTGGCAGACAGGAAACAAAGAGTAGGGATTAATGGATCCCTTTCAGAATGGCAGGCAGTGATTAGTGGGGTACCGCAAGGCTCGGTGCTGGGACCGCAGCTATTTACAATATATATCAATGATTTGGATGAAGGGATTCAAAGTAACATTAGCAAATTAGCAGATGACACAAAGCTGGGTGGCAGTGTGAACTGTGAGGGGGATGCTATGAGAATGCAGGGTGACTTGGACAGGTTGGGTGAGTGGGCAGATGCATGCCAGATGCAGTTTATTGCGGATAAATGTGAGGTTATCCACTTTGGTAGCAAAAACTGGAAGGCAGATTATTATCTAAATGGTGTCAAGTTCGGAAAAGAGGAAGTACAATGGGATCTGGGGGTCCTTGTTCATCAGTCAATGAAAGTAAGCATGCAGGTACAGCAGGCAGTGAAGAAAGCGAATGGCATGTTGGTCTTCATAACAAGAGGATTGAGTACAGGAGCAAAGAGGCCCTTCTGCAGTTGTATGGGGCCCTAGTGAGATCACACCTGGAGTATTGTGTGTAGTTTTGGTCCCCTAATTTGAGGAAGGATATTCTTGCTTTTGAGTGAGTGCAGCGTAGGTTTACAAGGTTAATTCCCGGGATGGCGGGACTGTCATATGTTGAGAGAATGGAGCGGCTGGGCTTGTACACTCTTTCCGATATTTGATATTGGGTTATTATTATCATCGTGCGTAGCGAGATACAGTGAAAAGATGTACAGAAGCTTCAGGGGAGACAGGTTTGGAGGGATATGGACCAAGCGCAGGCAAGTGGGACTTGTAGCTGGAACATTGTTGGCTGGTATAGGCGAGTTGGGCCGAAGGGCCTGTTTCCACACTGTATTACTCTATGACTCTATGTGTTTTTTTGTTTAAAAGAACACCCAGGTCTCTCTGAACATCGATATATTTCAATCTTGCCCAATTAAAATAAAATCCACTTGTCTGTCAGTTTGTGGACGACTTTACATTTTTCCGCAACATATTTCATCTGCATGTGTTTGCCACTTGACTTGCTTATAATCCTTTGAAGCTTCTGCACAGCCTCCTCTCAGCCCACACTGTTACTCATTTATTGTCATCTGCAATCCTGTATACATTACACTTCATCCTCTCTTTCAACTCAATCGCACTGGTCCACACACTGATCTCTGCTCCTGCCTCCCAAACTATTCTTTCCAATCTTCTGCTTCCTATCCATTAATCGGCTCTCAATCAACATCAGCACATGACCTACAATACCCTGCACTCCAATTTTGTTCAATGACTTCTTGTGTGGCATCTCATCAAAGGCCTTCTGAAAATCCAATCATCAACTTGACCACCTTTATTTATTTGACTAATTACAACGTCAAAAACTAGCAGATTTCTCAACCATTGTGTCTCTCTCAATAATCCATATTAATTTGGCCTAGTCCTATTATTATTTTCTAAGTACCTATTAAATCTCCTTAATAATAGATACTAGCAATTAGCTATTCACTTGTGTCAGGCTCAATGGAATAGCATTCTGTTTTCTCTCCTCCATTTCTTAAATAATAGGAAGGTCACATTTTCTATTTTGAATGAATGAATGAATGAATAAGTTTATTGGCCAAGTATTCACATACAAGGAATTTGCCTTGGTGCTCTGCCCGCAAGTGACAACATGACATACAGTGACAGTTAGGAATGACACCTAAAACATTAAACATTAATCTTCCAACCTTTGAGAACAGTTCCAGAATCTGAAAAGTTTTTAATGAATTACAAAAAGTGCATCCGCTATTTTGTAGCTGACTCCTCCAAACCTATCTAGACACAAAAAGCGGGAGTAACTCAGTGGGTGAAACGGCATCTCTGGAGAAAAGGAACAGGTGACGTTTCGGATCGAGACCCTTCTTCAGACTGTCTCGATACATCACCTGTTCCTTCTCTCCAGAGATGCAGCCTGACCTGTTGAGTTACTCCAGCACTTTGTGTCTATCTTCGGTTTAAACCAGCATCTGCAGTGTGCTAGACGGGCCTCCACTCACAATACTCTCCTGGTCATCGACCTTTCTCCCTCCGGAGCGCCTCGCCGCCACCTTTTTCACCTTCTGCAACATCGCTAATGGAGCAACGCCAACCGCTGTTACAGAAAATGAAGACTGAAAAAAGTTTAAAACTTACCTCCAGTTTTAAACTTATCGCTTGGAGGAGCGCTGCTGCTCCAACCGGCCGACTGCGCCAAAGCGTCTGATGTAATGACGCACCAACGGCTGTACGGGGTTCTTACGTAGTCACTCACGTGACTCTGAAGTAAAACAAGTTATCCCTTATGTTTCCCACTAGATTGTGAGCAATTTGGGCACCATACCTGAAGAAGGATGTGCAGGCTCTGGAGAGGGTCCAGAGGAGGTTGACAAGAATGATCCCAGGAATTAGTGGATTAACCTCTGACGAGCGTTTGTCGGTACTGGGCATGTACTCGCTGGAGTTTAGAGGAATGAGGGGTGACCTCATTGAAACATGCAAAATAGTGAAAGGCTTGGATAGAGTGGATGTGGCGAGCATGGTTCCACTTGCGGGAGAGTCTAGGACTAGATGTCATAGCCTCAGAATGCAAGGATGTTTTTTTAGGAACGAGATGAGGAGAAATAAGGTGAAGAGGAATCTGTGGAATTCTTTGCCACAGTAGGCTGGTGAGCCAAGTCAACGGATATTTTTAAGGCTAAGATAGATACATTTTTGATTAGTGCAGGTGTCAGAGATTGTGGTGAGAAGACAGGAGAATGGGGTTAGGAGGGAGAGATAGATCAGCTATGATTGAATCGTGGAGTAGACTTGATGGGCCGAATGGCCTAATTCTACTCCTATTCCTTATGACCTTATTAACTTATGAGATCGTCTTAAGTTGGTCTTCCCCCTTCCATACCAAGGTTTCGGCCCTTTGCTGAATTCTTAATCCTTTCTCAGTCCTCAGACTTACTGCAAATTCTTTCGGCAAGATAAAAAGTTACAAAAGATAAAACAGGCCCTTCGACCCAACTTGCCCAAGCCAATGAACAAGACCCATCTACACTAGTCCCACCTACCTGCTTTTGCCCATATAACCTCTAAACCAATCCTATTCCCATTCATGTCCAAATATGTGACAGTACCTGCCTGAATACTTTTCATTTAATCAGTGAAAAAATGCATTGATAATAAACAATAGACAATAGGTGCAGGAGTAGGCCATTCGGCCCTTCAAGCCAGCACTGCCATTCAATGTGATCATGGCTGATCATCCCCAGTCAGTACGCCATTCCTTCCTTTCCCCATAACCCCTGACTCTGATATTTTTAAGAGCCCTATCTAGCTTTCTCTTGAAAGTATCCAGAGAACCTTCATCCACCGCCCTCTGAGGCAGAGAATTCCACAGACACAACTCTCTGCGTGAAAAAGTGTTTCTTCATCTCCGTTCTAAATGGCTTACCCCTTAGTCTTAAACAGTGTCCCCCTGGTTCTGGAATTAAGCAATATGTTGCTTAAGCTACTCTAATAGCACCTCCCTAACCTGTGACCTCCGCAACCAAGAAGAATAAGGATAATAGACATTTAGGAGAAACTGTACGTGTTGCTTCTCTTCTAAGGTGAAGAAAGTGGTGCAGGTTGTAGTGCTGTTGCCTCACAGCGCTAGAGACCTGTGTTCAATCCTGGCCACAGGTTTGCACCTTTTCCCCGTGACCACATGGGTTTCCTTTAGTTGCTCCGGTTTCCGCCCACATCCCAAAGACATATGTGTTTTGTTGGTTAATTGTCCTCTGTAAAATTACTGCTAAAAATGTATGGAGGGGATGAGAAAGTGGGATAACATAGAACTAGTGTGAATGGTTGGCCAATGGTTGGCATGGACTCGATCGACCTTCATTGAAGAGTCTGAAGAAGGGTTTAGACCCAAAGCGTCAGCTATTCATGTTCTCCAAAGATGCTGCCTGCCTTGCTGAGTTACTCCAACACTTTGTGTCCTTTTGTGAAAACCAACATCTGCAGTTCCTTGTTTCTACATTCTACCTTTACATAGAAACATAGAATCATAGGAAATAGGTGCAGGAGTAGGCCATTCGGCCCTTCGAGCCTGCACCGCCATTCAATATGATCATGGCTGATCATTCAACTCAGTATCCTGTACCTGCCTTCTCTCCATACCCCCTGATCCCTTTAACCACAAGGGCCACATCTAACTCCCTCTTAAATGTAGCCAATGAACTGGCCTCAACTACCCTCTGTGGCAGAGAATTCCAGAGACTCACCACTCTCTGTGTGAAAAATGTTTGTCTCATCTCGGTCCTAAAGGAATTCCCCCTTATCCTTAGACTGTGACCCCTTGTTCCGGACCTCCCCAACATCGTGAACAATCTTCCTGCATCTAGCCTGTCCAACCCCTTAAGAATTTTGTAAGTTTCTATAAGATCCCCCCTCAATCTTTTAAATTCTAGCGAGTATTTTCTAACTTTGTTAGAAAATTCTAGCTTGTTGTTGCCTGGAAGAAATTTTGCCGAACCACCTAATTTTGGCTAAGGACAAATCGGGATCCTCTGGCTTTACCAATCATTTTCACATTCTGAAGAATGAAATAAAGAAAACTACTATGGACATTACATTTCTCACTTTAAAAATATACACCCTGTTTGCCTGTAATATTGTTGCTAATATGTCTCACTCCCAAATAAACAACATTTGCTTCTCCCTTCTCCCTTCAGCCAAGTGGTAGAGATATTTGCAAAAGCACACCTCCAGATTCAGGGACAGTTACTTCTCAGTTGCTGTCAGGCAACTGAACCATCCTCTATCCAACTAGAGAGCATTCCTGACCTCCCATCTAGCACATTGTAGACCTTTCAACGATCTTAAATCAGGCTTTATCTTGCACTAAGTGTCCTACCCTTTATCTTGTATCTGTACACTGTTTGTGGATGGCTTGTATGGTCGTGTATGGTCTTTTCACTGACTGGATAGCACGCAACACTCTTCTCCGACTAGTCTGACTGTCCTCGTTTACATCTGTTTGCTTTGTCGTTACCTCTCCTGGCTAACAATGGCCTATTCTTCATTCTCATTGAGCCTCATCCCCTTTGTCTCATTTTCACACCTTATATTTCCTTATTGGATTCAATTTATTGTCATTGTCTCATAAAGAGACAACAGAATGCCATTTTCCTACAGTCAAACAAATAATTAAAAAAAGCACAAAACACAGAAGTCCACGACACAACACAACCCCACAGCGGCACCAAAGTTCCCCACTGTGAGGGAAGGAACCAAAGTCCAATCCACCTCTTCGCCGATCTTCCCACATGTTCACCCGTGGTCGGGGGCTCCTGAGCACCCAGTAGTCGCCGCTACGGGTAGCCCGATGTTCAGGCCCTCTCGCCGGGAATGATGGGACCCCAATGTCGAACGGGAGAGTACCCTCAGCGGCACGCACCTCTAAATCGGCCGCCTCCCACCGGAGACCACAGGCCGAGCTGGATGGAGATTCACGCTGGCGACCCCCGACAAAGGGTCGCAGGACAATGCGATGTTGTTCAGCGCCGCCCGCGTTGGGATCTCCGCGAACCACAGCTCCACGATGTCCACGCAGAAGGCCCAACACTCCAGAGCTCCAAACGGCGATCCCAGGTCAGGCATCGCCCGCTCCGCGATGTACCCAGCGCTGTGCCGCCGCTGCTGGAGCTCTGGTCGATCCCGGCAGGAAAGGCCGCGCCTATCCAGTAGATAGGCCGCAGGGGGGGGGGGGGGGGGGGGGGGGAGGACGGGACTCGAATAATAGCCGCATCCTCTCCTGGAAGCGACTGGAGGACGGTTTCCCCCTTACCATACCCTCTTCCCCCCACATAAAACAACAACAAAAAAAACAAAAAACGTAATTTAAACATAACAAAAATAAAAAAGATGCCAGACTGAAGGTGGAGGCAGCCAGCTTACAGCGCCGCCGGATGTCCTTATCTCTGTATCTCTCCCTCCCCTGATTAAGTCTGAAGAAAGGTCCTGACCCGAAACATCACCCATTCCTTCTGTCAAGTGATGCCCCCGTCCTGCTGAGTTACTCCAGCATTTTGTGTCTATCTTCGGTTTAATCCGGCATCAGCAGTTTCCTTCCTACGACAAATAGCTTTTCACTGTACCTCATGTAACAATAATAAAATAAGCTAAACTAAACTAAATGATGTTGTCAAACAACCTTGAACCAATTCTGTATCACAGATAATAAAGTGGATTCCAGCTGTAATGTATAATGTTAAGATCCCAATATGACTCTCTCGTGTGCTTTGAGGCCAGTTTCTTTGTCTCTGGTGACTCATCTGGAGACCCTCGAGAGGGATATAAAACCAGACCTTGCTTTCTTTCTCACAATTACTTACGAGCATCTCCTGAATATTCTACTGCGAAACACCACTCAAATGAACTCCATCGAGACATATACTGAATTCACTGAATTTCCTACAGCTCTGAAAGACAACCCAGCTATTAATATCCACAAATCCAGGTATTTTGAGAAAACTAGGCAATAATTGGGATTCATCAATTCTTTAAGGACTGTCAAGCTTCCTGGTGATATTTCAGATGGGATCTGAGCTTTTCTCAAAATAGATTTACCTTATTTTTAACATTTCCAACTCCTGCATTTCATGGATTATTTCAGAAATATGAATAATTAGTTTCCCATCGTCAAAAAATCTGCTTTTGCCTTATCTAAATACATAAGATATATTCATCCGATATTAATGGAATTACCGGTGAAAGATACTGAAAAATATGCCTGCACAATTCAGCAAAGCAAGTTTAATGAGAAAGAAATCATTCAGTATCCTTAAGCATTCTTAAGTTTAATGCAAGTTTGAAGCAACATATCACAGTTATTACCTTAACTGGGATTGAATTCAGAGTGAAGATATTGCAAGGCGGGATAGAATGCATAACACAAATGCTTCTCTCTCCCACACAAACTTACTGTCAAAACAGGGAAGAAAGTGAAAAAGGCCAATTATATTTGCATAAGTTAGCCATGGTACAAATTGCTCTGTTTTTTGTTACATTCCACACACTGTTTACATTGAATTAGATTACAGGTACAGACCAGGGCAGCCAAGGTGGCGCAGCGGTAGAGTTGCTGCCTTGCAGCGAATGCAGCGCCGGAGACCCGGGTTCGATCCCGACTTCGGGTGCTGTCTGTACGGAGTTTGCACGTTCTCCCCGTGACCTGCGTGGGTTTTCTCCGAGATCTTCGGTTTCCTCCCGCATTCCAAAGACGTACAGGTTTGTAGATTAATTGGCTTGGTAAAATGTTCCAAAAAAAAATTGGCCCTAGTGGGTGCAGGATAGAGTAACGAAGGGCACGTTTCCGCGCTGTATCTCCAAACTAAAAATAAAAAACTAAAACCATTCAAGCCACCAAGTCCATGAGGTTCAAGTCTGAAGAAGGGTCTCGACCCGAAACGTCACCCATTCCTTCTCACCATACATGTTGCCTGCCCCGCTGAGTTACTCCAGCATTTTGTGTCTATCTTTGGTGTAAACCAGCATCTGCAGTTCATTCCTGCGCACCATATCTATTAAACGCTCATTTACTATATCCCAATATTCCCATGTTTCCAAAAACTGCGCCAGATCCCACCATTCAGCTCCTCATGAGACCATATACGGTGGCCAATTAACCTAGTAAGTTGCACTTTTTTGGGGTTTAGTTTTGTTTGGTATCGTCTAATTTAGTTTAGTTTAGAGATACAGCATGATAACAGGCCCTTCGGCCCACTAGATCTCCACCGACCAGCGATCCCTGCACACTAACACTATCCGACACACACGAGGGTTTGTGTTTACACTTGTACCAAGCCAATCGACCTACAAACGTGTATATCTTTGGAAGGTAGGAGGAAACCGAAGATCTCGGATAAAATCCACGCGGTCACGGGGAGAACGTGCGAACTCCGCACAGACGGCACCCGTAGTCTGGATCGAACCCGGGTCATCGGCGCTGCAAGCGCTGTAAGGCAGCAACTCCACTGGTGCGCCACCGTGCAGCCCACTGCAGGAGCTGTAGGAGGAAACTGGAGCACCCGGAGGAAAGCCCATGCATCCACGGTGAGAAGTCCATGCAGGCAGCATTGATTCCTTGAGACAGGTCAGGATTGAACCTATATCACTGGAGGTGTTCCACAGTAGTCCCACCATCTATGTTACTGTGTTGCCCCTCACACAACAGAGTCGGGCCTGGCATTTTTCCCCTCATCAGCACAAGACACCGATTCATGCTCGGAACAGTTCCATTGATCGCATGTGAGGAATTGACCAAATAGTCACTTTTTAGCTGCAATAGTGGCTGCTCACCGCCAGCATAACGAGAGATGAGTCAAACAGTAATAATCCGGAGTGGGACCACCAGTGACTTTTCGATTTTCTCACATACATATGTGCCACCATTTCTTGTCTCGAGCATGAA
This sequence comes from Okamejei kenojei, assembly GCA_035221665.1. NCBI lineage: Eukaryota > Metazoa > Chordata > Chondrichthyes > Rajiformes > Rajidae > Okamejei > Okamejei kenojei. The sequence continues at coordinate 4,693,187 of CM069136.1, forward strand.
AAAAAATGTTTAAGAATGAACTGCAGATGCTGGTAAAATCGAAGGTAGACAAAAATGCTGGAGAAACTCAGTGGGTGAGGCAGCATCTGTGGAGCGAAGGAAGACAAAAAATGTTCTCTTTCTTTTTGTCTCTGACAACCCTTCAGACACTCTGCCAAGCATTTTTCAGGACAGCGAGTTCAGGAAGGCTGATCTGATGTCTACCGGGGTGACTGCATGTACAGGTGCAGCCAAGACTGTCCGCTACTCATGTTACGAGCCAAAAGTGTTTTATTGTCATTTGTACTGCAACGGAGAAAATGATTTCTTACTTGCAGCAGTGGCACGACAGGTTTGTGAGCACAGTTCTCAATGGATAATATAATAAATAAACATGAAAAAATAGAAGTTCAATAAATAATACTACAGTAAAGTGCAATTACAAAACAAAGCTCAAAGTCCCCAGTGTAACCAAGGCAGTTGGTAGTTTGGTGTTTAACCATATAACCATATAACAATTACAGCACGGAAACAGGCCCTCTCGGTCCTTCCAGTCCGTGCCGACCATTTGTTTTCCCCTAGTCCCATCTACCTGCACTCAGACCATACCCCTCCATTCCCTTCACGTCCATATACCTATCCACTTTACTTTTAAATGTTAAAATCGATCCTGCCTCCACCACTTCTGCTGGAAGCTCATTCCACCAGCCACCACCCTCTGAGTAAAGAAGTTCCCCCTCACGTTACCCCTAAACTTCTGTCCCTTAATTCTCATGTCATGCCCTCTTGTTTGAATCTTCCCTACCCTCAATGGGAAAAGCTTATCCACGTCTATCCCTTTCATCATTTTAAAGACCTCAATCAAGTCCCCCCTTAACCTTCTGCGCTCCAAAGAATAAAGACCTAACTTGTTCAACCTTTCTCTGTAACATAGTTGCTGGAACCCTGGCAACATTCTAGTAAATCTCCTCTGTACTCTCTCTATTTTGTTGACATCCTTCCTATAATTAGACGACCAAAATTGTCCACCATACTCCAGAATTGGTCTCACCAATGCCTTGTACAATTTTAACATTACTTCCCTACTCCTATATTCAATGCTCTGATTTATAAAGGCCAGCACACCAAAGGCTTTCTTTACCACCCTATCTACATGCGATTCCACCTTCAGGGAACTATGCACAGTTATTCCTAGATCCCTCTGTTCCACAGCATTCCTCAATTCCCTACCATTTACCATGTACGTCCTATTTTGATTTGTCCTGCCAAGATGTAGCACTTCACACTTATCAGCATTAAACTCCATCTGCCATCTTTCAGCCCACTCTTCCAAATGGCCCAAATCTCTCTGTAGACTTTGAGAATCTACTTCATTATCCACAACACCACCTATCTTAGTATCATCTGTATACTTACTTATCCAATTTTCCACCCCATCATCCAGATCATTGATGTACATGACAAACAACAGTGGACCCAACACGGATCCCTGAGGCACCCCACTGGTCACCGGCTTCCAACCTGACAAACAGCCATTCACCATTACTCTCTGACATCTCCCATTCAGCCACTGTTAAATCCATCTTGCTACTCCGCCATTAACACCCAAAGATTGAACCTTTTTAACCAACCTTCCTTGGGAAACCTTGTCAAAGGCCTAACTGAAATCCATATAGACAACATCCACTGCTTTACCCTCATCAATTTCCCTAGTAACCGCTTCAAAAAATTCAAGAAGGTTTGTCAAACATGACCTTCCAGGCACAAATCCATGTTGACTGTTCCTGATCAGACCCTGTTTATCCAGATACTTATATATATTATCTCTAAGTATCCTTTCCATTAATTTGCCCACCACAGACATCAAACTAACAGGTCTATAATTGCTAGGTTTATTCTTTGAACCCTTTTTAAACAATGGAACAACATGCGCAGTACGCCAATCCTCCGGCAATATTCCCGTTCCTAATGACATTTGAAATATTTCTGTCATAGCTCCTGCTATTTCTACACTAACTTCCCTCAATGTCCTAGGGAATATCCTGTCAGGACCTGGAGACTTATCCACTTTTATATTTTTCAAAAGTGTCAGTACTTCCTCCTCTTTGAATCTCATAGTTTCCATAGCTGAGGCCCACAGGAGCCGTTGGAAGAGGAGGAGGGGGAGGAGCGACACCCGACCGCTAAGCTATAAAATCTAGCGCGGGGCTTGTTTTTTCAGAGGCCCACAGGAGCCGTTGGAAGAGAAGGAGGGGGAGGAGCGACACCCGACCGGTAAGGTATAAAATTAAGCGCGGGGCTTGTTTTTTCAGAGGCCCACAGGAGCCGTTGGAAGAGGAGGAGGGGGAGGAGCGACACCCGACCGGTAAGCTTCAAAATCAAGCGCGGGGCTTGTTTTTTCAGAGGCCCACAGGAGCCGTTGGAAGAGGAGGAGGGGAAGGAGCGACACCCGACCGGTAAGCTATAAAATCTAGCGCGGGGCTTGTTTTTTCAGAGGCCCACAGGAGCCGTTGGAAGAGGAGGAGGGGGAGGAGCGACACCCGACCGGTAAGCTATAAAATCCAGCGCGGGGCTTGTTTTTACCAAAATCCATAACATTCCATTTGGAGAAGTGGGTTTTTTTGAGGAAGCCGCTGATTGGTGGGAAGTGGACTAGGGAAAGCAGCTGATTGGTGGGAAGTGGACTAGGGAAAGCAGCTGATTTACAGTCAGATCCCAGCAGTTTGTAGTGATTTTATATTGTGTTGCTATTGTATCCTGTGTAAGGGGGGCAGTATGAAGGCCAGGGCAGTGTACTGTTCTGAATGTCAGATGTGGGAGGTCATGGAATCTGATAGCCCTCCAGACGTACACATCTGCGCCAGGTGTGTCGAGATGGGGCTCCTAAAGGATCGTGTTAGGAACCTGGAGCAGCAGCTCGATGACCTCCGTCTGGTCAGGGAGAGTGAGGAGGTCATAGAGAGGAGCTACAGGGAGGTAGTCACTCCCAGACCACAGGAGGCAGACAAGTGGGTCACGGTTAGGAAGGGCAAGAGGCAGGGGCTAGAGAGTACCCCTGTGACCGTACAAATGGAAAATAGGTACTCGGGTTTGAGTACGATTGGAGGGGACAGCCTAGCTGGGGGCAACAACAGCGGCCGGGCCTCCGGCACAGAGACCGGCCTGATGCTCAGAAGGGTAGCAAAAAGAGGAGGGCAATTGTAATAGGGGACTCTATAGTTAGGGGGTCGGATAGGCGATTCTGTGGATGCAGTCGGGAGACCCGGATGGTAGTTTGCCTCCCTGGTGCCAGGGTCTCGCATGTGTCAGAACGTGTCCAAAAGATTCTGATAAGGGAGGGAGAGGAGCCTGATGTTGTGGTACACATAGGTACCAATGACATAGGCAGAAAAAGTGACGAGGTCCTGAAGGGAGAATTTAGGGAGTTGGGGGGGAAAGTTAAGGAGAAGGACCAAAAGGGTAACGATTTCAGGATTACTGCTTGTGCTGCGTGACAGTGATAGTAGGAATGAAATGAGGTGGAGGCTAAATGCGTGGCTGAGGGGGACTGGTGCAGTGGGCAGCGATTCAAGTTTCTTGATCACTGGGACCTCTTTTGGGGAAGGCATGATCTGTACGCAGAGGACGGGTTGCACTTGAACCCGAGGGGGACCAATATCCTGGCAGGGAGATTTGCAAAGGCTACTGGGGAGACTTTAAACTAGAAAGGCTGGGGGGAGGGACTCGGGTAGAGGGGGGCTAGGGGACAGGGTGTGGGGCAAGAGGCAGAGAAGGGAAGCACTCGGACCCAAAATGTAGGCGAGAAAGATGAAAAAGATAATAGACAGAGAATAAAGGATGGTGGGTTTATAAAATGTGCATATTTTAATGCGGGGAGCATTGTAAGTAAGGTGGATGAACTTAGAGCCTGGATTGACACCTGGAAATATGATGTTGTGGCAATCAGTGAAACATGGTTGCAGGAGGGCTGTGATTGGAAACTAAATATTCCAGGATTTCGTTGCTTCCGGGGTGATAGAATTGGAGGGACCAGAGGTGGAGGTGTTGCATTGCTTGTCAGAGAGGATATTACAGCAGTGCTTTGGCAGGATAGATTAGAGGGTTCGTCTAGGTAGGCTATTTGGGTGGAACTGAGAAGTGGGAACGGGTTGTAGCAACACTTTTAGGGGTTGTACTATAGACCGCCAAATGGGGAGCGAGAATTGGAAGAGCAAATATGTAAGGAGATAGCAGATATTAGTAGTAAGCACAAGGTAGTGATTGTGGGAGATTTCAATTTCCCAAAAATAGACTGGGAAACTCATTCTGTAAATGGGCTGGATGGTTTGGAGTTTGTAAAATGTGTGCAGGATAGTTTTTTGCAGCAGTACATAGAGGTACCGACCAGAGAAGGGGCAGTGCTGGACCTCCTGTTAGGAAATGAGGCAGGACAGGTGACGGAGGTATGCGTTGGTGAGCACTTTGGGACCAGTGATCACAATACCATTAGTTTCAATATAATTATGGAGCGAGTCAGAATAGGACCTAGAGTGGAGATTTTTGATTGGAGAAAGGCTAACTTTGAGGGAATGCGTGAGGATTTTAAAGGAGTGAATTGGGACATTTTGTTTCATGGGAAGGATGTAGAAGAGAAATGGAGGTCATTTAAAGGGGAAATTGTAAGAGTACAGAATCTTTATGTCCCTGTTAGGTTGAAAGGAAATAGTAAAAATTGGAAAGAGCCATGGTTTTCAAGGGAAATTAGACACTTGTTTCGAAAAAAGAGAGATATCTACAATAATAATAGGAGGCATGGAGTAAATGAGGTGCTAGAGGAGTATAAAGAATGTAAAAAGAATCTTAAGAAAGAAATTAGGAAGGTTAAAAGAAGATATGAGGTTGCTTTGGCAAGAAAGGTGAAAGTAAATCCAAAGGGTTTTCTACAGCTATATTAATAGCAAAAGGATAACGAGGGATAAAATTGGACCATTAGAGAACCAGAATGGACAGCTATCTGCAGAGCCAAAAGAGATGGGGGAGATATTGAACAATTTCTTTTCTTCGGTATTCACCAAGGAGAAGGATATTGAACTCTGTGAGGTAAGGGAAAAAAGTAGAGTAGCTATAGAAACTATGAGATTCAAAGAGGAGGAAGTACTGACACTTTTGAAAAATATAAAGGTGGATAGGTCTCCAGGTCCTGACAGGATATTCCCTAGGACATTGAGGGAAGTTAGTGTACAAATAGCAGGAGCTATGACAGAAATATTTCAAATGTCATTAGAAACGGGAATAGTGCCGGAGGATTGGCGTACTGCGCATGTTGTTCCATTGTTTAAAAAGGGTTCAAAGAATAAACCTAGCAATTATAGACCTATTAGTTTGACGTCAGTGGTGGGAAAATTAATGAAAGGATACTTAGAGATAATATATATAAGCATCTGGATAAACAGGGTCTGATCAGGAACAGTCAACATGGATTTGTGCCTGGAAGGTCATGTTTGACAAACCTTCTTGAATTTTTTGAAGCGGTAACTAGGGAAATTGATGAGGGTTAAAGCAGTGGATGTTGTCTATATGGATTTCAGTAAGGCCTTTGACAAGGTTCCCCATGGAAGGTTGGTTCAGAAGGTTCAATCTTTTGGGTGTTAATGGCGGAGTAGCAAGATGGATTCAACAGTGGCTGAATGGGAGATGTCAGAGAGTAATGGTGGATGGCTGTTTGTCAGGTTGGAAGCCGGTGACAGTGGGGTGCCTCAGGGATCTGTGTTGGGTCCACTGTTGTTTGTCATGTACATCAATGATCTGGATGATGGGGTGGAAAAATTGGATAAGTAAGTATGCAGATGATACTAAGATAGGTGGTATTGTGGATAATGAAGTAGATTCTCAAAGTCTACAGAGAGATTTGGGGCCATTTGGAAAAGTGGGCTGAAAGATGGCAGATGGAGTTTAATCCTGATAAGTGTGAAGTGCTACATCTTGGCAGGACAATTCAAAATAGGACGTACATGGTAAATGGTAGGGAATTGAGGAATGCTGTGGAACAGAGGGATTAGGAATAACTGCATAGTTCCCTGAAGGTGGAATCGCATGTAGATAGGGTGGTAAAGAAAGCCTTTGGTGTGCTGGCCTTTATAAATCAGAGCATTGAATATAGGAGTAGGGAAGTAATGTTAAAATTGTACAAGGCATTGGTAAGACCAATTCTGGAGTATGGTGTACAATTTTGGTCGCCTAGTTATAGGAAGGATGTCAACAAAATAGAGAGAGTACAGAGGAGATTTACTAGAATGTTGCCAGGGTTCCAGCAACTATATTACAGAGAAAGGTTGAACAAGTTAGGTCTTTATTCTTTGGAGCGCAGAAGGTTAAGGGGGGACTTGATTGAGGTCTTTAAAATGATGAAAGGGATAGACAGAGTTGACGTGGATAAGCTTTTCCCATTGAGGGTAGGGAAGATTCAAACAAGAGGGCATGACATGAGAATTAAGGGACAGAAGTTTAGGGGTAACGTGAGGGGGAACTTCTTTACTCAGAGGGTGGTGGCTGTGTGGAATGAGCTTCCAGCAGAGGTGGTGGAGGCAGGATGGATTTTAACATTTAAAAGTAAAGTGGATAGGTATATGGACGTGAAGGGAATGGAGGGGTACGGTCTGAGTGCAGGTAGATGGGACTAGGGGAAAACAAATGGTCGGCACGGACTGGAAGGGCCGAGAGGGCTTGTCTCCGTGCTGTAATTGTTATATGGTTATATGGTTATAGCTACTCTACGTTTTTCCCTTACCTCACAGATTTCAATATCCTTCTCCTTGGTGAATACCGAAGAAAATAAATTGTTCAATATCTCCCCCATCTCTTTTGGCTCTGCAGATAGCTGTCCATTCTGGCTCTCTAATTTTATTCCTCATTATCCTTTTGCTATTAATATAGCTGTAGAAACCCTTTGGATTTAATTTCACCTTTCTTGCCAAAGCAACCTCATATCTTCCTTTAGCCTTCCTAATTTCTTTCTTAAGATACTTTTTACATTCTTTATACTCCTCTAGCACCTCATTTACTCCATGCCTCCTATAATTATTTTAGATATCTCTCTTTTTTCGAAACAAGTGTCCAATTTCCCTTGACAATGGCTCTTTCCAATTTTTACTATTTCCTTTCAACCTAACAGGGACATAAAGATTCTGTACTCTTACAATTTCCCCTTTAAATGTCCTCCATTTCTCTTGTACATCCTTCCCATAAAACAAAGTGTCCCAATTCACTCCTTTTAAATCCTTACGCATTCCCTCAAAGTAAGCCTTTCTCCAATCAAAAATCTCCACCCTAGGTCCAGTTCTGACTCTCTCCATAATTATACTGAAACTAATGGTATTGTGATCACTGGTCCCGAAGTGCTCACCAACGCATACCTCCATCACCTGACCTGCCTCATTTCCTAACAGGAGGTCCAGCACTGCCCCTTCTCTGGTCGATACCTCTATGTACTATTGCAAAAACTATCCTGCACACATTTTACAAACTCCAAACCATCCAGCCCATTTCAGAATGTGTTTCCCAGTCTATTTTTGGAAAATTGAAATCTCCCACAATCACTACCTTGTGCTTACTACTAATATCTGCTATCTCCTTACATATTTGCTCTTCCAATTCTCACTCCCCATTTGGCGGTCTATAATACACCCCTAAAAGTGTTGCTACACCGTTCCCACTTCTCAGTTCCACCCAAATAGCCTCCCTAGACGAGCCCTCTAATCTATCCTGCCAAAGCACTGCTGTAATATCCTCTCTGACAAGCAATGCAACACCTCCACCTCTGGTCCCTCCAATTCTATCACACCTGAAGCAACGAAATCCTGGAATATTTAGTTTCCAATCACAGCCCTCCTGCAACCATGTTTCACTGATTGCCACAACATCATATTTCCAGGTGTCAATCCAGGCTCTAAGTTCATCCACCTTTCTTACAATGCTCCTAGCATTAAAATATACACATTTTAGAAACCCACCATCCCTTATTCTCTGTCTATTATCTTTTTCCTCTTTCTCGCCTATATTTTGGGTCCGAGTGCTTCCCTTCTCTGCCTCTTGCCCCACACCCTGTCCCCTAGCCCCCTCTACCTGAGTCCCTCCCCCCAGCCTTTCTAGTTTAAAGTCTCCCCAGTAGCCTTTGCAAATCTCCCTGCCAGGATATTGGTCCCCCTCGGGTTCAAGTGCAACCCATCCTTTTTGTACAGATCATGCCTTCCCCAAAAGAGGTCCCAGTGATCAAGAAACTTGAATCGCTGCCCACTGCACCAGTCCCTCAGCCACGCATTTATCCTCCACCTCATTCCATTCCTACTCTCACTTCACACGGCACAGGCAGTAATCCTGAAATCGTTACCCTTTTGGTCCTTCTCCTTAACATTCCCCCCAACTCCTTAAATTCTCCCTTCAGGACCTTGTCTCTTTTTCTGCCTATGTCATTTGTACCTATGTGTACCACAACATCAGGCTCCTCTCCCTCCCTTATCAGAATCTTTTGTACACGTTCCGACACATGCGAGACCCTTGCACCAGGGAGGCAAACTACCATCCGGGTCTCCCGACTGCGTCCACAGAATCGCCTATCCGACCCCCTAACTATAGAGTCCCCTATTACAATTGCCCTCCTCTTTTTGCTACCCTTCTGAGCATCAGGGCCGGTCTCTGTGCCGGAGGCCCGGCCGCTGTTGGTGCCCCCAGCTAGGCTGTCCCCTCCAATTGTACTCAAACCCGAGTACCTATTTTCCAGGTGTACGGTCACAAGGGTACTCTCTAGCCCCTGCCTCTGCCCCTTGCCCTTCCTAACTGTGACCCACTTGTCTGCCTCCTGTGGTCTGGGAGTGACTACCTCCCTGTAGCTCCTCTCTATGACCTCCTCACTCTCCCTGACCAGACGGAGGTCATCGAGCTGCTGCTCCAGGTTCCTAACAGGATCCTTTAGGAGCCCCATCTCGACACACCTGGCGCAGATGTGGACGTCTGGAGGGCTATCGGATTCCCTGACCACCCACATCTGACATCCAGAACAGTACACTGCCCTGGCCTTCATACTCCCCCCTTACACAGGATACAATATCAACACAATACAAAATCACTACAAACTGCTGAAATTTGATTGTTTAGTCGGAGTTTGTCGTGTTCAATGGCCTGATGGTTGTTGGGAAGAAACTGTTCCTGAACCTGGCTGTTGCAGTTTTCACAAGTTCTCAAGTTATGAAAGTAGAATTAGGCCATTCGGCCCATCGGGTCTACTGCGCCATTCAAAGCTGCCGCAGCCAGACAAATCTGTCAAAGCTGCCACAGCCAGACATAAAAACAGCTTTTTTTCCACGAGTAGTAGCTCGACTCAATAACCAAAAATCTGTAGCCTCCTTTTGCCCTGGTATTTTATTTAATTCACATGTTTAATCGATAATGTTTTATTATTAATGTTTAATGTTTTATGTGTCATTCTTAATTGTCACTGTATGTCGTGTTAAAACCAATTCTGGAGTATGGTGTACAATTTTGGTCGCCTAGTTATAGGAAGGATGTCAACAGAATAGAGAGAGTACAGAGGAGATTTACTAGAATGTTGCCAGGGTTCCAGCAACTATGTTACAGAGAAAGGTTGAACAAGTTAGGTATTTATTCTTTGGAGCGCAGAAGGTTAAGGGGGGACTTGATTGAGGTCTTTAAAATGATGAAAGGGATAGACAGAGTTGACGTGGATAAGCTTTTCCCATTGAGGGTAGGGAAGATTCAAACAAGAGGGCATGACATGAGAATTAAGGGACAGAAGTTTAGGGGTAACGTGAGGGGGAACTTCTTTACTCAGAGGGTGGTGGCTGTGTGGAATGAGCTTCCAGCAGAGGTGGTGGAGGCAGGATCGATTTTAACATTTAAAAGTAAAGTGGATAGGTATATGGACGTGAAGGGAATGGAGGGGTATGGTCTGAGTGCAGGTAGATGGGACTAGGGGAAAACAAATGGTCGGCACGGACTGGAAGGGCCGAGAGGGCCTGTCTCCGTGCTGTAATTGTTATATGGTTATATGGTTATATGGTTATATGTTGTTACTTGCGAGCGGAGCACCAAGGCAAATTCCTTGTATGTGAACATACTTGGCTGATAAACTTATTCATTCATTCATTCATTTCAGCATGGCTGTTCTCTGCCTCCTAATCCCATTTTTCTGCCTTCTCCCTACAATACCCATTCTAATCAAGAATGGATTTCGATGTGTACACCTTCTTCATGATGGCAGGAGTGAAATGAGAGCATGGCCAGGGTGGTGGGGGTCCTTGATTGATGTTGGCTGCCTTTTTGAGACAGTGTCTCAGATGGATCCATAGGAAGGAACTGCAGATGCTGGTTCATACCGAAGATAGAAACAAAATACTGGAGCAACTCAGGGGGTCAGGCAGCATCTCTGGAGAGAAATAATAGGTGACGTTTCGGGCCGAACCCTCCTTCACGGAAAGTAGACGTGAGGGGAGGGGTGGAACAAATCAGGGCCATTACTGACCCAGAATAACAGACAATGGATTATTAAAGTTCAGAGTTTTGTCCGAGCCAGGCTTAATAGCCTGATGGCTGTGGGGAAGTAGCTATTCCTGAACCTGGTCATTGCAGCCTTCAGGCTCCTGTACCTTCTAGCTGATGGTAGCAGGGAGATGAGTGTGTGGCGAGGATGGTGTGGGTCCTTGATGGTGCTGCCAGCCTTTTTGAGGCAGCGACTGCGATAAATCCCCTCGATGGAAGGAAGGTCAGAGCCGATGATGGACTGGGCAGTGTTTACTACTTGGTGGATGTGTAAAAAATTGTCGTTAGTGTGCGTAGGATTGTGGAAATGTGCGGGGATCGCTGGTCGGCGCGGACTCGGTGGGCCGCAGGGCCTGTTTCCGCGTTGACTCTCTAAACTAAAAAAACTACATCCTAGTCATTTCTACACATGAATGAATCTGCCTTTAGATTACTGGTGAGTCCGATAACCTTTGTGATGACACCAGTTCATTTTTTTGATGGCCAATATTGCTCATACTGCTGTTTCTGCAAGCAATTGTTAAACATGTGTATTGCAATGCTCTTTAGATGTTAAATAAATACACTGGCAATGCAACACACTTCTACATGTTAGACAAAGTCGTTTTTCCTCAGGAGTATTTAGTGTGTCATGTCATGTCCTAAGTATACAGAGTGAGACCAAGGTTAATTGGTAATTTCCAAGTATGTTGCAGTGTAAATTCAATAACCAGTGGCAGTCAACGTATTCGAGCAATTTCTATGTAAAGGTGACTCAAAGCCAAAATTACAATTTCACAGCAAAATAATTAACTCGAAGCACAAATACCAGATTGATCTCTCGAACACTGTAAGCCTTACGCAAACGACTAATAACATGTCCACCAGCAATGCACTCATTTCTGGTCATTAACTGACAAGGAAAATAAAATGCTAAACAAGCCGGAGGAGACACAAAGGAGACTGCAGATGCTGGAATCTGGAACAAAGAACAAACAGTAGAGTTGCTGCATTATGCCCCTGTCCCACTTAGGAAACCTGAACGGAAACCTTTGGAGACTTTGCGCCCCACACAAGGTTTCCGTGCAGTTCCCGGAGGTTCCCGGAGGTTTTTGTCAGTCTCCCTAATGGTCGAAAGTGGTTTCCGCTTCTTCTATGTTCCGGCGATTATTTCAAAAATTTCAAAACCGGCCCCAACTAAAAATAGGTTGCCGTTTTAAAAATCGGTAATTTTTTTAGTCGAAGTCGGTTGCGACGCTGGTTGAATGTGGTTGCCAGAGGTTGCAGGTAGTGGAAGGTAAGACGTTTTTTTCACCCAGTTTTATTCCACCAAGGAGGTCTTACCTTCCACTACCTCCAGCAACCACCAGCAACCACCTTCAAAATTACCGATGTTTAAAACGTCAACCTATTTTTAGTCGCGGCCGGTTTTGAATTTTTTGAAATAATCGGCAGAACATAGAAGAAGTGGAAACCACTTTCGACCATTAGGGAGACTGACAAAAACCTCCGGAAACCGCACGGAAACCTTGGGTGGGGCGCAAAGTCTCCAGAGGTTTCTGTTCAGGTTTCCTAAGTGGGTCAGGGGCATTACAGTGCTTGCAGCGCCAGAGACCCGGGTTCGATCCCGACTATGGGTGCTGTCTGCATGGAGTTTGTACGTTCTCCCCGTGACCGTGTGGGTTTTCTCTCGAGATATTTGGATTCCTCTCACACTTCAAAGACGTACAGATATGTAGATTAATTGGCTTGGTGAACGTGTATATTGTCCCTAGTGTGTGTAGGGTAGCATTAATGTGCGGGGATTGCTAGTCAGCGCGGACACGGTGGGACGAAGGGCCTGTTTCCACGCTGTATCTCTAAGTTAAACTAAACTAAACTAAACTAAGCTTTCAGGGACCCAAGCAGTCCTTCCAGGTTCGACAGAGGTTCACCTGCACCTCCTCCAACCTCATCTACTGCATCCGCTGCTCCAGATGCCAGATGACCTATATCGGTGAGACCAAGCGGAGGCTTGGCGATCGTTTCGCCGAACACCGCCGCTCGGTACGCAATAACCAAGCCGACCTCCCAGTGGCTCAGCACTTCAACTCCCCCTCCCATTCCGTATCCGACCTCTCGGTCCTGGGCCTCCTCCACGGCCAGAGTGAGCAACACCGCAAGCTGGAGGAACAGCACCTCATATTCCGCTTGGGAAGTCTGCATCCTTTGGGCTTGAATGTTGAATTTTCTCAATTCTGTTAACCCTTGCTGTCTCCTCCCCTTCCCACCTCTCCCTCAGCCCTCGGGCCCTGGCATTCCCTCTCTCTCTATCTCCCTCCCCACCCTAGTCGCACCAGCTTCTCATTTTCACACCACAAACAGCTTACAATGGCTTGTTCCCTTTATCATCGATACTTTTTTGCATATCTTTCATTCATTGTTCTTTATCTCTCCACATCACCGTCTATATCTCTCGTTTCCCTGATCCCTGACCAGTCTGAAGAAGGGTCTCGACCCGAAACGTCGCCTATCTCCTTCGCTCCTTAGATGCTGCTGCACCCGCTGAGTTTCTCCAGCCTTTTGTGTACCCTCGATTCTCCAGCATCTGCAGTTCCTTCTTTAACACTAAACTAAAGTATATTGTTTTAGCAGTACAGAGACCCGTTGATTTTATTACAAAATTGTTTTATGGTCAACAGCTCTGCTCACATGCGACTGGCCACCACGGTGGTCAGTCGCTCAACTGCCGCGCGAAAACGAAAACTGCGCGAAAATAGCAGCCCCTCCCGAGTCAAGTGACCGTGGCTTCCGAACGCCGGGTTCGTTACCTGCGTGCACCAGCAGGCGCCGCTACATTGTTACAATCTCCTTAATAATTGGTTCCCAAGTTTTCCCTACTACTCATGGCAATCTGGTTTGTAGTTCCCTGTTTTCTCTTTTCTTTCCTTCCACGTGCAGTTTTCTTCCTTCACATTTCACATATTACCTGCCAGGCTTTGTCCTGCCCCTCCTCGCTTCTACTTTCTTCCCCCTCCCCGTACATCAGTCTGAAGAATAGTCCCAACCCAAATCGTCACCTACAGTACCCACGTTCTGCAGGGATGCTGCCCGGTCCGCTGACTTACTCCAGCAATTTGTGTCTAAAGATTAGATCGGCTTTGATATCTCCTCACTGAAGCTCAGGAGACTGCGGGGTGACCTCACCAAGGTTTATAAAATTATGAAGGTATATAGCCATAGTTTGATTTTTTTCCAAGGATTGAGGAGTCCAACACTAGAGGACGTAGGTTTCAAGTGAAAGGAGAAATATTTAAAAATCGGAAGGGCAAATATCCCACACACATGGATGGCGGTAGAGATAGTTAACAATTTCAAAATCGCGGGCATGCACATGTCTGTAGATCTGTGCTGCACTACAGACTATTTTGCACTATTATGGTCTGGTTCATAAGATTGTCGTAAGTGATTGGAATAGAATTGGGCCATTCAGCCCATCAAGTCTACTCTGCCATTCTACCATGGCTGATCTATCTCTCCCTCCTAACCCCATTCTTCTGCCTTCTCTCCATCACCTCTGAGACACGTACAAATCAAGAATCTATCTATCTGTGCCTTAAATATATCCACTGACTTGGCCTCCACAGCCTTCTGCGGCAAATAATTTCACAGATTCACCATGCTGTGATTCACCGTGTGGTTATTAATATTACTGATTATTAATGTATTGTATTATTGATTATTGTCTACTTATTAGTGTGTTATTGCATTGATGGGCCTGTAAAGTTGCGGCAAGTAAGGAGTTTATTGTTCCATTGAGGTACATCAAGAAATTAAACGCTCTTGATGAAGTAGACTATGCCTGTGCACCTTTGAGTTGAGAGGAATGAGAGGTAAATGGAGACTTAATGTTTCCTCTGTTGGGCTATCTAGAGCAAGATGTTAGTCTCAGCATAGGAATTCTGCCATTCAGGAGTGAATAGAATACAAGTCATCACCGAGAGGATGGTGTGAATTCATGGAATTCACTGCCTGTGAGGTTGTGAAGGCTTGGTTACAAGACAATGGGATTTTAGGAAATTGTATTATGGGGTTAGTGCGGTGAAACGGTGGAAAGGTACAAGGTCAATCCTTCATAGAACATAAAACAATACAGCACAGGAACAGGCCCTTCGGCCCACAATGTCATGCAGAACAAGATGCCATGACCAACTCTCCTCTGTCTGCACATGATCCTTATCCCTCCATTCCCTATCCCAATATTTATCCCAAAATCTCTTAAATGCCACTATCGTATCTGACTCCAGCACCAACACATGGCTGTGCGTCCCGGGCATTCATCACCCTCTGTGTACAAAACATGCTCTGCACATCTGCTTAAGATGGCCCCTCTCACCTTAAAGCTATGCCCTCAAGTATTCAATATTTCCATCCTGGGATAAAGGTTCTGACTGTCTACCCTATCAACACCTCCTATAATTAGGCGAGAAATTGTATTGGGTTGACTGATGGGACTGAAGGCTGATAAATCCTCAGGGCCTGATGGTCTGCATCCCAGGGTAATCAAGGAGGTGGCTCTAGAAATCGTGGACGCATTGGTGATCATTTTCCAGTGTTCTATAGATTCAGGATCAGTTCCTGTGGATTGGAGGGTAGCTAATGTTAACCCACTTTTCAAGAAAGGAGCGAGAAAGAAAACGGGGAATTTTACTTCGTAGTCACGTGTGTGACTACATGAAGAACCCCGATCGCCCGCAGTGCGCGTCATTACGACGCACGCATTTGTGAAGCACCGGTCTGGCAGGCACGGCGCTCCTGCCAGCGGTAAGGTTAAACTCCAGGTAAGTATTTCTTACCTGTTTTTTGATGTCCTGCAGGAACCCTTTTTCCACAGAGGTTCCTGCTGGGAGCTTCACGGGTGCCGACGAGGGAACCAGCTGCGGGCTGTGGGGAAACCCCGGTCCTACCGGGAAAGTGGGTAGCTGGGGAATGTCAACTCGCGGAGTTCAGTCACTATGGTCAGTGGCTTCTGAACGCTGCGTTCTCGGGGAGGGGAACTGCAGCAGAAGTGCGGTTTTAGACCGCATTGGCCTACGATATGGGGCTGAAGCTGAGTGCCGTGGGGGGGTGGTGGAAGGTTCCCCTTGATAAGGCACACAGACGCTAGGGTTCCCCAGGGAGGGGAAACCCAGCAGCTATGCGGTGTCCAGACCGCAGTAGTTTAGGATGGGGGGGGAACCGACCAATATGGTCAGCCCTGATGCCGGGGGTGTTCCCCTCCGGGTAATGTAAAACATTTTAGGTTGACCAGGATGGAGCCCTTGTGGAGAGGAGGCTCCATCTAGATGCACTCCAACTACAGGAGTCGTGCCAGTGCCGGGCATATAGGTGAGCCTGAGCCAGCAGCACCTATTACACAGGGCTGCTTTATGAGATACCGAGTCGATGCACCGCCGGCCTATGGGAGAGGCCACACCAGCAGCACCTTATAACAGGGCTGTTTTATGTTGAGGCCGGGGCTATGGCAGCACCGGCATATGGGAGAGCCACGCTAGCAGCACCTTGTAGCAGGGCTGCTTAATGTAGGCAGCTTTAGGCAGCTGTAGAAGGGCTGCATAATGTTTCCCTCATGGGCGAGGTGAGCTTCCCGGGGCAGTTTGTTCTTACACTGAAGTTCTACAGCAAGGGACCATTTACAAGTGGATACAATTTACACTTGGTTGAACAATGCAAATGATCAAGACATCTTCATCGAGGCATCTAACCATGCAAAATTGGACAATACTAGCATTCTAAGCAGGCTGGAATTGGGCCAGAATTGTGTTGAGGTAGGCGCAGTACTTTGACCAGGGTAGCCTTAAAGATAGGTTCAAAAATATGGGCAAGGTTCATTATTATGGTCAGGTTGTCTTACAAGACAGGCTCGGGAATCGGGCCAGAGTTGCCGTTCAAGGCAGACGCGAAGGATGACAGGTGTGGCCTGTTCATTATGAAATATGGAAGATTAACAACTGGACTCATAGGGTGAGCCCATTTACAGTGTCATTGGAGATATTTGGAGGAGGCATTGCTGTGATAAGGCTATATAATAGTATAAGGACAATAAAGTCTGGATGATAATTTTAACGCTGTATTTTGATAAAACCCACTCAAACCATGTTTGAGAAATTGGGCTCCTCTATTCAATTAAAATTAAGTTGTTATCAAATAGACTTATTGGAGATGTTGCAGAGAGCATACCCCAACACATGAAAGCCAACGGGTCAGTATTAATCTAACGCCAGGTCCATGGCAGTGTCGGCCAATTTGAGAGGACGCGCCAGCAGCGCCTTGCAGTAGGGCTGTGTAATGTATTCCTCATGAAGGAGGAGAGCATATTGAGTCTGATGGTATAGCCATGAACATACCCAAAGGGATGACGGTCACGTGTCAGAGATCATTACTAACAGCAAGAGTTGCCATCACAACACATATGCAGTGGACACTGCTATCGGGGAGACATTAGACCCAGCCACCTAATCTGTTCATCAGGTAAGACCTATTCAACAGGCAAATCCTGCAGGATGAAGGTAAGCAGTTCACTGAAGCTGGTAGCAGCATGAAAGCTGGCCAGAGGTTCCAGGCACACTATCAGGTCATTATGATTTACATTGAGTTATCAATTGGCTTAAGACGCCGTCCTAGGCAACAGATTGGAGTCAATATAAGCCTGTTACAGCTTTGTTGTTATAAAGCAGCAGTCTATTCATTAAGACTAATTGGCAATATAATAGGTGTGGTTCAGCTGTGCAAGTGGGAGAATTGAAATCATCCTAATGGAGAACTCTAAAGTGCCATATAGGTTATGGTCGACACATTTTGCTATTATCAGCTGAAGCTGCCACAGTCGCAATGATGGATAGGCACTGTTCAGCATTGTTCCAGTAGGTTAATCAGTAAATATCTCATTATATTGCAAAATGATGCTAGTGGCCTAAAAATGGGAAATTGCGAATATCATCTCTGGTTTGGAGCTGGAGGAGATTTGCATGAGTCGCCAATTCTTCATATATTGGTGTCAACTATCTATAGACCCTACGGGCATTTTGTGGGTTAAGAATAATTGAGCGGATATGCATATCTGCATGCCCAACTTCATGTTGACACGTTATGATGGTGGCATATGTTAGTACACGTGGGTGCAATCAAGTAAAGAATCCTGTTATGGTTACATAATTTCGTTGGCCACTGGCGTAACATCAGATATAGGTCAATGACAACACAGAATGGGTGTTGAATCACACTGTATTTATGAAATTCTGGTTCAATGGAACACCGAATATACATATGTTTGTTTCATGTTTATTCACAGGTTGCAAAATATGTGGCATAACAATGGCGAAAGATACATTCTCGCTACAAGGAGGAGGAAGGTCTTTTCTGTCTTCCTCCATTTTGCTTCATTAATCGGGGCTTCAAATGAAGTCATTAAGAGCTGTTTAGGTTCCTATTGTGTGATTGGCCTATGCAACTTTGATTCCCGGTTGTCGGGAATAATAATATAACTTTATATGGTTATTTTGAATGTAACTTGCTGGTTCAGTCTGTGGCTTGAGAAATCAGCCGTTGCATGTTAAAATCTAATTATGTACTGCAGAGTCAATAGACTACGGCTTGGGTTGTTACATCAGTCCTTGTATATGTTCAGTGTGCTCCGATAGCACCAAAAAAGCAGGACTTTCTTTTCCAGGAGATGGAAAGCGTTTGTTGAATGTTCATGTTGCATTGAAGACAGTACAAATTACTGATGTTGGAGTTCATTTTAAATGATCTTTGTCAATAATTAAGTTGTACGGCCATTAACTGTGCCAACGTGCCTTCTCATTGAATTGGCTGTAGCAAACAAGACACGCTCTGCCGGGTTCACGCCGGATATCAAGTTTATAAGGATATCTTAACACAAGGTCTTCCAGGACCAGTACAATGCCGTATGGGATGTTGACATTTGTGAAAACTATTTCACCAGGGGGCTCCAGCTACATCCTTGACTTTGACTGGAGCTCATTAGGTAGTTATCCTTCTGGCGCTGGTTAGAGCAGCAGGTTCAGTCGCTACATAATTGCGACGGTACAGGATGATTACATCTGTAAATAATAATATATAATATTTTATGTTTATAAATACTTGAGCAGAGCAGAAGGGGTGTCAGGTCTCAAAATAGTACAGGCACGCCAGGGGACCTTTGGTAATGTAAGCACACATATACACAACAATACGTCAAGGTCACCAAGAGCCTTCGAGGTTCTGAACTAGCAATGTTTGTTAGTCACAAAAAATGAGACGAACGTATCTGTTCAGGCCACTCCAGATGATAAAACGGAGTTTGCGTTATGTAGGAATGGATTCTGATCTAGATCTCATTCCACCAGGGCTGCTACAACATCAGCAGCAAGGGTATTTACGTTCCGCTGGACCACATCCTTATGGCTGCAGCATGGTCCAACGAACGAATATCCAAACATTTATAATAACCTATTGCTAGACCAGGGGTATTTGTTAACTCTATTTTATGTTCTAGTTATATTTTCATCTGGGTGAGAGATGTGAATATTATTACTTCATTTAAACAGCATCAGCATGTTTTACATCTATGTCATGACTGTATGCATTATGAATGTTTTCCTTAATTTGTCAATGAAGCAGCAGTGGTTGTGTAGACTCGTTTCTCACAGCATGAAATCACAGAGCTTTGAAGTCTTCACGTAGTCACTCACGTGACTCCGAAGTAAAATAGTAAGATTAAACGAGCTCCCAACCCTCATAAATGTCATCTGGTAGTTCTAGTCTTCTGTTATCTTACTATTATACTTCAGTCACTATTACCTGTGATTTCACACCGGTGTTTTGAAGATTGATGCGTACTGCGGGCAATCGGGGTTCTTCACATAGTCCCTCATCGTAACGCCTCATAAAATAAAGATCAAACTTCAAACTGGTAAATTCTCGTTTAATCTTATTATTATAGACCAGTTAGCCTGACATCGGTGGTGGGGGAGATGCTGTAGTCAATTATTAAATAAGTGATAATGGTGCATTTGGATAGCAGTAAAAGGATTGCTCCAATTCAGCATGGGTTTATGAAGGGGAAATCCTGCTTGACTAATCTTCTGGAATTTTTTGAGGATGTGACAAGAAAAATGGACGAAGGCGAGTCAGTGGATGTAGTGTATGTGGACTTTTGGAAAGCCTTTGATTAGGTCGAACACAGGAGATTGGTGGGCAATATAAGAGCACATGTTATTGGGGGTAGGGTATTGGCATGGATAAACTGGTTGGCAGACAGGAAACAAAGAGTAGGAATAAACGGGTCCCTGTCAGAATGGCAGGCAGTGGCGAGTGGAGTGCCGCAAGGATTGGTGCTGGGGCCGCAACTATTTACAATATATATTAATGATTTAGATGATGGAATTAAAAATATCTAGCAAATTTGCAGATGACACAAATCTGGGTAGCAATGTGAACTGCAAAGAGGATGCTAGGGTGACTTGGACAGGTTGAGTGAGTGGGCAGATGCGTGGCAGATGCAGTATAACGTAGATAAATTAGAGATTATCCACTTTGGTGGCAAGAACAAGGAGGCAGATTATTAACTCAATCGTGTCAGATTAGGAAAAAGGGAAGTGCAACAACCAGGGTGTCCTTGTACACCAGTCACTGAAACTAAACGTGCAGGATTCAGCAGGCAGTGAGAAAGCTAATGGCATGTAGGCCTTCATAATGAGAGGATTTGAATATATTATTGAAGAGGTCCTTCTGCAGTTGTACAGGGCTGTGGTGAGAGTTGTGAATTTGTGAATGGCCTCCTTCTGCACTTATTTTCTATAATTGAATAATACTTGTATCAGGTCTCCCATCAATCTTCAGTGTTATAAATAATCCAAGTTGGTCGGACCTTTCTGTAACTAATGCCAATGAATCCTGGCAACATTGTGGTAAACCTCTTCTGCACCCTCTCGAAAGCCTCCACATCCTTCCTGTAATAGGGTGACCGGAACTGCACTTCTCCAAAGTCCTATAATTCTGGCTCGAAGGGGTGAATGGCCTACTCCTGAACCTATTGCCTATTGTCTAATTTGTGTTATTGAACGGAGAGTGGGCATAATGGGCTAAATGGCCTACTCCTACTGAATGGGCTTCAGGAGACTGAAGCGAATGACAACTAATTGAAGGATGCCCCAAACCAACCAGACCAAAATTAACTGCGGCCAGTGATAATATTTCTGGGAGAATTGTTTGTACGTGCACTTGGCAACTTGTTTAGTTCAGTTTAGTTTACAGATACAGTGCAGAAGCAGGCCCTTTGGCCCACTGAGTCCGCACCGACCAACGATCCCTGCACATTCACAGTGTCCTACACACACTAGGAACAATTTTTACATTTATACCGAGCCAATTAACCTTCAAACCTGAACGTCTTTGGAGTGTGGGAGGAACCTGAAGATCTCGAAAACCCATGGGGTCACAGGGAGAATGTACAAACCCTGTACAGACAGCACCCGTAGTCGGGATCGGACGTGAGTCTCTGTAGCTGTCAGCAATGTAAGGCAGCAACTCTACCGCTGCGCCACCGTGCGGCCCTCGTATTGATTGGATTTAATGCGAAAGCACAGCAGCATCATCTCCAAGGACCTTAAATGGGGGGCGACCATCGACCCCACTGTCAAAAAGGAACAACTGATTTTCAAGATTCAAGAGAGTTTATTGTCATGTGTCCCAGATAGGACAATGAAATTATTGCTTTGCTTCAGCACAAGAGAATAAAGTAGGCATAGATAAATACAGAACAGATCAGATCAGTGTGACCAAATACCAACAGATATAGTGCAATGGGTTATTTAATGATCAGAGTTTTGTTTGAGTTGAGTTTAATAGCTTGATGGCTGTGGGGAAGTAGCTATTCCGGAACCATGATGTTGCACATTTCAGGCTCCTGTACCTTCTACAGCGGGGAGATGAGTGAGTGGCCAGGATGGTGTGGGTCTTTGATGATGTTGGCAGCCTTTTTGAGGCAATGACTGCGATAGATCCCCTCGATGGTGGGGAGGTCAGAGCCGATGATGGACTGGGCAGTGTTTACAACTTTTTGCACTCTTTTACGCTCCTGGGCGCTCAAGTTGCCGAACCAAGCCACGAGGCAACCGGTCAACATGCTCTCTACAGAGGATGTACTTCTTGCGGCAGCTGAGGAAGCACAATCTGCCACAGGCAATGATGGTCCAATTCTATACGGCCATCATAGCATCTGTTCTCACCTTCTCCGTCATGGTCTGGTTTGGCTCAGCCACCAAACACGACATCCGGAGGCTGCAGCAAATCTTCTGATCAGCTGAGAAGGTTATTGGCTGCAACCTTCCCTCCATTGATGAACTGTACACTGCAAGGGCCAGGAAGCGAGCGGGCAAGATCATCTCTGACCCCTTTCACCCTGGCCACAAACTCTTTGGATCACTTCCCTTCGGAAGGCGACTACAGACTGTCAAAGCTGCCACAGCCAGACATAAAAACAGCTTTTTTCCACAAGTAGTAGCTCTACTCAATAACCAACAATCTGTAGCCTCCTTTTGCTCTGGTATTTTACTTAATTTACATGTTTAATCAATAATGTTTTATTATTTATGTTTAATGTTTTCTGTGTCATTCCTAACTGTCACTGATTGTCGTTGTCACTTGCGGGCGGGGCACCAAGGCAAATTCCTTGTATGTGAGTACTTGGCCAATAAACTTACTCATTCATTCATTCTTATGTTAACTAACACCAGTGTTGCTGACAGTATAGCATTTAAATTGTCTACAATTTAAGGTAAGTTTAAAAAAAACATGCATTATCCAAATGCACTTCATATTGCGACTAGAATACTCTAGACCAGTATAAAAGGATGTAAGATACCTCCATCTGGGATGGCCCAACAATAATGCAACTGTGGCATCAAGTGCCAGCGTAGTGGATGGATAAACTTTCCTCTCTGCAGCTGTCCAAGGGGAAGCTTTTCATTTTTGTTACTAACTTAATAAATCTCCCGAATACCCTCCTCCTTTATTGTGTGGCCCAAATATTAGACACAACGCTCCATCTGAAGTCTGGTCAGTGGTTAATAAATGTTTCACATAATATCTTTACTTTGTATTTTATTGGGCTATTTATAAATCCAAGGATCTTTTAAATCTCGTTGTTTGTGCTATTCCCCGACATCATTTTTTAAATTGTATTTAAGATTTTACGCTCCCTTTCCTCATTCTCCTTTCCAAAATACTGTTTCTGCTTATTTATCTGCATTAATCTTCATCTCCCTTTTGCCTGTCCAATTCACCAGTTTGTCTTTGGCCTCCAGGAATATATTACTACTATCATCATTGTTTATTAGTTTCTCAGTTTTGAGGCAACTTTTGAACTTCTGTCTCTTGTGCCCTACTCCAGAACATTGATACATATCAAAAAAAAAGGGCGCAATATAGGGCGCAGCGGTAGAGGCGCAGTGGTAGAGTTGCGGACTTGCATCGCCAGAGACCCGGGTTCGATCCTGACTACAGGTGCTATCTGTACGGAGTTTGTACATTCTCCCCATGACCATGTGGGTTTTCTGCAACATCTCCGGGTTCCTCCCACACTCCAAAGACGTGCGGGTTTGTAGGTTAATTGGCTTGGTATAAGTGTAAATTGTCCCTCGTGCGTGTAGGATAGCGTTATTGTTCACTGTTCGGCGTGGACTCAATGGGCCGAAGGGCCTGTTTCCGAGTTGTATGTCTAAACTAAACTAAATCTGCACTAATCACAAATAGTGACTGATTGGGTGTCTCTCCTCCAAACACAAGGGCAGCATAGTGGCAGCTGGTATAACTGCCTCACATAGAAACATAGAAAATAGGTGCAGGAGTAGGCTATTCGGCCCTTTGAGCCTGCACCGCCATTCAATATGATCATGGCTGATCATCCAACTCAGTATCCCGTATCTGCCTTCCCTCCATACCCCCGATCCCTTTAGCCACAAGGGCCACATCTAACTCCCTCTTAAATATAGCCAATGAACTGGCCTCAACTACCTTCTGTGGCAGAGAATTCCAGAGACTCACCACTCTGTGTGAAAAATGTTTTCCTCATCTCGGTCCTAAAGGAATTCCCCCTTATCCTTAGACTATGACCCCTTGATCTGGACCTCCCCAACATCGGGAACAATCTTCCTGCATCTAGCCTGTCCAACCCTTTAAGAATTTTGTAAGTTTCTATAAGATCCCCCCTCAGTCTTCTAAATTCTAGCGAGTACAAGCCGAGTCTATCCAGTCTTTCCTCATATGAAAGTCGTGCCATCCCAGGAATCAGTCTGGTGAACCTTCTCTGTACCCCCTCTATGGCAAGAATGTCTTTCCTCAGATTTGGAGACCAAAACTCCAGGTCGCCAGAGACTTCGGTTCAATCCTGACCTCAGGCGCTGTCTGTGTGGAGTTTGCACATTCTCCCTGTGACTGTGTAAATTTCCTTTGAGTGCTTCAGCTTCCTCTCACAATGTAATAGTACTTGAACAATGTAATAGAATGAACAGGTTGATTCTGAAGGGTGGTGGGGTAGAGAGAGTTGGTTCGAACCTCATTGGTTCTGGTGAAACTGTATATGCATTTTACCGACAGAGAGAAGAGGAATTTAAACAAGAGCTTATGACCTCAGGACATCATTAAGGGGCGGTACTGTGGCTCAACCGGTGGAGCTGCTTTGTCTACAGTGCCAGAGGCGCGGGTTCAATCCTGCCCTCCGGTATTATCTGTGTGGAGTTTGCACGATCTCCCTGTGACTGCGTAGGTTTTCTCTGGTTGCCTCTCACATCCCAAAGGTGTATGGGTTTGTACGTTTATCAGCCGCTGTGAATTGTGTGTAGTGAGTGGCCCCGACCAGGGGGAGCAGTGGGGAACATTAGAGGATGAGGATTGCCTTTGGTGCCTTCCCTCACAGTGGGAAACTTTGATCCTGCTGTGTGGGGATGTTTTATGTTGAATTCTATCAACTCTATGTTGTGTTCTTTATTGTTACTGTATGGCTGTATGGTGATTACATTTCACTGTGCCAACTGACACATGTGACAAATAAATGTATCTTGTATCTTGTATGTGAAAGTGGGATAACTTGGAAGCAGTGAAAATGGGAAATCGATGGTAGGCGTGAACGCGGTGGGACGAAGGGCCTGGGTCTGTGTTGTATCTATCAATTCAATTCAAAATGCACACCACTAAGATCTGCTTCTCAGTCTCTAAAGGGCCTGTCCCACTTTCACGAGGTAATTCACGAATTCTCCCGAGTTTTCTCCTTGATTCAAACTTGCAGAATGTTCGTAATGAGTCCGTAGGAGGTCGTAGGAGTTTGTAGATATATCGTAGTGGCCCGTAATCCCAGCCGTAGGTACTCGTGGCATCAGGTAAGTCGGGACGTTTTTTCCAGCCCGATAAAAAAAAATGTCCACGAGTAAAAAAATGGTCGGGATGAAAGAAATTGCAACTTTTACTCGTAAGGAGGGCATCGAAATAGTCGTGGGAATTCATAGACATACACGTAGGAGTTTGTAAACATAGTCATGGAAGGTCCTGGGAGTTCGTAGATTACCACAATCTTGATTTTTTATTTTAGGTCCTTTAAACTCGGCAGAGGTTTTGAATTAAGTCATGAGTCTGAAGAAGGGTCTCGACCCGAAACGTCGCCTATCTCCTTCGCTCCTTAGATGCTGCTGCACCCGCTGAGTTTCTCCAGCTTTTTGTGTAACCATGAAAGTGGGACAGGCCCTTTAGTCATTTTGTATCATGCTGCAACTGACATTTAATCCCAAGACATTGGACATCGGTTTGGGTAGGCGGACAACTAGCCAAATGTAGTGATCTCAATAAAAGTCAGATTCTCAATGTACATAGACTTTATCATTTAGTTGATGCTATTTATATACCAACTAAAGAAATGGTAAATTATATGCTGGTAATGCCTGTCCTAGATATTTATTTTCTTAATTATTGTAGGCTGATTCTTTTGTCAGCTGCCCTGTATTAATTCCTGCAGATGGATTTTAAGTGCTTTTTGCACTAACCATGCTCTTTAAACATTAACTGCAATTCGGTCCACAAGTGGATCTTTTGCTGAAAGGAACATTTAATAGCCCAGTCTGTAAGGATTTAACTGCACTAGATGGTCTTCTGTCTGTCAGTACTTCAAGCAGAGTGCTACAACAAAGTTGGATTGATAATATTAATAGTAAAACTTGTTGTTAGTTGCATGCATCTAAAACAACAATAGCTTGCATCTACGTACTCCCTTTAATATAACAAAACATGCCAGAGCACTTGACAGAGATATTATCAAACTAAATTTGACACTGAACTATATAAAATGTCTACCAGAAAAGTGTCTATTCAGAACATGTGATGCTGTTTCTCAAGCTTAAAATCCAATATAAACTTGAGAAATATTACTTCATCTTCTGTTTAGGCCTGTTACAGCCCTTGGGGTTCAACAATGAATTCAACAATATTAGATATCCAGCCTTTCCAGTTTGTATCATAGCTGACCAATTATGTTTAAAAGATTATCAACCCATGGCAATAACTCGAATGTTCTTTCTTCACCCAAACCGTCTCAGCCCCTGGGCAGGTGTTTTTTTTTTTTACCATTTCTGTTATTCAGAGCAACAGCATTGCTAAGATTCTCACAGTTCCAGCTTCGTCCTTTAAATGCTTTCTACGGCGCATCTGCAGAAGTTGGTGAGATTTTTTTTTGTGGACATGCCAAACTTCCTTAAAGCCCTGTCCCACGGTACGAGTTCATTCCACGAGTTCTCCCGAGTTTGCCCTGAATCAAACTCGGAGATTTATGGTAATGGCCACTCGCCGGTACTCGAGGCTCTCGTGGACATTTTTCATCATGTTGAAAAATCTTCACGTGTCTTCCCGTGCCGTTAACGAGTCTTCCCGAGTACCTGCCGTTAGCGCTAAGAGATGTCCCCAAGCTCTGACGTACCCGCTACGTTCATTCTCCGTGCTTACCACGAGTTTGATTTTTTTTAAACTCGGGAGAGCTCTTGGAATGAACTCGTACCATGGGACAGGGCTTTAAGCCTTCTAAGGAAGTAGAGGTGTTGGTGGGCTCATCTAAGGATGTGGAGGCTTTGGTGTATTGTCTTCCAATTCCTCACCTCTCAGTAGGAAGACTGCAATTAACTCTGAACACAGCTCAGTGGACAGAATGTCAATTGTTCTACTGGAACCACACAAAGGACTCTGAGGTAATTTTCATTTTTACTATTTGAGTTGACAACTTGCCCTGAATGGAATCTGTGCGGTTTAATAGTAAGATTAAATGAGAACTTACCAGTTTTGAAGTTTGATCTTTATTTTATGAGGAGTTACGATGAGGGATTACGTGAAGACCCCGCCAGGACGCATGTGCGACATTCTTCAAAGCAGTGGTGTGAAATCACAGATACCAGAGTAGACTAATATAGTAAGATAAGAGAGAACTTCCATACCAGTTGAACTTTATAATAGAGGGTTTTGGGAGCGGAGGGCACGTAATCCCTCATCGTAACTCCTCATAAAATAAAGATCAAACTTCAAACTGGTAAGTTCTCATTTAATCTTACTATTTTACTTCGGAGTCACGTGAGTGACTACGTGAAGATTTCAAAGCTCTGTGATTTCATGCCCTGGAACGAGACCATGCTCACACACTGCCATTCTGGGACGGAGGATGAACGTATTTCACACACGACACTGTGCTGAAAAACAATAAAGGTATTATTCATACCTAAAATAATATGCCCCACATTGGGTAATTTATTTTACAGAACTTAATTTTTCCCTGCAAACGTCTCAGGATCGCCCACGGGTTTATTATAAAGCATTGAACGCGTTCATTGCTCCACCCCACTGTGGCAAGGATGTGGTCCATAGGAACTCCCATCATCCTAGCGTCCGATGTAGATGCAGCCCTGTTGGAGTGAGATTTGAAAACATTAGTATTCACCACTGCACGTAATACCACCCGAACCATCTGGATATGGTTTGCACTGTGACCTTAGGTGAGGGCATTTATGGCTAATGAGAAAGCTCTCTCCGTGCCCATAAGTGTCTTGGTGACTATATATTGGAAAGTATGTGTCACTATGCAGGGCCGACTATCTGCAGGATAGGCCAGAACTCTAATATTGGCCAAAGGAACCGGGTCAGTCTAGTTTAAGTACCCCTGTATGTAGCAGGTTATCTGCCATTTGTGACAGACATGACGTCCTATTCTAGCTTGTGTAAGGACTGGACCCGTTGTGCTGATCCAAGTGCCATAATCATTCCCATCTAGGATATTAGTTTGTCCAGAGTGAGCCCCGATATTGGTGTCCATCCTCGTAACATGGTGTACTACCTATGTCCCATATATAGGTGTATCTGGACCTGGGGGGAATAGAGTACAAATACCCCTCATTCGTTTAGGTACTAGTGGGTGTGATCCTATAGCCAGGTGATCACTCCCTCTGCCCAGATATTAGCTAGGGCACTCCTTGCACAATAATGGCACTGTAACTCAATCCTTCATCGAAATGAAGGGTGGCCAGAACTCCAGCACTTCAGTGTTGGTGGCTGAGTCATATGTAGTGTTCGTCCTGGTGCTGAACACTTCCCATTTCCTGACATATGTCAGGTACTGTCTTCTCGTGGACTCCCTGTACGACGCTGAGATGGCATTGATCGTCCTGTCGGAGAGTCCGTATCCCAGAAATGGCCTGTTCAGAAACTGCAAAATCAACAAGTTCATACAGTCATGGCACGGATACTTTCCCGCACGGGGTGTGCCAACCTCCTTGGCCGTTGTTGATCCAGATGCAGGGTTCTGAGACCATCTTTGTACTGTTGGGAACCATGGTACCCGTTGCGGCATCTTGTTTAATTATTGTAAGACTCGCCTGATGAGGCAGAAGGGGAAAATGCATAGCAAAACAAAACCCCCCCCCAATGCAGCGGGAAATCGTCCATCGCTGCTGCCCCTGGGTCTGGTTCCCAAGCAACATATGTTGGTAGTTGGTGAATTAGTCCGGATGGAAAAAAGGTCGATATCTGGTGTCCCATACCGGTCTATAATATCTGTAAACACTTTCCGATCCAACATCCATTTAATGTTGTCGTTGAATGGCCTGGAAGGTAAGTGGTTGAGATCCAAATCTCTCTCCCAGACACCAGTGCCAGATATTATTAGGCAATTCATCACATGATATCGACTTTATTTCACCCATATGATTATATATAGGCCCCCAGTGTGGTATCAATCTGTACCATACATGCAACTGGTGCTCATCTGAGCAGTAGGCCCCGAGTCCATGAAACGCTCCCAGCATTTCTAGATAATTAATTCCTAGTGCTTTAAACAGAATAATTTTTGTGCACTCATCTGCCACCACAACTTGCGGTGGTATTAGTTGCTCCCCAACCTTTAGCACTGGCATCAGTCTGTAATGTACCCTAGGGATATAGAATGGGGTGATGGGGTTAGGATAATATGGAACATTTCTATCCACCAGTTTAATTCTAATTACTTTCCCTGGTAGTTGCATAGGCCTATTGAAATGGCCTGTATGATTTTTGAGAGCTAAAATTTCCCTCTTCCAGGTTTTAATAATGGAGTGGTCCAATTGTGCTGCTGGGAACGCAGCCACCAATTCCCAATCACTCTTGCTCCTTGCCGAATGGATGGTTCCCTGATGCCAGTGAGGCTTTTGCATACTCCCATCAAGTCTGTCACTTTGTTTGGTGGCAAGGTGATAGACAAATGAACAGAGTCAATAGTGAACCCCAAATAATCCATGGTAGTGGAGGGTTCCAATTTTGATTTATCTGGATGTACGTTAAACCTCTCTGTTGTGGCTGATACCACCAATGTAGCCAGCTCCAATTTTCACCTACAATGAGAATATCATCAAGGTAAGCCATGACGATATGGTTATGTTTCTTTAAGTATGCTAAAGCTGGTTTTAATAAATTTGTAATAGCCTGGGTGCTGATGACAACCCATTGGATAAGGCATACTACCATTGCTGTCCCATCCAGATAAATTTCAGGTATTTACGATGACCCTGTGTGTGACAACCGTGTCTAATTTGAAATGGGCATACTGAACGGAAGTATTTAGTTCGGTCAAATCTATAATGATACGGCAACCACCATCTTTTTAGTTTTTTATAAATATATTTGATACGAACTCTTGAAATTCTCTGATTGTTTTCTCAATCCATTTTGTGTTTAGTCATAGAAACATAGAAACATAGAAATTAGGTGCAGGTTAGATTACTGTTAGTCTTAACAGTTCAGCATGGCCTGCTGTTCTCTCTTTTTGTGAAGTATGAACTTCCTGCTAGGCGTATGCTGAACTGGGACGGTAGTTCGTATACAAATTCAATTTTGTAATTCTGAATACTTCCGAGTATGTAAAAGTTCAGAGGTAAAAGTGCAGCACACATGATGAAACAAGTGCAACCGTCCCCCAACTTTAATGAATCGGACATGCAATGTTTTCTAAGACAACCAGACCCACCTACCTCCATGGTTACCGGTGTTGTGTGGGTTGTCTCCGCAGTTGTTTTCTTCTGGTATTGTGTTGCTGCGTTGTGGGGTTGGCGCGTTTTCCATGACGGCCGGGCTGGGCCATGGTCTGAAAGACCGCTGTGCAGGTGGGCCGGCCTTCGAGCTTTCACCACCAGATGGTCTTCCATAGCACCGATGTCTGGTGGGTGTGTAGGGGTGCTGCCGCTGTTGATAGGGGGTTTTAGAGATGCTTTGCACCTTGATCAGGCCTATAGCCTTGGCTTCCTCATGCAGGTCTTTCACCTGCTTCAGGAGGTCCCCCAACAGCAATTTTGGTGCCTGTGTGCTACTTGTCTTGCATAATTCCGCACTTCTTGATGATGCTCTTCCTGTAACTGTAAATCTCCACTGAGTATTACACAGTCTGCTAGAGCATCACGTAACTCTTCAGGCAAATCAACCCCATCAGTTGTCCTGGTACTGCTGTGATTTTAGCAGCCAGCAGTTTTCCTCTGGAGCTTCACCTCCTGGCTCCTTATAGATGGGCTCCTGTTGCCCCAGATGGGGTCATGGACTGCTGGTACTTTAAGAGAAATGGAGTTCTCTGGAGCAATGTACTTCCCAGCCATAAAGTTAATGGCTTGCTCCTGTAGCTGGTTTGTAGCCATGTATTTTTCACTGGCTTGCAGCTTTGTATAGGCAGTCCTTCTTGAGTTGATACAGCATGCCACAATCTTCTGCTGCTCTCTCTTCTGGCACCCCTCACAGTTGACTGTTCAGCCATTGCCCCTTCTTCAGGGTCAGCCCAGCTCTGACCCCTAATGCTCCCCTGCGAAGAGGGTGAGACATTTGGCAGTCCTTGAAAGGATGCTGCCGTGGGTCTGCGAGGAGACCCACTGTGACTCTGCCCCTGCATAAGCAGGTCACGCTGGAGCACTGCTCCCCACCCGCTCCCGCGGGAAAGACGCCCGCCGTCGCTATCTGTGAACAGGGTGTCTTCAGGTCCGGACCCAGCCGAGTCAACGGACCTGTCCGACTTCCGGGTGGTTTTGCCGCCGACCGCGGCGCACCTGCGGTCTGTAGCGGCGAGAAGCCGGCAGCACCTGCAGCTCTGGAGAGACGGCACGCTGCTGGCTGCTTCCACAGCAGCGGTATCAGCTGCTGCTCTCCCCTGCGCGACTCCATGGTGCTTCCTCCGTTCTGCAAGAGAAACACACCGAGTCGCCACGCTCACCAGAAAAGGTAAGACTTACCTTCAGTAATTTTTCAAAATTCGCGCTGGAGGAGCGACGCTCCTCCCGACTGTCGCTTCCGCAATGCGTTCGACGATATGTCGCGCATGCGTCCTGGCGGGGTCTTCACGTAGTCACTGACGTGACTCCGAATCTGTGCGGTTTAATTTATAGATACAGCATCTTGCAAAAGTACTTTGTAATTTTTTTTTTGAGATACAGCGCGGAAGCAGGCCCTCTGGCCCACCGAGTCCACACTGACCAGCGATCCCCGCACATTAACACTATCCTACACACACTAGGGTCAACTTACATTTATACCAAGCAATTAGCCTGCAAACCTGTACATCTTTGGAGTGTGGGAGGAAACCGGGGCTTCTGGGGAAAACCCACATAGGTCACAGGGACAACGTACAAACTCTGTACAGACAACACACGTGGTCGGCATCTAACCCGCATCTCTGGCGCTGAAAGCGCTGCAAGGCAGCAACTATACCACTGCGCCACTGTATCGCCCTTAATGAATCTCTTAAAGCACCTCTGACAGAGTTGCACTCTCGCGCTGCTGAACTGGTGAATTCGCCTGGGCTTTTGCATGCGTTTCTAATGTGAGACTTGAATCTATAACATTGAGAAGCAGAGGAGAGAAGGGGCTGCCATGCTCACTCTGCAGCTTGTACCCAGCTGTGTTCAAAATCATACACGCATGAAGGAAGCTGTGGATATACAACGCAGTGAAATACTCCATCCTGATATTTGATGAAGTACGTTTATTTTGCAAAAAAACTAACCTGAATACAACTGAGTAGAAAAAAAACCCCTGTAACGGTGAGGTCATGCTTAAATGACAATGCTCAAATTAATATTTCATATATATTTCAAGTATTCTGTTAACAACGGTTTGTATCATCGTAGCTGGAAGGAAGCAATTACTTCATGCTGTGCGTGTGCAGAAGTACTGCTGTTCAGAACAAGCAATTTGTTCTGAATTGCCCCACATTTATTAAACTCGGCTGAATAGCAGTAATTAATGTACAGGGCATTCATTTCACAACGAACACTTTCCATAAATGTTGCAAACTGCAGAGGAGGCAGCAATTTCCATGTTTTAGGAAGAGAAACGCAACGACTCAGAAAACGACTGATTACCTCATGCAGATAGGTTCAGTGAGAGGGAAGATCTGCATGAAATCTAGCCCGATCAGAAGGGGCGGCTGCAGAGCTGTTGCCTCACAGCACCAAACACCTCGTACACCCAACACAAGGGACATACGTCTGAAGAAGGCTCCTGATGTCTTCAGCCCACTCCTTTCGCAGGTGCTGCCTGACCCTCTGAGTTGCTCCGTAAGATCATTGAGGATAGGAGTAGAATTTGGCTATTCGGCCCATCAAGTCTATTCCGCCATTCAACCATGGCTGGTCTATCCCTCCTTCCTAACCCCATTCTCCTGCCTTCTCCCCATAACCTCAGACACCTGTACTAATCAAGAATCCTCACACACTCCAAAGGCGTAATGTCTAGGCTTGCAGGTTAATTGGCTTGGTAAAATTGGAAATTATCCCTTGAGTACAGGATAGTTAGTTAAGTTTATTAGTTAGTTTAGGTTATTGTCACGTGTTCCAAGGTACAGTGAAAAGCATTTGTTGCCTGCTATCCAGTCAGCAGAAAGACAATACATGATTATAAATCGAGCCATTTATAGTGTATGGATACACGGTAAGGGAATAACATACAGTGCAAGGTAAAGCCAGCAATGTCCGATCAAGGATAGTCCGAGGGTCACCAAACAGGTAGATAGTAGTTCAGCACAGCTCTCTGGTTGTGGTAGGATGGTTCAGTTGCCTGGTAATAGTGTGCGGGGATCGCTGGTCAGAGCAGACTCAGCGTTTCCACACCATATCTCTAAACTAAACTAAACCGAACTAAATATTTCTATGAAAATTCAGATGCATCTTCCTGCTTTACGTTTATTTGTTTCTGCGAAGAGGTGGTAAGAGGGGGTTTCAGCAGATATGAAATTGTTTATTGGCAACAGTTGAGATTAGTCTAAATTAAAAATACAGTGTTCAGGAGGACTGAGCAAGCTGATTGCCAAGGATGCGACTGACAGGCTGGCATCAATAGCAAGGCTCAGGGAAGTGTTGCTTACCAACCAGAACGCAAAGCATTCGCCAGCAAGTATTTGACGGATTAACCGACTCATTTACTGGGGCCAGATAACATGACTACAAAAGCATTTGACTCAGTTACAAACCTGATCTGGACCTAAGCTCTTGATAGCCCCATGACTCATCATCCAACGCTGGAATTATTACACAAAAAAGTTTCATTATTCGCAAGCCAACTGAGACTTTTAAGATAGCTGGTGTGTGTTCAAGTGGCTAATTATGAGTTTAGTGCTGCTTTCAAATCCAGTTTTGGCTGTCTAATCACAAGCACTTTGCGGACGGGTAGAAATAATGACAAGACTGTTACTGAAAAGCAAACGGACGCCACTTCAGGTGACCTGGCACGCTCAGTTAAATGGAAAAATTCAGGAGTAGCTTCGATACTGCATCCGATTCACCAAAAATAAATCCTCAGCTGGAAATTTGGCATTGAAATACATTGAACAGCATAAACCTGCAGTTATCCACAAAATGACACGTCAAAGATTAAGACCTATCTTAACATTCAAATGGAGGTGAATTGTTATCAGCATAGTAATAATTGTGAAACATAGAAAAATAGGTGCAGGAGTAGGCCATTCGGCCCTTCGAGCCTGCGCCGCCATTCAATATGATCATGGCTGATCATCTAAAATCAGTACCCCGTTCCTGCTTTTACCCCATATCCCTTGATTGCTTTAGCCCTAAGAGCTAAATCTATATTGCTAAAAGTCTGATCTTAACTACTTCCTGTTGTTCTGTATATTGATTTTAGAAAAAAACTCTGCCACTTACGGCTGTGATATTTGGCCATCTTACTCAGAGTCCCCCTCCGCTGCGCAGGGCAAGAGGATTTTTTCTCATCGAAGAAAAATAAAAGAGTTATTAGTGTTTAAAAAATGTTGAGATTCTCTCTCCTGTCAATCACGCCATGAAGGCCACGCCCCTTCTGGTGGGAGGGGGAGGGACTATAAAACACAGAAGTGTGGGCATGACTCTGCGAGATGGAGGAGGGAGAGGTCACGGCTCGCTGTCTTTAGTGGCCTTGCACCCTGCTTGAAATGGTACGAAACTGCACTTGAATTTGGTGGCTTTGCACCCTGCTTGAAATGGAATTTCAAAGAATAGCCGCGAGTCAACTGCCAGCCCACCAGCTGTGAGTGAGTGAGCTGCCAGCACAACAGGCTTGAGTGACTGAGCCGCCATCCCAAGAATCCATTCAGCTCACAATGTCCATACTAGCCCTCTGGAAACCAGTCCCTTCAGACCACAACACCCATACTAGCGCTCCAGAACGCTCCCACCCCCCCCCACTGGCCACCAATATAGGAATTGATGGAGATGTGGAATATTGCGTTGAGGAACCAGCCTTCCCGTGTGATGCTGGGACCCAACGGGTCCCATTTAGTCTAGTCTAATTCTAAAATAACCTTTCTGACTGCGGGTGCTGTCTGTACAGAGTGGGGTTTCTCCGAGAACTTCTGTTTCCTCCCACACGTCAAAGACGTACAGGTTTGTAGGTTAATTGACTTGGTATAAATGTTAAAATTATCCCTAGTGTAGGATAGCGCGTGGAACGCTGGTCGGTGTCGACACGTTGGCCCAAAGAGCAGGTTCCGCTCTGTATCGCTAAAACTAAACTCAAGTAAAGTGCTGGAGTAACTCAATGGCTCCGACAGCATCTTTGGAGAACACAAATAGACAACGTTTTGGGTCGGGAACCTTTCCTCACCATATTTCCTATTGTTACACATAAAGATCAATTCCACCACAGAACCCGTTGCTCCACTAAGTCTACGTGCGGAGATAATGATTCCAGTTTATTCAGTCTCAGCACAAGTATCAGCAGATTAAATGTGGTTGGAAGGTCTGTGGGTGACAGTTCAGGCATTCCCACATTATAAACTAACCTTTAACTTGGGTCGCAGAGACACTTAACGTGCTTTGGCATTTGGTCTCACAGACACATCAGTAGATTATTTGTGGTAGGTAGTAGGTCTCTGGATGAATGTTCAGCTATTCACACATTAAAAAAAACTTCAATTCAGGTCACAGAGGCACTTAAATGTGGTTTGGCACTTGTCCTTGCAGACCTGTAAAATCAGGTTTCATTTGTTCATTTTGGATGGAAGATTTGACAGCAGGGAAACTATATAAACCCATTATCGCTATGTCAAAAGGTCTAGTGATGAAGATGATGAAGCTACATCAAAAGCATGTATTTTATATATTTCACTGTCCATGAAGTCTCTCTTAATGCTGTCCCTAGTGAAACTGAGCAGTAATTTATTAACAGACAGATTTTGCTTGATTTACGTTTAGTTTTAGGTTAATTTCGAGATACAGCGGGGAAACAGGCCCTTCGGCCCACCGAGACCGCACCGACCAGCGATCTCCGCACATTAACACTATCCCACACGCACGAGTGACAATTTACACTTATACCAAGCCAATTACACCTACAAACCCGCACGTCTTTGGAGTGCGGGAGAAAACCGAACTCAGAGAAAACCCATGTAGGTCACGGGGAGAAAGTACAGACTCCACATAGACAGCACCCGTAGTCGGGATCGAACCCGGGCTCTGGCATTGTAAGCGCTGTCAAGCAGCAGACCCACCGGTGCGCACCGCGCCACAACGCCACCCAATTAACTATAAGAAAAGGGTAAACGGTGACCATTACTTTTCCACAAAAGACACACAATTGATTTCAGGCTGAAAGCAGATGGGATATTTAGAATGGTTTAAATGAGCAAGGGAGTTATTTTTTAGAAAGATATTAAGCGGACAGTTAGAGAGAAAGTATCTCCATTGGTTGAGGTATCTGGGACCAAGGGGATCATTCTAAAGAATGTTTCTATACACAGTGGATGATAGACATTTGGGAATCTCATTGAAAATGTCAATTGATGCTGAAGATAAATAATGGCAGAGATAATCTGAGATTGATAAACTTTTGGTAACCAAAGGTCATAGAACCAGAGCCATAGAAGCATACACCATGAACCTAGGCCCTTCCGTCCAATTTGCCCATGACGACAAAGATTCCCCATCTAATCTCACCTGCCCACGTTTGTCCCCCTCCCTCCAAACCGTTCCCATCCGTGTTCCTGTGCAAATGTCTTTAAAAGACGTTTTCGCCGTGACCTGTGTGGGTTTTCTCCGAGATGTTCGGTTTTCTCCCACGCACCAGAGACGTACAGGTTTGTGGGTTAATTGGTTTGGTATGAACGTAAAATGTAAAATTGTCCCTAGTGTGTGTAGGATAGTGTTAGTGTGCAGGGATCGCTGGCCGGTGCAGATTTGGTGGGCAGAAAGGCCAGTATCTCTAAACTAAACTAAATGTTGTTATCGTATCTGCCTCAACTACCTGTTCTGGCAGATCATTCCATATACCCACCACCCTCTGTGGGCTAAGTGTGGCCTCTCAGGTTACTATTTTATCTTTACCCTCTCACCTTCAACTTAAATGTCACGTGTGGGATATTGGGGGAACAGTTGGCCACAGATGAGCCATATATATATATATATATATATATATATATATATATATATATATATAAAATAGAAGCACAGGTATGATGTGCTAAATAGTTTACTCTAACAATATATTTCAAAGGCAAATTAAACAATAAATTCTATTCATGAAGAATGTATTCTCTGTAGCATTAATGAGTGAGCTGTTTGCATCTGAACATACTGGGAAATTAACAGCTGTGTCTGTATAGTTTGTATGTTCATGCTATCACTAAGTGGATTTTCTCTGGGTGCTCCAGTTTCCTCCCACGTTCCAAAGACGAGCAGGTTTGTAGGTTATTGGCTTCTGTAAATTGTCCCTAGTGTGTAGATAGACAATAGACAATAGGTGCAGGAGTAGGCCATACGACCATTCGAGCCAACACCGCCATTCACTGTGATCATGGCTAATCATCCACAATCAGTACCCCGTTCCGTCCTTCTCTTCATATCCCTTGATTTCGTTATCTTTAAGAGCTCCATCAAACTCTATTATATCCAGAGTTATAAGCATCCAGAGAAACAGCCTCCACTGCTGAGGCAGAGAATTCCACAGATTCACAACTCTCTGGGTGAAAATGTTTTTCCTCATCACCATTCTAAATGGCCTACCCCTTATTCTTAAACTGTGACCCCTGGTTCTGGACTCCCCCAACATCGGGGACATGTTTCCTGTCTCTAGCGTGTCCAATCCCTTAATAATCTTATATGTTTCAATAAGATCCCCTCTCATCCTTCTAAATTCCAGTGTATACAAGCATAGTCGCTCCATTCTTTCAACATATGACAGTCCCGTCATCCCGGGAATTAACCTGGTGAACCTACGCTGCACTCCCTCAATAGCAAGAATGTACTTCCTCAAATTAGGGGACCAAAACTGCACACAATACTCCAGGGTACACACAAGGCTGGAGAAACTCAGCGGGTGCAGCAGCATCTAAGGAGCGAAGGAGAAAGGCGATGTTTCGGGTCGAGACCCTTCTTCAGACTATCTCCTTCGCTCCTTAGATGCTGCTGCACCCGCTGAGTTTCTCCAGCCTTTTGTGTACCCTCGATTCTCCAGCATCTGCAGTTCCTTCTTTAACACAATACTCCAGGTATGGTCTCACCTGGGCCCTGTACAACTGCAGAAGGATCTCTTTGCTCCTACACTCTACGGGTGATCACTGGTCGGCGTGGGTCAAAGGGCCTGTTTCCACACTATATCCCTAAACTAAACTAAACTAAAATAAACAGAACTCTTGTCCATGCTGAGTAAAATGTGTACCATGGTTAGTGGCATTTAGCCCATATCCCTCTATACTTTATCAATCCATGTACCTGTCTAACTTTATTTTAAACATTGTAATTATACTCAGCCCACAGCTTCTTCTGGTGGTTCATTCCACACACTCAACACCCTCTGTGTCAAAATGTTTTCCCTCAGGCCCTTTTTAAATTGTTCCATCTTACCTTAGTTTTCGACTCCTCTACCTTGGGGAAAAAAAAGAGTTACTACACACCTCAGTTTTCAATCACCTTGCCTGTAACTATCAAAAAGACCAACAAAACCACTTGGTCCGTCAAAAGAGATTTTATAGGAAACAGTTTTATAGTGAATGAGGAACTTGGAGAGCATAAACAATGTAACAAGATAATGATTTTCACTTGTAAAGCACCAATGTATTAAAAGTATGCAATGCATTAAAAGTTCTCAAAGCAAGATGAAGGTTCAATATGTAGACTTCAATGATGAATTGAAAGAGAAAAATTATGCGAAAAGGTTTAGAGAAAAACCCAAGGCCTAGATGGTATGGATGGAGTATTATATTTTCCCAAAGATTTCACCAAAAGGCAGCAAATTGATTCTTGTAAAGCCTATTCCTGCATTTATGTAGGTGAAATATGGATGAAGAAGGCTCTCTACCCGAAACGTCACCCATTCCTTCTATCCAGAGATGCTGCCTGACCCGCTGACTTACTCCAGTACTTTGCATCTATCTTTGGAATATATATAGTCGGTTTATTTAATTTGTAGGTGGGATACATGCAGGGGTTTTTTTTATAAAAGATGCAGTTTATCTGCAGTTTAAGATTTGTTTATCTTTCCAGATGCCAAACATATGTTCAAAATCAAAAATGACATAAACATTTCAAAAAAATATTGTGAAAGTAGCAGATTAGGACTCCTCTGCTTTAAAAAAAAATACATGCAAACTTTGTTTTAATATTTTAACATACCTTCCTTGTTATCTTGAAGATAGGCACAAAATGGTGGAGTAACTCAGCGGGATGGCAGCATCCCTAGCTGGGAATGGGTGACTTTTCATGCCGAGACACTTCTTCATACTGATTGTAGAGGGAGTGGGGAAGAAAGCTGGAAAAGGGGGGGAGGCAGGACAAAGCCTGGCAAATAATAATCACAGAGGGGGAGCAGTGAGAGAGGGTCTATGAAGAACCTTTGAACAGAGCACCCACACGGTTGTAATCATTTATTGTCTTTCCGTTTGACTGGTTAGCATGCAACCTTGGCGCAGCGGTAGAGTTGCTGCCTTACAGCGCCAGAGACCCGGGTTCGATCCTGACAGCGGGTGCTGTCTGTATGGATTTTTAAAAAAGTTTTAAAGAAGGAACTGCAGATGCTGGAGAATCGAGGGTACACAAAAAGCTGGAGAAACTTGCAGCAGCATCTAAGGAGCGAAGGAGATAGGCGACGTTTCGGGTCGAGACCCTTCTTCAGACAGCGGGTGCTGTCTGTATGGAGTTTGTTTGTTCTCCCCATGACCTGCGTGGGTTTTTTTCCAAAGATGTACAGCTTTGTAGGTTTATTGGCTTTGGTAAAATTGTAAATTGTCCCTAGTGTGCGTAGGATAGTGTTAATGCTAGCCGGAGTGGACTTGGTCCTGTTTCCGTCTGTATCTCTAAACTAAACAAAAAAGCTTGTCACTGTATCTCAGTGCACGTGACAATAAACTAAACTAAACCAAACTCCATGAACTGCCTTCTCATCGAAACCTTTGATATCATTACTAATAAAGAACCCATCAATTTCCATTTAAAAAATAATGACTTGGTCTCCACTGCCATCTGTGGCAATAAATCCCACAGATTCATCACCCTCTGACTAAAGAGATTCCTCCTCGTCTCCATTCGAAAGGTACATCCTTTTATTTTGAGGCTGTTCCCTCTGGTCCTAGACTCTCCCACTACTGTCCCCATCCTCACCATTTACGCCTCATGATAATAATAATAATAATTGTATGCATGATTTTACCTTACGAGTAAGTCTTTTTGGCCAGGAAGGTCCTGCAGTCATGAAGGGTGCCCTGGTCAGTCAAAATTGGTGTGTCTCGATGGATCTTCTGCAGGTGGACCAACGAGAAGGTTATCAGTACGTTGGTACAACTCTTAACATGTGGGGAAGGAGAAAGGCTACTGTAATTTGTGAACCCACAGAATAAGGAACTTTGGTGTGTTATCATTTATTAAAGCCTAGTTTCAATACCGCATTATTCTAAATGTTGCAAGGCAGGATGGAACCATTTATATGTTGTATGACACACATGCTTGACAACAAGTGCTCTCCCACCAACCTGTTCCTCTGAACGGGCAAGCTTTCCCTTCATTTCTACTTTTAGACCTCAATAACCCTGTGTTAATTCTCCCTGCATGTTTTAGATTAGCTCCATTTGTTTTGTTCCCCACCCCCCCCCCCCCCCCCCCCCCGCCGCTCCGATAAGCAGTGTAACGCTCCTGAAGTTCAATTAAGTTTGACTCACATGAGTTTAAAAAGAGGAAATCACTACAAATGTTCCTGATATGCAAATAGAATTTTTTTTTTGAATGGGGAAGTAACATCCCTTTGGCTTGTCTGAAGGCATAAGATTGAAACTACAAACTATTCAAGTTGACCTACAACTTTAGGCTGTGCATGGCAGAGCCAAGAAGAAGAAGATAGAAACATCGAAAATAGATGCAGGAGGAGACCATTCGGCCCTTCGAGCCAGCACTGCCATTCAATGCATTCAAAACAATGCAGTGTCCGGAGGTGAAGGTTGATCTGAGATAGAAACAAACAGCTGGAGTAACTCTGGAGAGAAGGAATGGGCGACGTTTCGGGTCGAGACCCTGCTTCAGATTGGTTAGGGATAAGCGAAACGAGAGATATAGACAGTGATTTGGAAAGATAAAGAACAATGAGCGAAAGATATGCAAAAAAGTAACAATGATAAAGTAAACAGACCATTGTTAGCTGTTTGTAGGATGAAAGCCTTTAGGGTTAATCTGTGAAGCCTGCTTCCAACAGCATGTAACAATGGTTTAATATTTACCCACTTTAGATATGGGAAATCTTACTGATAGGAGCGCATACTTAAACCTTTACCTTACCTTAGCAAGCTATGTTCAGACCTGTTTTAATTCCTTCACAATCCGACTGCACTCAACCTCAAGTCTAACGCTCGGGTCTTGTCTGGCCTTGTGCAAGGGCCCTGAGATATTTACTGCTGATGTAACATTGACTTTACTTGGAAAGGAAGTGGGAAGGTGTAACAAGTCTGCCGGCTTAATAACATCACAGACAGCATTCGCTCTGGAGTCAGGCTGGTTCAGCACATGCCCCTCCCTCCCTCCCTCCCTTTGCAGTCTGTTGATTTATTAATAGGTCCGCACTATGGCAATGCCTTTGTTAGCAAGTACAGAGTGCAGCAAAGTATTGCACTGTGTACAGATGCTGGTTATACAAAGAAACATAGGGGTGGGAGATTGCAACCTTCGCGTGGTCCACCCTGTTTAGACTAATGCAATCAATCCAACGTGTACAAACAAATGGATCAAATAGAACAAGTTGACCTACAACTTTAAGCTGTGCACGGCAGACCCAAGAAGAAGATAGAAACATAGAAAATAGATGCAGGAGTAGGCCATTCGGCCCTTCGAGCCAGCACTGCCATTCAATATCATCATGGTTGATCATTTAAAATCAGTACCCCATTCCGCCCTTTTACCCAAATCCCATGATTCCGTTAGCCCGAAGAGCTTAATCTAACTCTCTCTTGAAAACATCCAGTAAATTGGCCTCCACTGCTTTCTGTGGCAGAGAAATCCACTGAAGAAAGACACAACATGCTGGAGTAACTCAGGGGGCCAAGCAGCATCTTTGGATAGAAGGAATGGGTGACGTTTTGG
The DNA here is from genome assembly GCA_035221665.1 of Okamejei kenojei. Classification (NCBI taxonomy): domain Eukaryota; kingdom Metazoa; phylum Chordata; class Chondrichthyes; order Rajiformes; family Rajidae; genus Okamejei; species Okamejei kenojei. The sequence continues at coordinate 4,735,285 of CM069136.1, forward strand.
GTCGAGACCCTGCTTCAGACTACACTATGTTGCACTGTTTTTACTAAGAATTACTGAGTGGCACAGAGATTAGCTATTTCAGATTATGTGGCTCAATGTTTCTATGATATTATTTTATATTCAAAAAAGTCAAAGTCAAAAGAGTTTATTGTCATCTGTCCCTGACAGGACAATGAAATTCTTTCTTTGCATAGCACAACAGAACATAGTAGGCATTGACAACAGTTATATACTTAAATACACACTTAATTAATAAATTAATAAAGTGCAAATAACAGATGGAGGGGTATTAATGTTCAGAGTTTTGTCCGAGCCAGGTTTAATAGCCTGATGGCTGTGGGGAAGTAGCTATTCCTGAACCGGGTCGTTGCAGTTCTCAGGCTCCTGTACCTTCTACCCGAAGGTAGCAGGGAGATGAGTGTGTGGCCAGGGTGGTGTGGGTCCTTGATGATACTGCCAGCCTTTTTGAGGCAACGGCTGTGGTAGATCCCCTCGATGGAAGGAAGGTCAGAGCCGATGATGGACTGGGCAGTGTTTACTACTTTTTGTAGTCTTTTCCATTCCAGGGCACTCAAGTTGCCGAACCAAGCCACGATGCAACCGGTCAGCAAGCTCTCTACTGTGCACCTGTAGAAGTTAGAGAGAGTCCTCCTTGACAGACCGACTCTCCGTAATCTTTCAACACCATCATTTAAAAAAAATATGTATACTGAACTCTTTGGTTGTTTATTATTGGTGTTAAAGAGTACTATGTTTTCATACCTGTCGTGCTGCTGCAAGAAGGAATTTGATTGTTCTGTTTCAGGACACATCATAACAAAACACTAGAAGACAGACACAAAATGCTGGAGTAACTCAGCGGGTCAGGCAGCACCGCTGGAGAGAAGGAATGGGTGACATTTCGGGTTGAGACATTTCAGTCGGAAGAAGGGTCTCAAACCAAAACGTCACCTATTCCTTTTCTCCAGAGATGCTCCCTGACCCGCAGAGTTACTCCGGCATTTTGTGTCTGTCTTCAGTTTAAACCAGCATCTGCAGTTCTACCCCACAAAATTTTTGTCTAACAATCGAACACTCTTGACTCATTCTCTAACCTTCATCTCAGCCTTCCTCCTGGGTGTCCCTTAAATATCTGCTTTCAGTCTTGTGAATGTGCCTCTTGAATGCTACGGATGTATTTCTGATAGAAACAGAAACATAGAAGGTACACAAAAAGCTGGAGAAACTCAGCGGGTGCAGCAGCATCTAAGGAGCGAAGGAGATAGGCGACGTTTCGGGTTGAGACCCTTCTTCAGAAACATAGAAAATAGGTGCAGGAGGAGGCCATTCGGCTCTTCGAGCCAGCACCGACATTCATTATGACCATGGCTGATCGTCCCCAATCAATAACCCGTGCCTGCCTTCTCCCCATATCCCTTGACTCCACTAGCCCCTAGAGCTCTATCTAACTCTCTCATAAATCCATCCAGTGATTTGGCCTCCACTGCCCTCTGTGGCAGGGAATTCCATAAATTCACAACTCTGAGGTGGGAAAAAACTTTTTTCTCCCAGAGTCTTAAATGACCTCCCCTTTATTCTAAGACTGTGGCCCCTGGATCTGGACTCGCCCAACATTGGGAACATTTTTCCTGCAACTAGCTTGTCCAGTTCTTTTATAATTGTATATGTTTCTATAAGATCCCCCTCATCCTTCTAAACTGTAGTGAATACAAGCTTAGTCTTTTCAATCTTTCCTCATATGACAGTCCCGCCATCCCAGGGATCAATCTTGTGAACCTACGCTGCACGGCCTCAATCACAAGGCTGTCCTTCCTCAAATTAGGAGACCAAAAATGTACGCAATACTCCAGATGTGTTCTTACCAGAGCCCTATACAACTGCTGAAGAACCTCTCTACTCCAGTACAGAAATCCTCTTGTTATGAAGGCCAACATTCCATTAGCTATTCAATCCGCCTTGCACTTTTTAAAATCTGCACTTTCTCTGCAGCTGTAACACCATATCCTGCATTTGGTGTATTTTTCTTTCTCCGCTACCATAATGTACTCATCATGGATGTTATGATTTGTCCGGACTGTACACAAACAATGTTTTTCATAGTATATCAGTACACGTGACAATAACTAATCAATAAACAATGTATCTATGACAATCATATGATATGGTGATTTTACTTCAGAGTCACGTGAGTGACTATGTGAAGAAGCCCCGCCAGGCGCATGCGCGCCATTACGTCCGACGCATGGCGCACCGACGGGCTGGAGAGCGCAGCTCCACCAGCGGTAAGTATGAAACCGGCAGGTCTGAGTCTTACTGTATCACTTCGACTATAGTTTCTGTGTTTTCACACCGCTGCTTTGAAGTATGATGCGCATGCGCCTGGCGGGGCTTCTTCACGTAATTCCTCATCGTAACTCCTCATAAAATAAAGATCAAACTACAAACTGGTAAGTTCTCATTTAATCTAACTATTTTATTATGCTCCAGTTGTACAAGACGTTGGTCGTGCCGCGTTTAGAATATTGTGTTCAGTTTTGGTCACCCTGCCATAGGAGAGATGCCAATAAACTGGAGAGGGTGCATAGAAGATTCACAAGGATGTTGCCAGGATTTAAGGTGCTGGGTGAGGTCGGGTAGGCCAGGACCTTATTTCTCTGGAGCTCAGGAAGCTGAGAGGTGTTTGTATTGAGGAGTATATAATGACGATGGCAATAGATAGGGAGAATGAATAGTCTTTTTAACGGAATAGGGAAATCGAGAACTAAAGGGCATGGGTTTAAGATCAGGGGGAAACATTTAACAAGAATCTTAGGGGCATTCTTTCATGCAGACGGTGGTGGGTTGTATGGACAAGCTGCCAGAGGAAGTATTTCAAGCAGCTATAATAACAACATGTAAAAGATATTTGGAACAGTTTGTGTAGGAAGGAACCGCAGATGCTGGTTTAAACCAAAGATAGACACAAAATGCTGGATTATCTCAGTGGGATAGGAATGGGTGATGTTTCAGATCGAGACTCTTCTTCAGACTAGTATATGGATTTGAAAGGTTGAAAGGTACATGGGACTAGCTTAGATGAGGCACCTTGGTCAGAATGACAAAGTTGGGCTGAAGGGCCTGTCTCCATGCTGTATGACTCTGACTCTATTAGGTTAGTGTATAGAGTTCCAGGCTATTGATCGAGGGAGTCCTGTTCCAAAACCTTCCACGGAACCAGGAGAGTTTACATTGAAATGCATGCACAATTTAACACAAAAGCTAGAAACAGTAACCGGGAAGTTCTTGCTCTGCTATATAAAAACCCCGTCTGATTCACTGTTGTTCTTCTGGGATGTAAATCTGCCATCCTTCTAATTGTCTAGCATAAACATAACTCCAAACACATAGATAATGTAACAGACACTTAATAGCCCTCTTCACTTCATGGGCAATTAAGAAAGGACAACCAATGCCAGAATTACTAGAATTAGCCCAAACCTGTAAAAGAATAAACAAAAATGTACCTCATCTGCTTTACCCGGCAGCAAGTCCCACTTTCTCACCATTATTCTCTGGATGAGTCATTCTTCAGAATTCCCTCCTGTATTGATTAGTGACTCTTCGATGTGCATGACTCTGAGTTCTGGACTCCCTGTAGTGGGAATATTTTCTCTCCTAATCTCTCAAACACCTCTTTAGGTCGCCCTCAGCCACATATCTGGAGCAAATTCAAAATCCCATAAACAACCTCTCCATACGATTAGTTTAACCTACACAGTCAGTGGAAAGAATATAAGTTTCAGAGTAAGTTTGTGTGCGCGTGTGTATGTGTTAGAAACAGAGAGCGAGAGGGAGGGAGAGGGAGAGAGAGACAAACAGATTGGGCGCACAGCAGTAGAGTGAGTATGAAGAAGTGTCTCGACCCAAAATGTCACCCATACCTTCTCTCCAGAGATAGACAATAGATAATAGACAATAGGTGCAGGAGTAGGCCATTTGGCCTTTCGAGCCAGCACCGCCATTCAATGTGATCATGGCTGATCATCCCCAATCAGTACCCCGTTCCTGCCTTCTCCTCATATCCCCTGACTCCGCTATTTTTAAGAGCCCTATCTAGCTCTCTCTTGAAAGCATCCAGAGAACCTGCCTCCACCGTCCTCTGAGGCAGATAATTCCACAGACTCACCACTCTCTGTGAGAAAAAGTGTTTCCTCATCTCCGTTCTAAATGGCTTACCCCTTATTCTTAAATTGTGGCCCCTGGTTCTGGACTCCCCCAACATCGGGAAAATGTTTCGTGCCTCTAGTGTGTCCAAGCCCTTAATAATCTTATATGTTTCAATGAGATGCCCTCTCATCCTTCTAAACTCCAGCGTGTACAAGCCCAGCTGCTCCATTCGCTCAGCATATGAGAGTCCCGCCATCCCGTGAATTAACCTTGTAAACCTGTGCTGCACTCCCTCAATAGCAAGAATGTCCTTTCTCAGATGCTGCCTGTCCCGCTAAGTCACTCCAGCTTTAAGTGTCAAACAGTGGTAGAGTTGCTGCCTTACAGCGCCAGAGACCAGGGTTCAATACTGACTACAGGTGCTGTCTGTATGGAGTTTGTACGTTCTCCCTGTGACCTCGTGGATATTCTCCGGGTTTCCTCCCACTTTCCAAAGACGTGCGGTTTTGTAGGTTAATTGGGTTCTGTAAATTGTCCGTCGTGTGTAGTATAGTACTCGTGCACAAGTGATCGCTGGTTTATGTGGACTTGGTGGGCCGAAGGGTCTGTTTCCAAGATGTATCTCCAAACTAAACTGAAGAATGATAGTGGGAGAGAATGGAAAAAAAACTGGAATGCTGAAATAAAAATCTGGGAAGATAATACTACATCTTCCCTCATCATCTGTAATGGAAAGTGTACTCGTTCTACATTGTAGCCCAGAGCAAAGAACGGGTTAGAATGTCTACCAGGTTACTGTCTGTAACAACACTGGAGTATGTGGAGAGCAGGCCTGCTGATCTTTGGACCAGATGATAATGGCTGGCTGGTGGGCATGGGCAGAGGATAGGGAGTAGGACAAGTTCAAGGACAGGGACTCCATTGTGAAAATGCATAAAATTGCTGACCTCGCGTCTATCTATTTCTTGATCACGAGGGGTCTGAAGAAGGGTCTCGGCCCGAAACGTCACCCATTCCTTCTCTCCAGAGATGCTGCCTGTCCCGCTGAGTTACTCCAGCATTTTGTGTCCATCTTCAGTTTGAACCTGCATCTGCAGTTCTGTCCTACACAGAATAATTTTGCTACTGGAACGGAAATTCTTGAAAGCTACAGATACTGGAAAACTGACCTCTGACGAAGTGTCACAGACCTGAATCATTGACTGTTCCTCTTTCCACAGGTGCTGCATAACATGTTGAGAGTTTCTGTTTGCGTAACAACTTTCTTGTCATGTCACTGCCTCAGCTCCTGCCACAGTTTGGCAGCTGATAGAAGACTTAAAGTGCAGTCGTGGCAACCATTTTGTATGCAGCAAGCTGCTCTTATTCTATGCCTCTGGCCAATCTGTTTCAGCAGAGTTACAACACTGACAATGTGGCAGGTTGACCAGGTATGCCCTGTTCACACAAAGCAACACAATTCCACTGGGGCTAATTAACCCACCGAATTGATAGAAGCCATCATCGACTGTGCTCTCAGGTGCTCATCAGCAAACCAGTCATATATGAGCAATTTGGATTTTTGCCAGGATTCACACCCACCGTGCGGCACAGAAGCACAGCGTAGAGTTGCTGCCTCACAGTGCCAGAGGTCCCGGCTTGATCCTCCCTACGGGTGCTGTCTGTGTGGAGTTTGCACGTTCTCTCTGTGACCGCGTGGGCTTTCTCCGGGTGCTCCGTTTGTATTTGTAGGTTAATTGCCTTCTGTAAATTGCCCCTAGTGTGTCGGACAGAACTAGTGCACGTGTGGCGACTGGTCGTTGGGCCAAAGGGCCTGTTTAACAGGCTGTATCTCCAAACCAAACTATGCTATACCTTATTGCAGCCTCAATCAGGATCCTAGTGGGACCCCCTTCCATTGTGTGGATGAATGCAAGAAGTTCAGGACCATTCAAATCAAACCAAAACACTTGATCAACACCCCACTCCCCACATTAAACATGTATTTTCTCCATCAACTATGGTCTGTTACGTCTACTAAACGTCTACTCACCCATGAATCTCTATCAGCTCATCTCAAGCCCACAACTTCTGCCACCAAGAAAAACAAGGGCAGGAGGCACATAGGAACATTACCAGCTACAGGTTCTAAGCTGCACCTCTTCCTGATTTGGAAATATTTTCCCAATTCTCTTTTGTCTGCAGGTCTAAATCCTGGGACTTACTAGCCAGTGTCACAGTGGGAGTACCTTCACCAGAAGGTTCAAGGAAGCAGCTCACCATCACAGTCTCATGGACATTATGTACTGGTCCTACAGCGATGTCCAGATTTTGAAAATGAATACGAGTACAAAGTATTCATCATGACTGAACTCCCTCATTGGAACATCAAACTTCAGATTTCTCAAGCACTACTTCCATTACCTTAAAGCAAGAGCACCATCTACTCCGTCATAGCTAATCCATAAGCCATGGAGATGCATACATTTTAGCAATGAAGTATAGAAGTTGGAGGTCAGGTTACAGTTGTACAAGACATCCTCTTCATAACGAAAGGATCTGCGTATAGGAGCAAGGAGATCCTACTGCAGTTGTACAGGGCCCCGATGAGACCACACCTGGATTATTGTGTGCAGTTTTGGTCTCCTAATTTGAGGAAGGACATTCTTGCTATTGCGGGAGTGTAGCGTAGGTTCACCAAGTTAATACCCGGGATGGCGAGACTGAAAGAATGGATCGACTGGGCTTATATTCATTGGAATTTCGAAGGATGAGAGGGAATCTTGTAGAAACATACAAAATTCTTAAGGGATTGGACAAGCTAGATGCAGGAAAAATGTTCCTGATGTTGAGGGAGTCCTGAACCAGGCGTCGCAGTTTAAGAATAAGGGATAGGCCATTTAGGACTGAGATGAGAAAATACTTTTTCACCCGGAGAGTTGTGAAACTGTGGAATTCTCTGCCACATAATTCACTGGATGTTTTCAAGGGAGTGTTAGATGTAGCTCTTTGGGCTAACGGAATCAAGGGATATGGGGAAAAGGCAGGAACGGGGTACTGATTTAGAATGATCAGCCATGATCATATTAAATGGCAGTGCTGGCTCGCAGGGACAACTGGCCTACTCCTGCACCTATTGTCTACGTTTCTATGTTTCTGGTAGCAGCAAAAGATGACATGACACAAGGCTTTACTTATTATGAATTTAACAGCCTTGTGATATCTGTCAATCATGTTACAGCAAGTCCAGAGGATTTTGATGAACATCAAAATGTCTTCCAGAGCTGTTGACTAGTTCCAACCTGGTGGACTGTGCTCTCCTCTCAGTCTGGAGTTTTATTTAATGCATTCGGACCGGGTCTCTAATTGTGTCCCATCACAAATTGTCACAGAGGGGACAATCGGTATAACTCTATCCTTCCTCCCAACTGAACACTCCATCGGAAATATGACATGACACATGTGATAATAGGTTTGGAAGCAGAAATATCACATCCTCGACTTGAAGGAAGGTTTGTTCAAGTGAAGGCACACTCATTACCACTTTCCTCTGACAGCCCTTGTCCAGTGAAGAGAAACTCAAACTGGTCAGATTGCATTAAAGTAGCTCGTGGAAGTAGAATCCAATAGCGCCAAATAACTACTCAGCAGCTCTGGAGCCTGCAGTCAATTATGGATTTTTATCAAAAGTCTCTTGACTTTCTGCAGTGTGATTGACAGAAAACACAAAGCTCAGAGTTGCTAAATTAGTAATAATTAAAACCTTGCTTTCCAACATCATCTCCCACCTCGCTCCTGCTTGTGTGAGAATGCTTTCCTATTAGAACCGCAAAAGGCTTTTGAATATTGTCACTGACAAAACAATACCATCTTTAGGTAGAATGTGTAGGACGGAACTGCAGATGCTGGCTCACACCGAAGATAGACACAAATTAATGGAGTAACTCGGCGGGACAGGCAGCACCTCTGGACAGAGGGAACGGGCGATGCTGCGGCTCGAGGCCCTTCTTCAGGTAGTCTGATGAAAACGAAGAAATAGGCTACTTGTTAAATGATTTATGCTCTCAACCCCTGCTTAAATAGTATTGGAGTTACAATGGTAATGACCAAATTTTGCAGGTGCTATTAACCTGGGAGAATTTCTAAAAGGATGGTTAAACCACCAGGAGGGCGCCATACTATTGGCAGACTCGCCAACAGTCTGTCTGTTTTTTCGTCTTTTTGTTTGTTATTTTTAGTGTGTTTTAAAAGTTTATGTAAATGTTCTCTGGTTTGTTTTATGTGGGGGAGGGGGAGGGGGTTGGGTGAAACTTTTTTTTTCAATCCCTTACCTTGCCGGAGATGCGATTGGTTTTCGGGACGTATCTCTGGTCGCTCTGCGGCCTAACATCATGGAGCTGCAGGCCTCCTGGGGACTGACTTTGAGCCCCACTGTGGGACGTGGATTTGCCATCGGGGCTGATCCCTTGCCTGGGATCGCTCCAACCGCGGCCTGCGGATTTTACCATCAAGGGCTCGTGGTCTCGGGAGAGACCGAGTCGGAAAGCTCCAAAGGCCGAGTCGGGAAGCTTCGGCCTGCTCCGACCCTGGGTCCGATCGCCGGCGCGGGAGAGCTGAAAGTCGCCTCCCCGATGCAGGAGCTGATCACCCCGATGCAGGGGGCTTGACCACCGGCTACGGGAGTGAATCTCGTCCCGTCACGGAAGGCTCGAGGCCCCCGACCATGGAAGAACAAAGCAGGGAAGAGAATTAACTTTTTTTTCACCTTCCAAAACAGTGAGGATTGTGGAGGAGTCACTATGGTGGATGTTTATGTTAAAATGTACTGTGTGTGTTCTGGTGCTTTTTATTTGTATGACTGACTTGGAAAATAAAATTCCTCGATGCAATTGCTATGTTGAAAACATACTTGGCTAATAAAGTAATATTGTATTGTATTGTAAAGAAAATGGATGAGTGGACAGACCAGATATATTACATTCAATAGGGATAAATATCTGTTTCCTGGGGAACATTCTATCCCAAGTTAGACACACAATGCTGGAGTAACTCACCTCATATATGAGCACCTCATATTTCGCTTGGGCAGCTTACACCCCAGCGGTATGAATATTAACTTTTCTAACTTCAAGTAACCCTTGCTTTCCCTCTTTCTCCATCCCTCCCCCTTCCTAGTTCTCCGACCAGACTGATTGTCCTCCTGATTAAATGTTATCTCTGTATGCTTTGTTGACACTTTCTCCTAGCTAATGATGATCTAATGATGATCTATTCTGCACTTTCCTTGAACTCCATCCCCTTTGATGTCTCGTTTTCAAACCTTACACTTCCTTATCTCTTTGTCGCCCTCCCTGAAACCTCATGCATTCCTTCTATCCAAAGATGCTGACTGTCCCGCTGAGTTACTCCGGCTTTTTGCACTTTTCTTCAGCGTAAACTAGCATCTGCAGTTCCTTCCCGCACATTGCATCCCCAGTTTCACGCAGACTCTCAAGTCACTCGTTGGGGAAGGTGAGTTGGTTCCTGTCGCAGTTTATTTATTATCACACTTGGGACATTGACACAGCTGGTAAAACATGTTTGTAACAGAACAAATGTCCCCGTCCACTTAAACAGGTCAGACCTAGTTTCTGTAATTGAGTTAGCAAGCTTGGCAGTACAAAGAAGAGTAAACAGATGGAGACCTAGAAGAAAGACTTGATTGATCTGTTGACTCCAAAATTTGTAGGCTATGAGATCGGTGCAGAGACTAAAGAAATAAAGGAGCCACAGTCATATTTCTAAAGCAATGCCCTCAGAAGCAAATTAAAAACAAGGAACTGCAGATGCTGGTTAATCCAAAAGGAGACAAAGTACTGGAGTAAAACAGTGGGTCTGATGGTATCTCTGGAGAACATGGATAGGTGATGCTTCAATCTGAAGAAGGGTCTCGACCTGAAACTTCACCTATCCATGTTCTCTAGAGACACTGCCTGACCCGCTGAGGTACTCCAGCACTTTGTCACCCTAATGCAAATGTAGGGAGTTGTGACAGGCTTGGACGCAGATATAATAATGAGAGAACGTGGCTACTAAAAACAGTCCTGTTGTATATAAAAGGCCATGGCAATAATGTGGCACTAATTGATCAGTTGAAACAAGGAGACCGTTTGTTAGGTTCAGGTTTAGGTGTGAGGTTTATTATTGTCACGTGTACCGAGGTACAGTGAATGTTTTGCAAGCTATCCAATCAAACCAGATAATACTATACATAAATACAATCAAGTACATCTCACGTACAATGGGCAAAGTCCAGGGAAAGATGCAGATTGCAAACGTTCTCAGCGTTTTAAAGCAACGCTGGCCCCATAGCAGAAGCGTCCATGTCGCGGGGGCTGGAAACTGGAAGTATCCCGAGCTAATTCTGCTACCACCATCATCTATCGCAACAAGTGATGGCTCCCACTGATTGTCGCCGGAAGCTTGCATCCTTTCCAGAATGGACAATGACAGCGAGGCCAACATTGTAACATGATGGACACGAGAAGAAGAAGAAATGCAACAGATCCAGATACAAAGTCGGCAAAGTTTAGTTTAGAGATACACGTGGAACCAGCCCTTCGGCCCACTGGGTCCACGCCGACCAGCGATCCCCACACATTAACACTACCCTAGACACTCGGGACAATTCTACATTCATACCAAGCCAATTTACCTACAAACCTCTATGTGTGGGAGAAAACCCGAAGATCTTGGGGAAAACACACGCAGGTCACGAGGAGAACGTACAAACTCCCTACAGCCAGCACCCGCAGTCGGGATCGAATCCGGATCTCCGGCGCTCCAAGCGCTGTAAGACTGCAACTCTACCGCTGTGCCACCATGCCACGAAAGGAAACACCCGTCCAAAGTTTAATAGCAGCGGGGAAGAAGGAGTTCCAGAGTCTTGTGGTGCGCATTATCAAGCTTCTGGGCCTTCTGCCCGATGCGAGCGAGGACAAGTAATGGCCAGGATGGGGAAGGTCTTTGATTATGTTGGCTGCTTTCCTGAGGCAACGTAAAGTGCAGGTGGAGTCAATAGCGGGGAATCTGTTCTCTGTCTGATTGAATTGAACTGATTGACATGTGACGTCGCAGTGAAATTCTTTGCTTGTCGCCCATAAAGGGAGCTTACAGAGTTGTTTCTGTGTTCCTATATCTCGATTGGATACAATGTTATGATTGTATACAGACTATGAGGAAGGATCTCCTTTCCAGCTGGACAAATAGTAATGTTTATAAATTGATTCTGAAAATGCTAATTTATGATGTGTAACATCAGAATTTGATTATTCAGGACACATTAAATTATGTTTAAAGAGCAATAATCATTAAATGTATTGTGATTTTTAATTAATCCTGAGTATGTCTATGTATGTTGTTGTCTAGCTCCAATTAAATAGTGAACGGTGGAACTTCTGTTTGGACCATTATAGGTTAGGGTGCGGGCATATAGAGCTCAGCAGTTCCTAATGTCTTGCTTCTAGCATTCATCTTCATTGGACCTCTTGTCAGCGGACTGCAAGCAAGACTAACAAGTCACCTCTACGCTTCAGGATTAATCACAGTCTTGTTATGAGCTAGGCCAGGTCTGTTTACCTTCCCAGTTTACCCGTCACAGCTTAAGAATAAGGGGTAGGCCATTTAGGGCTGAGATGAGGAAAAACCTTTTCACCCAGAGATTTGTAAATGTGTGGAATTCTCTGCCAGAGAAGGCAGAGATGTATTCAAGAGAGAGTTATATATAGCTCTTAGGACTAATGGGATCAAGAGATATGGGGAGAAAGCAGGAACGGGGTACTGATTTTGGATGATCAGCCATGATCATATTGAATGGCGGTGCTGGCTCAAAGGGCCGAATGGCCTACTCCTGCACCTATTGTCTATGTTTCAATGTTTCAACGTTTCAAACCAGTCGTGGTCTTGTACATTTTGGTCAAGTCTCTTCTCTTGCTTCTTTGCCTAACCTTGTAGCTGAAATGTCTCAGCCTTGAATCATAAACCCCCATTTGAGCATCTAATGCCTTTTAGTAGCTGAAATCTGCCATCTTTATATGGTCTGGCTTATACGTGACCAGAACCCATTAGAGCAATCATTGAGAGGGCGCAGCGGGAGAGGATGTGGAAGGGGGTTGACCTGAAACGTCACCTGTTCCTTTTCTCCAGAGATGCTGCCTGACCTGCTGAGTTACACCAGCTTTTTGTGTCTTTTAGAGGAATCATTTGCCTTGAATGGCTTGAATGGGTTTTCAGTATAAGGTCCAGCACAGTGATAAGTCACAAGTTACTTACAGGACAGGCTAGATAAAGATAACAGATTTAGTTTAGTTTGGGGATGCAGCGCGGAAACAGGCCCTTCGGCCCACCGAGCCCGGGCCGACCAGCAATCCTCACCGAGCTCGGGCCGACCAGCACTCCCCACATGCTAACCTACATATTGATAATTAAAAAAAAAAACATTTTTGCTATACCAAGCCAATCTACCTACAAACTTGTACATCTCTGGAGTGTGGGAGGAAACCAAAGATCTCAGAGAAAACCCACGCAGGTCACGGGGAGAACATACAAACTCCGTACAGACAGCACCCGTAGTCACGATCAAACCTGAGTCTCTGGCGCTGTAAGGCAGGAACTCTACCGCTGCGCCACTGTGTCACCCATGGCTGAACACCATCAGTGAACTAGATGGATGTTTATGTTAATCCTGTGGTCACATAGTCATAAAACCGCTAACTCTAATAGATATGCTCAGCAAGGTATGGCTTTAGAAAGCTATTTTGGGAAGAGAACAATGAGCGAGAGCCAGCATACAAATTACTTATTCTAGGAAATCTTTCTCATTCTTTTTAAATTGATCAGTAACAGTTCTTAGCTCCAGAATTCAGGTCAATCAATCCACTTTAAAATTACTCTATCGTATCTATTGTTCTAAATGGGCTTTTTCTTTGTTACGACGCCAAGCAGGATAACTGATCATTAAACTTGCAGCTTTTGGAAATACAATCAGGGTATAACAGATCAGATACTGTCAAAAGTAAGGCCGGTAAACGAGGGCCATAAATTTAAGGTCAGTGGTGCGGGAGAAATGAAGAGAGGCTTCTTCATTCATAGGGTAGGGACGTCCAAGAGCCGCTGTATGGAAGGGTGCTGCAGGTAAAAACCCTAGCTGTCTTTAAAACACATTGGCTGCGCACTTGATGCCCCTCCACCTACAGAGCAATGGACAGCAAGCTGGGAAGTAGAGGGTGGTGAATCTGTGGAATTCATCGCCACAGAAGGCTGTGGAGGCCAAGCCAGTGGATATTTTTAAGGCGCATAGATAGATTCTTGATTAGTACGGGTGTCAGGGGTTATGGGGAGAAGGCAGGAGAATGGAGTTAGGAGGGAGGGACAGATCAGCCATAATTGAATGGCAGAGTAGACTTGATGGGCCGAACATGAACTTGGCTGGCATGGATATAATGGGCTGAATGTCTAACTTTTTAATGATTCATGGAGTCATACGGCACAGAAATAGGCCCTTCGGCCCAACATACCCATGCCGACCATCTAAGCTTGCCCGCCAGCCCGCTTTTGGGCCATCTAAATCTATCCTATCCATGTACCTGTCCAAATGTCTTTTAAATATTGTTATAGTACCTGCCTCAGCTACCTCCTCTGGCAGCTTTTTCCACTAACCCACCAGCCTCTGTGTGGAACAAACGCCCCTAAGTTCCTAATAAATCTTCCCCCTCTCACCATAAACCTATGTCCTCTTGTCCTTGATTCCCACACTGTGTATAAAAGGCACTTTAACCCTGTATTTTTTTTCATCAAACAATAATTGCTTAAACTCTTCAGGGTATGGAGTGGATCTAGTCCTTCAGAATTTCTGAAGCAAATCCAATCACCTATTATTTTTCTTGACAATCACTGGAATGTAATCATATGATGGGATAATGTGAGGTTATTGGAAGGAGAAGTGAAGGCGTTTCAATCGCCTACATACAATTATTGCATGGCTGAAATGCTTGAAGTCATGTTTTCCTTTACACTTGTGTAGGAAGGACCTGCAGATGCTAGTTTACACCGAAGGTAGACACAAAATGCTGAAGTAACTCAGCGGGACAGGCAGCATCTCTGGATAGAAGGAATGGGTGACATTTCGGGTTCGAAACCCTTCTTCAGACTTGTGGCCAAGATAGTTTATTTGATGAGGGATTGGTTATGCTAATTTGAAATCCAGCAAAGAAAATATGACCCAACACAAATGCCAATTAATTATGTCACTTCATATTTGAACTTAGTTCAGTTTAATTTAGTTTAGAGACAACACCGAGACCACACCGACCAGCGATCCCCGCGCATTAACACTATTCTACACACACTAGGGACAATTTACACTTACATCAAGCCAATTTACCTACATACCCATGTTAAAGAAGGAACTGCAGATGCTGGAGAATCGAGGGTTACACAAAAGGCTGGAGAAACTCATCTTCGTTCCTTAGATGCTGCTGCACCCGCTGAGTTTCTCCAGCCTTATGTGTAACTCTTACCTACATACCCGTGTGTCTTTGGAGTGTAGGAGGAAACAGAAGATCTCGGAGAAAACTCACGCATCACGGAGAGAACGTACAAACTCCGTACAGCACTGTAGTCGGGATCGAACCCGGAATGCTGTGAGGCAGCAATTCTATCGCTGTGCCACCGTGCCGCCCTTAAATTGGGTATTAATATTAGGTGTAACATGCAAATGGTATTGTCATAACTGACCGCTCCCTTGAAACCCTTAGTCATAGAGTGATACAGTGCAGAAACAGGCCTTTCACCCAACTTGCCCACACTTGCCGACATGTCCCAGCTACTCTAGTCCCACCGGGCCGCGTTTGGCCAATATCCCTCCAAACCTGTCCTATCCATGTACCTGTCTAACTGTTTCTTAAATGTTGGGATAGTCCCTGCCTCAACTACCTCCTTTGGCAGCTTGTTCCATACACCCACCACCCTTTGTGCGAAAAAGTTAATATTCCATTAAATCTTTTCCCCTTCACCTTAAACCTATGTCCTCTTACACTGAGCAAGAGACACTGTGCGTCTACCCGATCTATTCCTCTTATGATTTTATACACCTCTATAAGATCACCCCTCATCCTCCTGTGCTCCAAGGAATAGAAACCCAGCCTACTCCTTATAGCTGAGATCCTCTAGACCTGGTAACATCCTCGTAAACCTTCCCTGTACCCTTTCAAGCTTGCCAACATCTTTCCTATAACACGGAGCCCAGAACAGAACAAGATATTCTAAATGCAGCCTCACGAACGTCTTATACAAGTGCAACATGACCTCCCAACGTCTATGCTCATCATATAACCATTTAACCATATAACCATATAACAATTACAGCACGGAAACAGGCCCTCTCGGCCCTTCCAGTCCATGCCGAACATTTATTTTCCCCTAGTCCCATCTACCTGCACTCAGACCATACCCCTCCATTCCCTTCCCGTCCATATACCTATTCACTTTACTTTTAAATGTTAAAATCGATCCTGCCTCCACCACTTCTGCTGGAAGCTCATTCCACACAGCCACCACTCTCTGAGTAAAGAAGTTCCCCCTCATGTTACCCCTAAACTTCTGTCCCTTAATTCTCATGTCATGCCCTCTTGTTTGAATCTTCCCTACCCTCAATGGGAAAAGCTTATCCACATCAACTCTGTCTATCCCTTTCATCATTTTAAAGACCTCAATCAAGTCCCCCCTTAACCTTCTGCACTCCAAAGAATAAAGACCTAACTTGTTCAATCTTTCTCTGTAACTCAGGCAACCCAGGCAACATTCTAGTAAATCACCTCTGTACTCTCTCTATTCTGTTGACATCCTTCCTATAATTAGGCGACCAAAATTGTACACCATACTTCAGAATTGGTCTTACCAATGCCTTGTACAATTTTAACATTACTTCCCTACTATATTCAATGCTCTGATTTATAAAGGCCAGCACACCAAAAGCTTTCTTTACCACCCTATCTACATGCGATTCCACCTTCAGGGAACTATGCGCAGTTATTCCTAGCTCTCTCTGTTCCACAGCATTTCTCAATTCACTACCATTTACCATGTACGTCCTATTTTGATTTGTCCTGCCAAGATGTAGCACTTCACACTTATCAGCATTAAACTCCATCTGCCATCTTTCAGCCCACTCTTCCAAATGACCCAAATCTATCTGTAGACTTTGAAAACTACTTCATTATCCACAACACAACCTATCTTAGTATCATCTGCATACTTACTTATCCAATTGTCCACCCCATCATCCAGATCATTGATGTACATGACAAACAACAGTGGACCCAACACAGATCCCTGAGGCATCCCACTGGTCACCGGCTTCCAACCTGACAAACAGCCATCCACCATTACTCTCTGACATCTCCCATTCAGCCACTGTTGAATCCATCTTGCTACTCCGCCATTAACACCCAAAGATTGAACCTTCTTAACCAACCTTCCATGGGGAACCTTGTCAAAGGCCTTACTGAAATCCATATAGACAACATCCACTGCTTTACCCTCATCAATTTCCCTAGTAACCTCTTCAAAAAATTCAAGGTTTGTCAAACATGACCTTCCAGGCACAAATCCGTGTTGACTGTTCCTGATCAGACCCTGTTTATCCAGATGCTTATATATATTATCTCTAAGTATCCTTTCCATTAATTTGCCCACCACTGACGTCAAACTAACAGGTCTATAATTGCTAGATTTATTCTTTGAACCCTATTTATTTTTTGATGAATATTTTTATTAATTGTAAAAACATATTAATAGAAAATAATTTGTAATATTATTAATATTAACATTTAAGACATTTATATTTCTATACATTTTTTTATAAGTAAGAAAAGATAGAGAAAAATAATATAGAGATAAGAAATCAAAAATAAAGAAGTGAATGGAGTAATAAAACGTTATCCATCGTTGGAGATATATCCATGATTTGTTATACGTATTTCTTCATCTATTCCATTATTCAGGTTTCAGTCAGGCTCTCGCATCGAGCCATTTTGACCCTTTAGATATACAATGTATGGAGACCATATTCCTCTGAAAAGATCCAACCTGTCCATTAGGACAAGCCTCAATCTTTCCAGATGGAGTGTCTCCGGCATTCCTGTAATCCACATTTTGATGTTGTGTTGACGAAGAAACTGCAGATGCTGGAGAATCGAGGGTTACACAAAATGCTGGAGAAACTCAGCGGGTGCAGCAGCATCTAAGGAGCGAAGGAGATAGGCGACGTTTCGGGTCGAGACCCTTCTTCAGACAGTCTGAAGAAGGGTCTCGACCCAAAACGTTGCCTATCTCCTTCGCTCCTTAAATGCTGCTGCACCCGCTGAGTTTCTCCAGCATTTTGTGTAACCCCCATCCACATTTTGATTGTGGGGGATGTAGGACCTTTCCAGAATTTTAATATTAATTTTTTCCCAATTATTAAACTATAATCAATAAAAATTCTTTGATTCGTTGTTATTAATTGATCCAATTAACGAAACAAAATATTAAGTTTCCAGTATTCCCAGTATTATTAACTTTGAGTCAGGAGTCAGATTCATATTAACATTCGAAATTATCCTAAATATTTCTATCCAAAATTTTGTGATTTTTACACAATTTGTAAATGAGTGTGTCAAGTTAGCTTCTAAGTGCTGACATTTATCACATATGGCAGATACATTTAAAAAAATGTTATGTAGTTTGGATTTTGAGTAATGTAGTCTATGTAATATTTTAAATTGTATAAGAGAGTGTCTAGCATTTAACAAACAGTGGTGTATATGTTGTAAACTTTCATCCCATACTTCTGGTCTAATATTTTGACCTAATTCGTTTTCCCATGATTGTCTATATATTTCTGTCAATGGGACATCATTTTCCAATAGAATATTATAAATATATGATATCAATTTTTCTGTGTTCGGATGTTTATTTAGACATTCATCCAAAATCCACTTTCTATTATAGGGTTTTTGCTATAGGTTTTCTTACCTAGGTTAATATTGGCAAATATTATCGAACTAATTTCAAAGGCGAACAATCTTCTTTTTCCATTTTTAACCAAATTGGTTGTTTATCTGTCTCTACTAACCAAAAATTCATATTTTTAATATTAACTGCCCAGTAATAAAACATAAAGTTTGGTAGTGCTAGACCTCCATTTATTTTTGATTTACATAAATGTTTTTTATTTATTCTATGGCTCTTATAATCCCAGATAAAGTTGGTAACTTAAGAGAAATTTTTAGGAAGATATATCGGAATCAATTGGAAAAGATATAGTAATTGCGGAAGAAAAATCATTTTTATTACATTAATTTTACCTAGCATTGAGATGGGTAGAGTTTTCCAATATAAAATTTTCTTATTTAATTTATACAATAAGAGTGGGAAGTTGGATTTAAATAAAGAATCAAATCTTTTTGTTTCATAAATTCCAAGATATTTAATTTTTTCGTTTGTTATCTTAAAAGGAAATTGTTGTAATATATGTAAGTTATTTACCATTATTTGCATGTTCACTTTTATTCCAATTAATACTATATCCTGAAAAAGATCCAAATTCAGTTATTAATTTTAATAAATTTTGGATACTAATTTCCGGTTTTGTAATATAAAGTAATACATCATCCGCATATAAAGAGATTTTATTTTCAGTATCTCTGGTATCATACCCATATATTTCAGGATGTGATCTCACACGTTGAGCTAATGGTTCTATTGCAAGTGCAAATACTAGTGGGGATAAAGGGCAACCTTGTCTACAGCCTCGAGATAGATTTAATTTAGTTGATAGCATTTGATTTGTTATTATTCTGGCTGTTGGATTAGTGTATAATAATTTGACCCAAGTAATAAACTTCTCTCCCAATTTAAAAGTTTCCATAACCGAAAACAAGTAAGACCATTCTACCTGGTCGAAGGCTTTCTCCGCATATAACGAAATAACTACTAGATCTTTAATAAGGAAGAAGATATTTCCGGTTTATCATTTATTTCAAAGAAAATCTTGATCTGTTCTGCAATATATTCCTGAGTTGCTTTGTTTTTTTAAAATTTGTGGATTAAATCTCCATTGCCCCGTTTTTCCATTTTACCATTTATTTTAATCTTAAATGTTAAAGGTGCGTGATCTGAGATTATAATATTATGGTATTTTGAATTATAAGTGAGTGAGATAAGTTTGGCATCGACCAAAAAATAATCTATTCTTGAGTAAGTTTTATGTACAGGTGAATAAAAGGAATATTCTCGTCCAGTTGGATTTTCTACTCTCCAAACATGTTGTGAACCCATTTTAAACAATGGAACAACATGCGCAGTATGCTTCTTTTAGCTTTCCTAATTTCTTTCTTAAGATTCTTTTTACACTCTTTATACTCATCTAGCACCTCATTTACTCCATTGTAGATATCTCTCTTTTTTCGAACCGTGTCCAATTTCCCTTGAAAACCATGGCTCTTTCCAATTTTTACTATTTCCTTTCAATCGAACAGGGACATAAACTGACGTCAAACTAATAGGTCTATAATTGCTAGGTTTATTCTTTGAACCCTTTTTAAACAATGGAACAACATGCGCAGTACGCCAATCCTCCGGCACTATTCCCGTTTCTAATGACATTTGAAATATTTCTGTCATAGCTCCTGCTATTTGTACACTAACTTCCCTCAATGTCCTAGGGAATATCCTGTCAGCACCTGGAGACTTATCCACTTTTATATTTTTCAAAAGTGTCAGTACTTCCTCCTCTTTGAATCTCATAGTTTTCCATAGCTACTCTACTTTTTCCCCTTAACTCACCGAGTTCAATATCCTTCTCCTTGGTGAATACCGAAGAAAAGAAATTGTTCAATATCTCCCCCATCTCTTTTGGCTCTGCAGATAGCTGTCCATTCTGGTTCTCTAATGGTCCAATTTTATCCCTCGTTATCCTTTTGCTATTAATATAGCTGTAGAAACCCTTTGGGTTTACTTTCACCTTTCTTGCCAAAGCAACCTCATATCTTCTTTTAGCCTTCCTAATTTCTTTCTTAAGATTCTTTTTACATTCTTTATACTCCTCTAGCACCTCATTTACTCCATGCCTCCTATAATTATTGTAGATATCTCTCTTTTTTCGAAACAAGTGTCCAATTTCCCTTGAAACCATGGCTCTTTCCAATATTTACTATTTCCTTTCAACCTAACAGGGACATAAAGATTCTGTACTCTTACAATTTCCCCTTTAAATTTCCTCCATTTCTCTTCTACATCCTTCCCATAAAACAAAATATCCCAATTCACTCCTTTTAAATCCTTACGCATTCCCTCAAAATTAGCCTTTCTCCAATCAAAAATCCCCACCCTAGGTCCAGTTCTGACTCTGTCCATAATTATATTGAAACTAATGGTATTGTGATCACTGGTCCCGAAGTGCTCACCAACGCATATCTCCGTCACCTGACCTGCCTCATTTCCTAACAGGAGGTCCAGCACTGCCCCTTCTCTGGTCGATACCTCAATGTATTGCTGCAAAAACTATCCTGCACACATTTTACAAACTCCAAACCATCCAGCCCATTTACAGATGTGGCTGTGGTATCGAATCTGGATGAGTCTGAAGAAGGGTCTAGACCCGAAACGTCGCCTATCTCCTTCGCTCCTTAGATGCTGCTGCACCCGCTGAGTTTCTCCAGCTTTTTGTGTACCCCCAGCCCATTTACAGAATGTGTTTCCCAGTCTATTTTTGGAAAATTGAAATCTCCCACAATCACTACCTTGTGCTTACTACTAATATCTGCTATCTCCTTACATATTTGCTCTTCCAATTCTCGCTCCCAATTTGGCGGTCTATAATACACCCCTAAAAGTGTTGCTACACCGTTCCCACTTCTTTCACCCAAATAGCCTCCCTAGACGAGCCCTCAAATCTATCCTGCCAAAGCACTGCTGTAATATCCTCTCTGACAAGCAATGCAACACCTCCACCTCTGGTCCCTCCAATTCTATCACACCTGAAGCAACAAAATCCTGGAATATTTAGTTTCCAATCACAGCCCTCCTGCAACCATGTTTGACTGATTGCCACAACATCATATTTCCAGGAGTCAATCCAGGCTCCAAGTTCATCCACCTTTCTTACAATGCTCCTAGCATTAAAATATACACATTTTAGAAACCCACCATCCCTTATTCTCTGTTTATTATCTTTTTCCTCTTTCTCGCCTACATTTTGGGTCCGAGTGTTTCCCTTCTGTGCCTCTTGCCCCACACCCTGTCCCCTAACCCCCTCTACCCGAGTCCCTCCCCCCAGCCTTTCTAGTTTAAAGTCTCCTTTGCAAATCTCCCCACCAGGATATTGGTCCCCCTCATAACTTAACATCATAACATCATAATATGTTTGAATGAAGAAGACAGTGATTAAAGGCAAAAATATAGTAGTTACTAGACTAAGTTGAACCCATTGGGTCCCCAGGTTCACATGGGAGGGCTGGTCCCCCGACGCAATATTCCACCTCTCCACCAATTCCAATATTGGTGGACAGTGGGGGGGGGGGGGGGGAGGGGGGGGGGGGGCTTTCTGGAGCGCTGGTATGGGTGTTGTTGGCTGCAGGGACTACTGCTCTCCAGAGGGCTAGTATGGACATTATGGGCCAAATGGATTCTTGGGCTGGCAGCTCAGCCCTCAATCATGATGTGCTGGCAGCTCACTCACGACTGGTGGACTGGCAGTTGCCTCACGGCTATTCCTTGAGATTCCATTTCAAGCAGGGTGCAAGGCCACCAAATTCAAATGCAGTTTCATACCATTTCATGCAGGGTGCAAGGCCACCACATTCAAATGCAGTTTCATACCATTTCGAGCAGGGTAAAACCACCAAAAACCACCATAAAACCACACAAAACACTACACTCACAGTTCAGTAGACATTTAGTGTGTTCAGTTGATTCACAGCTCAGACAGAGTCGTGACCTCTCCCTCCCCCATCATGCAGAGACTGACCCACACCCACACTTCCGGGTTTTATAATGCCTCCCCCTCCCACCGGAAAATATGTGGCTTCATGGCGTGATTCATTGGAGAGAGATTCTCAACAATTTTTAAACACTAATAACACTTTTATTGTTCATTGATGGGAAGAATCCTCTGCACCTGATGAGCGGAGGGGGACAGAGTAAGATGGCCAAAAATTACAGCCGTAAGTAGTAGCGTTTCATCTAAAATCAATATAGTGCAAACAGGATGTTGTCAAGTTTAGCCAAACAGCCATTTGCAGTGCATTTCCACTCAACCACCCCCCCCCAACAGCCATTTGCAGTGCATTTCCATTTCCATTTCCACTTCAACCCAACCCCCCCCCCCCGAAACAGCCATTTGCAGTCCATTTCCACTTCAACCTAAACCCCCCCAAACAGCCATTTGCAGTGCGTTTCCATTTCCACTTCAATCCAACCCCCCCAACAGCCATTTGCAGTGCATTTCCACTTCAACCCCCCCCCCCCCCAACAGCCATTTGCAGTGCATTTCCACTTCAACCCAACCTCCCCCCCCAAACAGCCATTTGCAGTGCATTTCCACTTCAACCCCCCCCCCCCCAAACAGCCATTTGCAGTGCGTTTCCATTTCCACTTCAATCCAACCCCCCAACAGCCATTTGCAGTGCATTTCCACTTCAACCCAAACCCCCCCCCCCCCCCTCAAACAGCCATTTGCAGTGCATTTCCACTTCAACCCAACCTCTCCCCCCCAAACAGCCATTTGCAGTACATTTCCACTTCAACCCAAACAGCCATTTGCAGTGCATTTCCACTTCAACCCAACCCCTCCTCCCCCCACAGCCATTTGCAGTGCATTTCCACTTCAACCCAACCCCCCCCCGAACAGCCATTTGCAGTGTATTTCTACTTGAAGGGTGCGAGGGGATCTTATTGAAGCATATAAGATTATTAAGGGTTTGGACACGCTAGAGGCAGGAAACATGTTCCCGATGTTGGGGGAGTCCAGAACCAAGGGCCACAGTTTAAGAATAAGGGGTAAGCCATTTGGGACGGAGACAAGCAAAACACTTTTTTCGCGCAGAGAGTTGTGAGTCTGTGGAATTCTCTGCCTCAGAGGGCGGTGGAGGCCGGTTCTCTGGATACTTTCAAAAGAGAGCTAGATAGGGCTCTTAAAGATAGCAGAGTCAAGGGATATGGGGAGAAGGCAGGAACGGGGTACTGATTGGGGATGATCAGCCATGATCACATTGAATGGCGGTGCTGGCTCAAAGAGCTGAATGGCCTACTCCTGCACCTATTGTCTATTGTCTATTGTCTAATGTCTGTATAACCCAGCGTACAACCCAGCAGTATGAATAGTGATTTCTCTAACTTTAACCCTTTCACCCCTCTCTCTCCATTCCCCCTCCACCCTAGTGGTTGTACTAGTATCACTGTCGTCTTGGTGAGTTTCATTGTCTGCAACTCATTTTCACCTAGCCCACAGCTAACAATGGACCGTTACTTTTTGGCATATCTTTCAATTCTTTGTTCTCTATCTCTCTATATCGCTGTCGATATCTCTCGTTTC
Organism: Okamejei kenojei; assembly: GCA_035221665.1. NCBI lineage: Eukaryota > Metazoa > Chordata > Chondrichthyes > Rajiformes > Rajidae > Okamejei > Okamejei kenojei. The sequence continues at coordinate 4,759,022 of CM069136.1, forward strand.
CCTTTTGTAGATGATACGTATGTACACCTTTAATAGTAGTGACGAAGCCCTTGCTAACCACTCCCCCACCAGCCAGTATAACTGTGACCTTCCCACCCTTAGCTGTCTCTCTAGTGACCGTGACAGACCACGTACAGCTAGGGCAGTGATGTGTGTGTACGTTTAATAATGTAGTAGTAAAGATTCATCTGTGTGTGCCTGTACTCTTTACACGGCGTCAGAAGTGTGTTCTCCTGCGTCTCCTGTCTATCGGGTTTTATTTCTTTAGTCCCAGTACCCCCTTCCTGCGTCGCGATGGCTTCTGCTTGTCGTAAACCTGACATCCTGATCTTTGATACCGACATAACTCACCGCTGGGACGCTTTCTGACGCGACTTTGAGCACTACATGACCATCACCCACCCTGATGTTGCCCGTGCGGTCAAAGCCTCCCTCTTGCTCAACTCGGCCGGTCCCGAAGCTCTGGAACGATCGGAGTCGTTCATCTATGGGCTCAACGAGAACGCTCAGGACCCGGTATGTCTACTTGCAAAGTTTACATAGTTGTGTGACATTCCTACTAACTGTATCCTGGAGCGTTTCAAACTTTTCGGCCGCCGCCAAAACCCGGGGGAATTGGTTGACAATTTTGTCGCTGCGCTGCGGCAACTGGCTCGCCGCTGCGACCTGCATGTTCTAACCCCTGAGACTTTAGCCCGGGACATTTTAGCCTATGGACTCCGGGATGAGAAGCTGCGGTCTGAGCTCCTTCGGAAGCCTGATCTGACTTTAAACGAGGTGTTGCATGCCTCTCGTCTGGTAGAGGCTGTCTACTCCGCTGTACTGCTGCCTGATCATGAGGTCCACGCGGCCAGTTTCGCCGAACGCCAATACTATGCTCCTCAGCAACAGAGGGTCAGCCCTGCGCCAGGGTCCAGACCGCGTCAACGATGCCCGAATTGCAACTTTGCCTCGCTCTAATGTTTGCCCTGCGCTGGGAAGAACCTGTAATTTCTGCCACAAGCCTATCCACTTCTCGGCGGCATGCCGTTCACGTGGGAAGCCTGCACAGCTACAGCAGAAGCCCTCTCACTATCTGACACGTGATGATACGGCGTCTGGTTCCCATCACCAGCATGAAGAACTCCCTCGAGCTGAGTGTGTGTTCGCTGAAAAATGCACCTGCACTGATAACGGACCCGACTGTGCGAGTCGCTGTGAATGGCATGGCCTTCTCTGCTAAAGTCGACATGGGCGCTGCTGCCAACGTTATGTCAACAAGCCTTTTCAGGAAGATAAGAAATAATGAGCTCGTTACCACTGACCGCTCTGTTTTGCGTGCCTATGGGGGAGGCGCGCTCGTTCCTGTGGGGAAGGCCACTCTCTGCTGCAAGGTACTGAAGGCCTCTCGGCCCCTCTCTTTCTTTCAGCAAGACTGTAAATGTGACCCCCTGTTGGGCATTCGGGCCTGCCAAGACCTCGGATTGGTGAACTTCCACCGTGACAAGGAATACCCGGACCGTTTCGACACCAAGCTGGGAAAGCTTCCCTGCAGGCCCTCTATGACATCGAACCCGTTATCCGTCCTCCGCACCGTGTGTCCTTCGCGATGAAAGACAAAGTCGAGTCTACACTTCATGATATGGTGACATCCTGAAGGAGGTGAATGACCCCACCCAGTGGGCCTCTACCATGGTCGTCCGGTGAAGAGGATAAGAGTGAATTACGAATCTGCATCAACCCAAAGAACCTGAACCTGGCATCAAGCGCCCGCATTACCCCATGCGAACGCTGCACAAATCGGTCCTGCCACTGTGTTTCTTCTCGATGCCAAGAGCTCGTTCTGGCAGATACCACTTGATGAACGGTCTTCCCTGACAACATTCAGTACACCCTTCGGCAGGTTTGTTTTCTCCGCATGCCGTTCGGGGTCAACTCTGCCAGTGAGGTGTTCCAAAGGACAATGGCATTGTCGATGACATCCTAGTCTACGAAGGATGTCGCTGAGCATGACCACAACCTCCGCCCTCTGCAGTCCCCCTGGGAAAATCCCCGACTTAAGCGAACTGAGCGCACCTCTGAGAGACCTGACGGACACTGCCTGGGCCTGGTTCCCGCAACACCAGAAAGCTTTTGACATTCTCAAATCTAAGTTTTATTCTCAAAGTGACCTCCCGCACCCCATCGTTCTCACATGCGATGCGAGTTTGGCCTCAGGGCCACCTGCTTGCAGCTCCATGATGGAGTACAACTGCCCATATCTTACGCATCCGTACGATGACTCTCGCTGAACAGCGATATGCCTAAAGAGAAAAATAAGCCTGCTACTATATTCTGGCTTTTTTTTTTTTAAAGAAGGAACTGCAGATGCTGGAGAATCTCAAAAAGCTGGAGAAACTCCTAAGGAGCGAAGGAGATAGGCGACGTTTTTCGGGTCATCGAACCCGAAGGTGGGAAGGGGAGGAGACAGCAAGGGTTAACAGAATTGAGAAAATTCCCTTCCCACCTCTCCCTCAGCCCTCGGGCCCTGGCATTCCCTCTATCTCTATCTCCCTCCCCCACCCTAGTCGCACCAGCTTCTCATTTTCACACCACAAACAGCTTACAATGGCTTGTTCCCTTTATCATCGATACTTTTTTGCATATCTTTCACTCATTGTTCCTTATCTCTCCACATCACAGTCTATATCTCTCGTTTCCCTGATCCCTGACCAGTCTGAAGAAGGGTCTCGACCCGAAACGTCGCCTATCTCCTTCGCTCCTTAGATGCTGCTGCACCCGCTGAGTTTCTCCAGCTTTTTGTGTACCCTATATTCTGGACACCTGTTTCACTATTGAGACGGACCATCAGCCTCTGGTTACTATCCTCAACAAGCCGATACACGTGGCCTCCTATCGGCTTCAGCGCATGATGCTCCAGCTACAACGGTTCACTTTCACCGTGGTTTATCGAAAAGGCAAGGACATGTTTGTTGCCGACACGCTATCTCTGGCGCATCTCGCAACTACAACCCGTCACCCCTACGACGCATCCGATTTGATAGTCCTAAACATTAACTTCATGCCCTCCAGTCAGATGAAGTCTCTGGCCCAGCACACGGCGGCCGCGATTATCAAGCGGGGCTGGCCAGACCACCGTTCTTCCCTGCCGGCCGCAGCGGTGCCCTATTTTCTGGTTCGTGACGAGCTGGTGCTGCGTGATGGTGTGATTGTGAAGGGCACAAGGTGGTGGTGCCAGCAGCACTTCGAGAACAATACTTTGAAACTGCCCATCGTGGCCATCCCGGGGCCGAAGCCACTCCTTCCATCGCTCAGAGCCAGTTCCACTGGCCTGATATGGCTCGTTATTTCCGGGACAGGGTTTCCTCGTGCCCTACTTGCAACAGCCTCGCCCCGCAACAGCAGCAGCAGCAGCCCCTCTTGCAGCAGCCTGCTCCCGACCTTCCCTGGTCTGCGCTGGCAACTGACATTTTCGAGTGGCACGGTAAGCACTTTCTCGTGCTTGTCGACTCTTACTCCAGCTGGTTCGAGGTTGACCAGCTTCACTCTTTGTCTTCATCTGCTGTCATCGAAAAGCTGCGCCGCCACTTCGCTACTTTTGGGAACCCGGCCGGCCTGCATTCGGACAACGGCAGTCAATTCACCAGTACCGAATTCCGTGCTTTTGCTGATCGTTGGAATTTCCGTCATTACACCAGCAGCCCGGAGTACCCGCAGAGCAACGGCCTGGCTGAGCGCGCGGTCCGCAGTGCCAAAGGACAGCTGGAACGCTGTCGTTTGTCCCGCTCCGACATCTACCTGGCCCTCCTGAACCTCCGTAACATCTCTCGCGACCATACCCTGGGATCCCCGGCTCAGCGCCTCATGTCCCGTGTTACGCAGCCTCTGATCCCAGTGTCACAGCAGTCGCTCGCTCCCTCCGCTTTTAAACCTGCCACGGTCCGGAAACAAATCGACCACAAACACCGTATCCAGAAGCGTTCCCATGACAAGTCCTGCCGTGTCCTCCGTCCTCTCGTTCCGGGCCAGGTCGTCCGTATGCGGTCCACCTCTGGCCACTCCAAGCTTGCCGTTGTTGTCGGTTCTGCTGGCTCCCCTCGTTCATACCTTGTCAACCACGATGGCACGATCTACCGTAGATCTCGTCAACGTCTCCAGCTCGTGAACGAGCCTTGTCCCCCTCCAGCTGCTCCTTATGCCCCCCCCCCGTGCCTCATTCGCCACCTCGCGCCATGCCCACCCTGCTTAGTCCTCCCTCTCGGCCCTCCACGGTGCATCCTCCCGCTACGCTCACTGGTTCTCCGGCCTTCTCGCCTCCCCCCTCTCCGTCCTCTCCACTGCCTCCGTCGCCCAGGAGTTCTCCTGTCCGTGGCTCCCCTCCTGCCCTGGCGCCAGTCCCTCTCGTTCTCGGGGGGGGGGGGGGGGGATGTGATGGCGAAGTCCAGACTCGGTCTGGTCGCCTGGTCAGGCCGCCAGATCGTTATGGTGATTACGTGTGATTTTGAGTTCCTGTATCACTGCTGTTTACTTTCCCTTAGCACATGAGACGTGGTCACCCTGTCACTACTTGCTGTTTTGTTTTTATAGAGGAAGGATGTAGATGATATGTATGTACACCTTTAATAGTAGTGACGAAGCCCTTGCTAACCACTCCCCCACCAGCCAGTATAATTGTGACCTTCCCACCTTTAGCTCTCTCTCTAGTGTTCGTGACAGACCACGTACATCTAGGGCAGTGATGTGTGTGTACGTTTAATAAAGTAGTGGTAAAGATTCATCTGTGTATGCCTGTACTCTTTACACCTTTCCCCTGGCATGCAATTCCCCTCGACCCAAAACGTCACCCATTCCTTCTCTCCAGGAATGCTGCCTGTCCCACTGAGTTACCCCACCATTTTGTGTCTATCTTCGGGGTAAGCCAGCATCTGCAGTTCCATCCTGCACATTTATACCACAGTCTTGGCTTAGAATAACTGTGAATAACTTTCAAAGTTACACGGCACAGGTGCAGTGTGATTTGGAGTAGTGCATTAAAGCAGGGCTGTTGGTTGTGGCAACGGAAGAGTCAGATGTACTGTAATAGGGCTAATTGATTAAATCCAACATCAATCTAACCTTGTGTGTGGATTGCTGAAAGTTACTGAGATTAAGTTGTTCACACAGAGCGGGTGGGTATATGGAACAAGCTTCCAGAGGAGCAAGTTCAGGCACGTACTCTAATAATATTTTATACATTTATTATGAATATTATTATTATTATTATTATTATTATTATTATTATTATTACTGTTGTTGTTATTATTTTTGTATAAAATCATGAGAGGAATAGATTGGGTAGACACACAGTCTCTTGCTCAGAGGAGGGGAATCGAGACCAGAGGACATACAGTAGGTTTAAGATGAAGGGGAAAAGATTTAATTGGAATCTGAGAGGTAACTTTTTACACAAAGCGTGGTGAATGTATGGATCATGCTGCCAGAGGAGATAGTTGAGGCAGGGACTATTGCAACATTTAAGAAACAATTAAACAGGTACATGGATAGGTTTAGAGGGATATGGGTCAAACACTGGTAGGTGGGGACTAGTGTAGCTGGGACATGTTGGCCGGTGTGGGCAACTTGGGCCGAATGTTTCCACACTCTATAACTCTATGATGTTTGGACAGGTACATGGATAAGAAATGTTTAGAGGAATATAAATGCAGGCAGGTGGGACTAGTGTGGATGAGGCGCCTTGGTCGGAATGGGCAAGTTAGGCTGAAAGACTTTTCTCCATGCTATATGACTCTATGACTATGAAGCATGTAATTTACAAGTAATCTTCCTTCGTTCACTGCAATTTTCTGGCACAATTATCCTGCTTTATTGAGAAAGTTGCTGCAATTTCTGCTGTCACTTTGAAAATGCCATTTTTTGGAGTAAATGCAACGTACCTGTCGGCCAGTTGGCTGAATTTTGTATTTTGTCTACAAATTCATCTCAACAAATATTCAGGGACAGTTTCTTCCCAGCTGTTATCAGGAAATTAAATCATCCTACCACAACTAGAGAGCAATCCTGAATTACTATCTACCTCACTGGTGACCCGCGGACTATCTTTGATCGGAATTTGGCGGCACGGTGGCACAGGTTTTCTCCGAGATCTTCGGTTTCCACACTCCAAAGACGTACAGTTTTGTAGGTAGGTGGGCTTGGTATATGTGTAAGTTGTCCCTAGTGTTTGTAGGATAGTGTTAAAGTGCGGGGATCGCTGGTTGGCATGGACTCGGTGGGCCGAAGGTCCTGTTTCCACGCTGTATCTCTAAACTAAACTAATTGAAACGTTACTGGCTTACCTGCCACCAAACGTTGTTCCCTTATCATGTATCTATACATTGCGAATGGCTCGATTGAAATCATGTATTGTCTTTCCGCTGGCTGGTTTGCACGCAATAGAAGCTATTCACTGTAAAGGAAGGAACTGCAGATGCTGGTTTACATCTACGACAGACACAAAATGTTTGGAGTAATTCAGCGGGAGCATCTCTGGGTAGAAGGGCTGAGTGCAGGTAGATGGGGCTAGGGGAAAACAAATGGTCGGCACGGACTGGAAGGGCCGAGAGGGCCTTTTTCCGTGCTGAATTGTTATATGGTTATATGGTTATATGGTAAGGGTTGGGTGATGTTTTGGATTGAAACCCTTCTTCTGTACCTCGGTACATGTGACAATAAACTAAACTGAACTGAAATCAAAACTGTTTGAAGCCTATTGGAATGCTGGCAAAAAGACATTAACAGAGGAAACATTCAATGATGATTAATAAATGGTGGCCGATTAGGAAAAGGGGAGATGCAGCGAGACCTGGGTGTCATGGTACACCAGTCATTGAAAGTAGGCATGCAGGTGCAGCAGGCAGTGAAAAAAGCGAATGGTATGTTAGCTTTCATAGCAAAAGGATTTGAGTACAGGAGCAGGAGGTTCTACTTCAGTTGTACAGGGTCTTGGTGAGACCACACCTGGAGTATTGCGTGCAGTTTTGGTCTCCAAATCTGAGGAAGGACATTATTGCCATAGAGGGAGTGCAGAGAAGGTTCACCAGACTGATTCCTGGGATGTCAGGACTGTCTTATGAAGAAAGACTGGATAGACTCGGTTTATACTCTCTGGAATTTAGGAGATTAAGAGGGGATCTTATAGAAACTTACAAAATTCTTAAGGGGTTGGACAGGCTAGATGCAGGAAGATTGTTCCCGATGTTGGGGAAGTCCAGGACAAGGGTCACAGCTTAAGGATAAGGGGGAAATCCTTTAAGACTGAGATGAGAAAGACTTTTTTTCACACAGAGAGTGGTGAGTCTCTGGAACTCTCTGCCACAGAGGGTAGTTGAGGCCAGTTCATTGGCTATATTTAAGAGTGAGTTGGATGTGGCCCTTGTGGCTAAGGGGATCAGGGGGTATGGAGAGAAGGCAGGTACGGGATACTGAGTTGGATGATCAGCCATGATCATATTGAATGGCGGTGCAGGCTCGAAGGGCTGAATGGCCTACTCCTACACCTAATTTCTATGTTTCTATGTTTCTATGATAATAATTTGGGGCTGTGATGAGTTACATGGCAGGACTGTCACGCTGCCTGCGTCTTGTTAAATTAATCTGGAAGATTTCAGCAGCATGACTTTCTAAACAATTTGCCTTTATAATAATTTGGATAATTTGGACACTCTTGGATGTAGACTACAAGATCCTGTCTAAGGCCATCGCCAACCGGGTCAAGTCTGCTCTGGGACAGGTGATCCACCCGGACCAAACCTGTGCTGTACCTGGCAGGAAAATCTCAGACAGCCTAGCGCTGCTGAGAGATACCATCGCCCACATGCAGGACAGATGGGTGGATGCCTGCCTCGTCAGCTTGGACCAGGAGAAGGCCTTCGACAGGATTTCGTACACGTACATGAGGGACGTGCTCTCCAAAATGGGTTTTGGGAGGGAATCAGGAATTGGATTAAACTGCTCTACACCAACATCCGTAGTGCAGTCCAAATCAATGGGTGGGAATCAGACAGTTTCCCTGTAAGGTCTGGAGTCAGGCAGGGTTGCCCTCTCTCTCCTGTCTTGTTTGTCTGCTGTATTGAACCTTTTGCTGAATCCATCAGGAAGGATGCGAGCATAAGAGGAGTGACATTGCCAGGCAGTGGGGGCATTCAAGTAAAGACCTCCCTGTACATGGACGATGTCGCTGTCTTCTGCTCGGATCCAGGGTCGGTTCGCAGACTGATTAGTATCTGCGACCAGTTTGAGTCGGCCACGGGAGCCAGGGTGAACCGCAGGAAGAGCGAGGCCATGCTCTTTGGCAACTAGCCCGACAGATCTTCCGTCCCCTTCACCATCAAGCCTGACTTCTTGAAGGTGCTGGGGATCTGGTTCGGGGGGGCTGAGGCATGTAACAAAAATTGGCTGGAGCGGAGAGCCAGGGTGGGGAGGAAGCTGGAGCTGTGGAGGCAACGCTCCCTCTCCATAACGGGAAAGAATTTGGTCATCAGGTGTGAGGTGCTCTCGGGGCTGCTGTACTTGGCACAAGTGTGGCCTGTCCCTCCCTCATACGCCACAGGGATCACCCGGGCCGTCTTCCAGTTCATCTGGGGTCGAGGATGGACCGGGTGCGACGGGCTACAATGTACAAGTCGGCAGACAACGGGGGTAAAAGCGTGCCCAACGTCGCCCTCATTCTGATGGCCACCTTCGTGTGTGGCTGCATCAGGCGGAGTGTAGAGCCAAGGCACGTGGGCACCAAGTGTCACTACCTGCTGAGGTTCTACCTGTCCCCGGTGTTGCGAAGGATGGGCCTGGCGCAGATGCCACGCAATGTGCCAGTCAGCTGGACATTGCCGCCCCATCTGTCGTCGGTGGAAGGGTTCTTCCGGACCAACACCTTTGACCACATGTCCATTGGGCAGTGGTCAGCACAGAATGTCCTGCAGGCACTGCAGGGAAAGGACTCTATGGACCCGGTGGCGTGGTTCCCTGAGCAGACTGCCCAGCTTGTCTGGCAAAATGCCTCATCACCAGAACTCACCAACAAGCACCAAGACCTGGCTTGGCTGGCGGTGAGGGGAGCCCTCCCACTCAGATCCTTCCTGCACCGTCGGAACCTCACTGCCAGCGCACACTGCCCTCGGGACGGCTGCTATGGCGAGGAGACGGTTGCCCACCTCTTCACAGAGTGTGGTTTTGCTAAAATAGTCTGGAGAAAAATGCAAGGGTCCCTGGTACGCTTTATCCCGAACAGTTCCGTCACAGAGGACTCGGTGATTTACGGACTGTTCCCAGGGACACATTCAGAGGCTGACATCGAGTGTTGCTGGAGGGTCATCAACTCGGTAAAAGACGCCCTTTGGTCTGCCCGAGCGTTGTTCACCACCCAGCAGAGCGAGATGTCCGTCAGGGAATGTTGCCGACTGGCCCGCTGCAGACTGCAGGAGTACGTGCTGAGGGACGCACTGAAGCTCGGTGCAGCCAACGCCAAGGCTCGGTGGGGGAGGGCCACAGTCTAACGTCCTTCCGCTGCTGTACATGGGGGTTATGGTATGGTGGAGACGCCCCTCAATATAAGGGAAGGTATCCCACGCCATTGTGCCACATGAGTAGCACGAGTGGGGGACTGATTTGTGGAAATTTGGGGAATAGAAATGTCTAAACTGTATTCATCAATTTGTACAGCCCCCGAAAATGTCGGATGGATTTTCCGCAAGGTTAATGTATTGTATATATTTATCATTTGAATAAAGTATATTTTGAAATAAAAAAAACTCAGTCATTTATATCAGAACTATTGGCAGGAGCCCGGTTTGCAGAAATGGGAGGCTGCATTTATAAAGGACCTTTACAATCTACCTTTAGATCAAACTTTAGAAATGAGATAAGGAGGGTGGTGAATCTGCGGAATTCATTACCACAGATGGCAGTGGAGTCCAAGTCAATGGATATTTTTTAAACGGAGATTGATAGATTCTTGATTAGTGTGGGTGTCAGGGGTTATGTGGGAAAGGCAGAAGAATGGGGTTAAGTGGGAAAGATAGATCAGCCATGATTGAATGGCAGAGTAGACGATGGGCCTAATTCTGCTCCTATCACTTATGAACTTAAGAACCGCCCCCTGTGACCACAGGTGTTTCAATGCCACACCCATATCTCAAACATGTGGAGGTTGCCTGGTTACTTTGCCACTGTAACTTGTTTTTCATGTTTAGACGAGTGATGGCATCTGGGGAGAGGAATGTGGAGAGAATAGAATGAGATTAGTGTGGGATTAGTATAACTGGTATCTCGATGATCAGGGTGGACGGTGGGGTGAAGGATCTGTTGCTACCTGGCTCTGTGACTCTCTATGTCTAGTTTAGTTTAGTTTAATTTAGAGATACAGCGCGGAAACAAGCCCTTTGGCCCAGCGAGCCCGCGCAAACTGGAGATCCCCACGCACTAACATTATCTTACACACACGAGGTATAATTTATAATTTTAGCAAGCCAATTAGCCTGCAAACCAGTACGTCTTTGGGGTGTGGCAGGAAACCGGAGCAGCTGGAGAAAGCCCACGCAGGTCACGGGGAGAATGTACAAACTCCGTACAGACACGCCCCCGGAGTCAGGATCGAACCCGGGTCTCTGGCAGAGTGAGCACTGTAAAGCAGCAAATCTACTGGTGCCGCCCTAAAGAACAAGGTGGACTTGGTGAGCTAAAGCATCTATATCCGTGTACCACTGTGACTCTCTATATTGAATTAAAATACAATATCTCGCAGTGAGAAACAAAGTGGCAGGGAAATTATTGGAGAAGAATCTCAGGGAAAGGATTTATTCTCATTTGGGAAAAGCATGGATTTATCAGGGATGGAGGTGCAAGAGACTCCCTCAGCTGGAATCGTGTGTAAAATACAATGCGCTGAGGAACTCAGTGAGTTAGGTGAAGAGAAATGGACAAACGATATTTCGGGTCAGGACCTTCTTCAGACTGATGGGGTAGTGGGAAAAAAGATGATAGAGCGGTAGGGGTGGGGCAAAAGCTGGCAAATGATGTTTGGATGCAGGTGAAGAAGGGTGGCGGCAGATGGATGGAGTTAGTGACAAAGGATCGAGGTGAAATGGAGGCAAAATGGTGCCAGACATGAGATTCCAGCATCTGCAATCTCTTGTGTGTCTCTATATGTTCTGAGGCTATTTAGCATTGTGGAATGCGTCCTTATGTGGAAGTACCTTTAAGGGAATAGTGGTATCATCTGTCGGGTTGTTAAATAAATGGTCACAGCGGGGCAGAAATGAGACATTGATTATTTACACCACACAGGTGATTGAATATTGGCCTCTGGTTGGGCTCACTTCCCAACATTTAGTTCCATCAACGCCAATGGAAACAAATGTGCAGGGGGTGAATAGAAAACGCAGGTGACAAACAGGTTTAGTGCTGGAAAACTAACGTCAATTTTAACCAGACTGGGATCATTCCTTAGATTGGCCATTTTACCTTTATAGATCATAGAGCAGTACAGGAGAAGGCCCTTCAGCCCGCAATGTCCACGTCACACATGATGCCAAGTTCACCTAATCTCCGAAGATAGACACAACATGCTGGACTAACTCAGCGGGACAGACAGCGTCTCTGGCGAAGGGGGATGGGTGACGTTTCGAGTCTGCAGAAGGGTTCAAACACGAAACATTGCCCATTCCTTCCCTCCAGAGATGCTGCCTGTCCCACTGAGTTACCCCAGAATCTTGTGTCCATCTTCGGTGTAAACCAGCATCTGCAGTCCCCTTCCTACACATTGAACTCATCTCCTCTGGCTACACGTGATCCATATTCCCAGCACATCCATATGCCTCACTAAAAGTATCCTTAATGCCCCTATCATATCTTCCTTCACACCAACCCTGACAGCTCATTCCAGGCGCCCGTCCATTCCTTCTCCGTGTACAAAAAAAAATGTCCTGCCCATCTCCTTTCAACTTTTCCACTCTCACCTTAAAGTTTAGTCTTTGTCATTTCCATTCTGGATAAAATGATCTGACTGTCTACCTTATCTATGCCTCTCTTTTATATGCAGGTCTCCCTTCAACCTTCAAAGTTACAGAGAAAGTAATTCAAGTTAGTCCAACGTCTCCTTGTAGCGAATACTCTTGAATCCAGGCAGCATCCAAATAAACCTCCTCAGCATCCTCCACAAAGCCTCCACAACCTTTGTGCAGTGGAGCAACCAGAAATGCACACTTGTGGTCTAACCAAAGTCCTATAAATCTGTAACATGACTTTGTGTCTCCTGTATGCAGAATATGCATGTTTACATGAAGGAATTCTCAAAGTTAGTTTTAGTGACGCCTGCATGTGTAAACATGGAAAATCAATTTTGCTGTGCCATTGCACATGTGACAATTAAAGCACTATTGCACCATGTTGGGATCTACTGGGGTTGTGGAAGTTGATATCTGAATCCAATGTCCCTTCTTCAAGCTTTGATCATCTCCTTCAAGACCAGCAGGAAAAGGGTTAATATTTTTTGGAGACTAACCATTGAATGCCATTCCCTGAACTCCACAGTCAAAGAGTTATAGAGTCATACAGTGTGGAAACAGGCCCGTTGGTCCAACTTGCCAACACTAACTAACATGTCCCAGCTATACCTACCTGCCCATATTGGCCCATATCCCTCTAAACCTGTCCAAACCTGTTTTTTTAATGCCTCAACTACCTGTCATTCCATACACCCACCACTCATTGTGTGAAAAAGCTACTCCTCCGATTCCTGTTAAATCATTTCCCCCTCAACTTAAACCTATGTCCTATGGTCCTCGATTTCTCTACTCTGGGCAAGAGACTGTGCGTCCACCTGATATCTTCCTCTCAGGATTTTATACCCTTCTATAAGATCACCCCGCATCCTCCTGTACTGCAAGGAATAGAGTCCCAGCCTACTCAACCTCTCCCTATAGCTCACACCCTCTAGTCCTGGCAACATCCTCGTAAATCTTCAGTACCCTTTCTGGCTTGACACCATCTTTCGTACAACATGGTCCCCCGAACTGAGCTCAATACTCTAAATGCAGCCATACCAACATCTTACATAACTGCAACATGACTTCCCAACTGGTGTACTCAATAGATAGACACGAAATGTTGGAGTAACTCAACAAGACAGGCCTCATCTCTGGAAAGAAGGAATGTGTGAGGTGTCGGGTTCAGACCCTTCTTCCTACTCAATACTCTGACAGTAACGCTCAGTATGTACTCCAGGTTACATGTGTGGGACCAAAACTCTCATAGAAACTCTCCGGAGGACGCTGCGATTTTATCAACCCTTGAATTACATAACCATAGATTTGCTACCCTCTTAAAGGCACGCTTTCCGAAATGAAGTGGACTCAGATTAGATTAAGGAGGGAAATCATTGTGAAATATTCATAAATTGGTTACGGTTGCAGAAAGTAGTTATGTAAGGACTGACAATTGAAAGAGCTGTGTGCTTGAAGCATTGTTCCAGCTGTCAAACTCTACATTTCCAATTATACTGTGATTTCCTGTATTTAATGAACAGCATCAAACAGAATTAGAGGAAGTTGAGAGAGATGTTCTTGTGTTTCATGCTGGCGCTGAGGTCCCAGAGGATCGACACTGTTGCTTGGTTTAGCCCAATGTTAGTACAGTCATGAGAACTAATTAACATGTTTATTGATATGATATGCATTAAATTCAGGTTGCCTGCAAACAGCTGAACCTCTAACCATCTGTGTATAAATCCTTCAGTAACGAGGTCTAGCAGGAATGCACGCAAAACAAGAAAATGGTCGACCAGCAGTCATAGAGACATAGAGTGATACATTGTGGAAACAGGCCCTTCGGCCTAACTTGCCCATACCGCCCAACATGGCCCATCTACACCTGCCCGCGTTTGGCCCATATCCTCCAAACCTCTCCTATCCATGTACCTGTCTAATTGTTTCTCAAATATTGGGAGAGTCTCTGCCTCAACTACCTCCTCTGGCAGCTCGTTCCATACACCCACCACCTTTTGTGTGAAAAAGTTACCCCTCAGATTCCTATTAAAATGTTTCCCTTTCACCTTGAACCTTTGTCCTCTGGTCCTCAACTCCCCTACTCTGGGCAAGAGACTCTGTGCATCTAGCCTGCACCGCCATTCTATTCGATCATCCAACTCTCCCACCTGCCTTCTCTCCATTTGTAGCCACGCCTTTCCAGACTCACCCTCTCTGTGTGAAAAAAGTCTTTCTCATCTCTCCTTAAGCTGTGACATGGCATCTAGTCCAACCCCTTAAGAATTTTGTAAGTTTCTATGGAATAGAGACCCAGCCTACTCAACCTCTCCCTATAGCTCACACCCTCTAGTCCTGGCAACATCCTCATAAATCTTTTCAGAACCATTTCAAGCTTGACAATATCTTTCCTATAACATGGGGCCCAGAACTGAACACAATATTCTAAATGCGGTCTCACCAACGTCTTATACAACAGCAACATGACCTCCCAACTTCTATATTCAATACTCTGCCAATGTGCCAAAAGCCTTTTTGACCACATTATTTACCTGCGACTTGGCCTTTGAGGAACCATGCACCTGCACTCCTAGATCCCTCTGCTCTACGACACTCCCCAGAGGCCTATCATTTACTGTGTAGGTCCTGGCCTTGTTAGACGTCCCAAAATTCCATCAACCATTCCTCAGCTTCACCTGGCCAATCGATCTAGATCCTGCTGCAATCTTTCACAGCCATCTTCATTATCTGAGTTTTACACACCTCTATAAGATCACCTCGCATCCTTCTGTGCTCCAAGGAATAGATTCCCAGCCTACTCTCCCTGTAGCTCAGACCCTCAAGTTCAGTAGAGGGGAGCAAAAATGTGTGGTCAAATGTACATTTGGACACAACACATGGATTTGTTAATACTGCATGTGTATATACACATAACATGTAGACGGAAGTGATAAGACATGCAGGATAATCCTTATCTATGTTGCACAGTTAATGCACAAATATGAATATTGTGCATTGTAGGCAGAAGCAAGTGCAATGAACACAAGTACATGTCTCATAGAACAAGGAGCAGTACATGGGGGGACTGTCGTTAAGGGACGTGGGGGGACTGTCGTAAGGGAGGGGGAGGGACAATGGACAATGGAGGACCAGGTGTGGGGGACCACCGTGAGGCAGGGGGAGGGGGGGAACAAAGGAGGACCTTGCGCAGGGAAGGGGAAGGGGGGCGGGGGGGGGGGGGGAGGAAAGAACAAGGGGGACCTGGCGCGGATTCTTTGTAACTTTGTAAGCACCCTTTAAGTGGCAACTATTGCATACGTTGGGTTTGCAAGCAAATAATTTTGCTGTGACCTGTCTCATGCGACAATAAAATATCTATTCATTCATTCATTCATTCATTCATTCGTAATCCATATCCCCTATTCACTGTACTTCCATGTGCCAATCTCAAAGCCTCTTAAACACCACTATCGCATCTGCCTCCGCCACCACCCCTAGCAATGTGTTCCAGGCACCCACTATACGTTGGTATAAGCATCATGTGAGGCAGATGTTGCCTGATGCGTAAAAAAATGCACTTTAAATGTTTAACGATACAAAGTATAATAAGCAGTACCAATAAAGACTCATTGCAGACATGCAGTGAGTCAAGAGAGACTAAAGGGTTTTATTGCTATATGTCCAGAAATGGAACAATAAAATTTTAACCTGCAGCAGCAGAACAGATATGTAAACTTAGTACTCTGAAAACACCATAATTAACAAAAAAAGGATTCAGTATGTAAAAGACAAACAGTAAGTAGGGCAAAGATAAGAACACGCTCCCAAGTCTATGTAGTTTGGAGCTTATTTGGAGGTTATAGTGTTTAATAGTCTGATGGTTGTTGGGAAGTATCTGCTCTTGAACCTAGAAGTTACAGGTTCAGACCTCAGGAAGGAGCTGTACAAGGAAATATGTCTTTTAACAAGATTCTCCCATCAACCTCACCTCACAATGGAATCAATTAACTGAATTTATTAACGGTAAAAAAGCAGAGAATTTAATTAAATTTGTCACAGAGGCACAGTGATAGAGCAGCTGTCTCATAGCGCCAGAGACCTGGGTTTGATTCTGACTACGGATGCCGTCCGTATGGAGTTTGCATGTTCTCCCTGTGACCGGGTGCTCCGGTTTCCTTCCACATTCCAAAGACGTGCAGTTTTGAAGGTTAATTGGCTTCTGTAAATTGCCACCAGTGTGTGGGATGCAAAAGTGGGATGACCTACAGTAGAACTAGTTTAGAGGTGATCATTGGTCGGCACTGGCTTGGTGGGTTGTAGGGCCTGTTTTCACACTGTATCTCTAAACTAAACTATACTAAACTATCCGAAAGCTAATCTAAATGAAACAAAACGGAATGAAACCAAACCAAACCAAACCAAACCATACCAAACTAAACTTCCCTTGGATTTCCAGATACAAGGCTGGATATCAAAGATTGTTAAGACAGAGAAGGAGGCCATCTAGCCCCTCCAATGGCGTGATGGTCTGTATCCCAGAGTACTCAAGCAGGTGGTCCTAGAAATCTTGGATGCATTGGTGATCATTTTCCAATGTTCTATCGACTGGATCAGTTCCTGTGGAGTGGAGAGTAGCCAATGTAACCCCACATTTTAAGAAAGGAGGGAGAGAGAAAACAGGAAATTATAGACCAGTTAGCCTTTCATTGGTAATGGGAAGGATGCATGAGTCGATTATAAAAGATGTAATAGCAGCACATTTGGAAAGCAGTGGCATGATCGGTCAAAGTCAGCATGGATTTATGATGGAGAAATCATGCTTGACTAAACTTCTGGAACTTTTTTGAGGATGTAACAAGTAGAATGGATAAGGGAGAGTCAGTGGATGTGGTGTATCTGGACTTTCAAAAAGCCTTTGACAAGGTCCCACACAAGAGATTAGAGCACATATTATTGGGGGTAGGGTATTGACATGGATAGAGAACTGGTTGGCAGACAGGAAGCAGAGAGTAGGAATTAATGGGTCCTTTTCAGAATGGCGGGCAGTGAGTAGTGTGGTGCCGCAGGGCTCAGTGCTGGGACCCCAGCTATTTACAATATATATTATTGATTTAGATGAGGGATTTAAATGTAACATTGCCAAGTTTGCGGCTGACACAAAGCTGAGCTGAGAGTGAGCCGCGAGGAGGATGCTATGAGGCTGCAGGGTGAGTTGGACAGGTTGGGTGAGTGGGCAGATGCATGGCAAATGCAGTATAATGTGGATAAAGTTATCCACTTTGGTGGCAAGAACAGGAATGTAGATTATGATCTGAATGGTGTCAGATTAGGAAAAGGTGAGATTCAACGAAACCTGGGTGTCCTTGTACATTAGTCTCTGAAAGTAAGCATGCAGGTACAGCAGGCAGTGAAGAAAGCTAATGGCATGTTGGCCTACATTGCGAGAGGATTTGAGTTTAGGAGCAAGGAGGTCCTATTGCGGTTGTACAGGGCCCTGGTGAGACCACACCTGGAGTATTGTGTGTAGTTTTCGTCTCCTAATTTGAGGAAGGACATTCTTATTATTGAGGGAGTGCAGCGTAGGTTCACCAAGTTACTTCCCGGGACTGACATATGAGGAAAGAATGGGTTGACTGGGCTTGTATTCTCTGGAATTTAGAAGAATGAGAGGAGATCTTATAGAAACATATAGAATTCTTAAGGTATTAGACTGGCTAGATGCAGGAAAAATGTTCCCCATGTTGGGAGAGTCCCGAACCAGGGGACACAGTTTAAGAATAAGGGGTAGGCCATTTAGGACTCAGATGAGGAAAAGAAAATTCAGCCAGAGAGTTGTGAATCTGTGGAATTCTCTGCCACAGAAGGTAGTGGATGCTGATTCACTGGATGTTTTCAAGAGAGTTAGATTTAGCTCTTAGGGCTAACGGAGTCTAGGGATATGGGGAGAAAGCAGGAAAGGGATACTGATTTTGGATCAGTAATTTTGGATCAAGGGAAAGTGCCCTCCCCGGGCTCTTTCCCTTACAACCGCAGGAGCTGCTACACTTGTCGCTTTACCTCCCCCCTCGACTCCATTCAGGGACCCAAGCAGTCATTCCAGGTGCGACAAAGATTCACCTGCACCTCCTCCAACCTCATCTATTGCATCTGCTGCTCTAAATGTCAGCTGATCTACATCGGTGAGACCAAGCGTAGGCTTGCCGATCGTTTCGCTGAACACCTCAGCTCGGTCCGCATTAACCAACCTGATCTCCCTGTGGCTCAGCTCTTCAACTCCTCCTCCCATTCCGAATCCGACCTTTCTGTCCTGGGCCTCCTCCATGGCCAGAGTGAGCACCACCGGAAATTGGAGGAGCAGCTCCTCATATTCCGCTTGGGCAGTCTGCACCCAAGCGGCATAAACATTGACCTCCAATATCCGGTAGCCCTTGCTGTCTCCTCCCCTTAGCAGCTCTCCCTCAGCCCTCTGGCTCCTCCTCTTCCTTTCTTCATCCCGCCCCCACCCCCCCCCACCCCCACCCTGCATCAGTCTGAAGAAGGGTTTCGGCCCGAAACGTTGCCTCTTTCCTTCGCTCCATAGATGTTGCCGCACCCGCTGAGTTTCTCCAGCACTTTTGTCTACCTTCGATTTTCCAGCACCTGCAGTTCCTTCTTGAACATACTGATTTTGGATGATCGGACATATTCACATTGAATGGCGGTGGTGGCTCGAAGGTCCGAATGGCCTTCTCCTGCACCTATTTTCTATGTTTCTATATTTCTATGTTTCTAATCCATCCCATCTCCTCATGGACCAATCCAACCGGTGTTACTCTCCCACTCTTTCCTTGTAATTTAGTTTAGAGATACAGTGGAAACAGGCCCTGTTTCCCACCGAGTCCACACGGACCAGCTATCCCCGCACACGGACAGTATCTTAACACACACTGGGGACAATTTACAATTTTAACAAGCCAATTAGCCTAGTACATCTTTGGAGTGTGGGAGGAAACCAGAGCACCAGGAGAAAACCCATGTGGTCACAGAGAGAAAATATAAACTCCATATAGACAGCACCCGCAGTCAGGATCAAACCCGTGTCTCTGGGGCTGTAAGGCAGCAACTCTAGCATTCTCCCTTGCAAGAGAAGCACTGGAGGGAAACTATTTTAATTTACAAAAATGCAATTTCGGCATGGATTGCAGGCTGCAGTGTTCAACGGCAACGTCTGTTTGACGGAAAGCACCAGAAGCCACAGAAGAAGGCAATAGTCAGAGCGGTCGATTTATTCTGTTTCGCTGATGGGAGCAGCTGGAGATTTTTATTAGTGCTGAGTACAATACTTCCAGTGCAGTGTGACAGAGTTTTGCAAATCAATTCAAAGCAGGCATGCTGAGTGATGCAAAGTCAAACGCACCTCATGCCAAGAATCCAATCAGGTGCCCTCCGAGTGCTGAAACATTAATGCAGAGAGAGGGAGCGCAGTTCGGTGAAGGGGGGTGGTCATTATTTGCAAGTAAGGTCGAGAGGGGTTCAGTGGAGTGTGGGAGATCTGACAAGACTTTGATATCCAGCCACGTATGGATGGATGGATATCAAAAGGCACGGAGCCGGGGGGAAAGTTAATGAGATTCTTTGCATATTGATGACTTTTAATAAATTCAGTTTTAGCCCCGTGCCGTGTGGGTTGAGCTTGCAGCCTCGACTCCGTTAAAGCGAGGTTGCCCGTTACAGTCGGGGAGGCGAGACCAAGCAGTTGCTGACAAAATCCGACACCGCTCGCATTCAAAGTGGACGATGAATGTCCCACAATGATAATTAAAAAATCTAAATGTTTGTCACTCCCTGCATATATCATAATGTGGATGGGCTTGTCAATAACAGCATGGTCTCTATTTATGAGGGCAGCACAATGGCACAGAAGTAGAGTTGCTGCCTCACAGCGCCAGGGACGCAGGTTCATGCCTGACTATAGGTGCTGTCTGTGTGGAGTTTGTACGTTCTCCCTGTGACTGCATGGGTTTTCTCCGGCTTGCTCCCGTTTCCTCCCACATTCCAAAGGCGTGCAGTCTGTAGGCTTCTGTAAATTGCCACTTGTGTGTAGGATTTGACGGAGGGAGAACATAGAACTGGTATATGGGTCATCACTGGTCGACGTGGACTCTGTGGGCCGAAGGGTCTGTTTCCACACTGTATCGCTAAACAAAATAAAACTAAAAGAAACTTTACGATCAATGGCACAACCACATTTCAGGGAGGGGCCAAAGTTCACAAGTGATACGAGCAGAATTAGGCTATTCAGCCCATTAACGCCACTTCACCATTCAATCATGGGTAACCTATCTCAAACTCCTAACCCCATTCTCCTGCCTTCTCCCAATAACCCCTGACATCTGTACCAATCAAGAATCTACCTATTTCTGCCTTTAAAATATAATTGATGGCCTCCCCAGCCATCTGTAGCAAAGAATTGTCAAATATTGATGGTATTAAGATCAGTGCAGGGGATGTGGATATGGAGATATGGATCATGTACAGGCAGAGGACGTGACTTTAAGTTGGCATCATGTTCAGCATGGTGGGTGTGTGCCAAAGGGCCTCTCCCACTTCCTGTTCTATTTAGGTTTGGCTTAAAGGAATCAGAATCAGAATCACACTTTATTCGCCAAGTATGCTTGCAACATACGAGGAATTTCATTGGCCAGGTCAGTCATACAATTAAAAATAACACATCATTCAAAAACACATTTTAACATGAACATCCACCACAGTGACTCCTACACATTCCTCACTGTGATGGAAGGTGGAATAAAGTTCAAGTCCTTCCCTTCGTTTTTCCTCGAGCCCCTGTTGACGGGACGATCCTGACTTCCGTAGCTGGCGGCGTTCGGGTCCTCCGCGTCGAGGCGATCTGCTCTCGCATCGGGGGGGATGTCAGCTCCCCCACGCTGGATGATCGAATCTCGCGTTGGGGCTGGTCGAACATTCAGCGGCGTTGGAGCTCCCGACTAGCCTCACCCGAGACTGCGAGCCCTTGGTGTTGGTTCCACGGTGGGCGCAGTGGGAGTGATCGCAGGCAAGGGATCAGCTCCGATGTTAAGTCCACGCTCTACGGTGGGGCTCACGACAGTCCGAGGAGGCTTCCAGATCCATCGATGCAGAGCCCGGAGAATGTGATCCGAAAATTGATCACAGCTCCGGGAAGGTAAGAACCTGAAAAAGAATACCAGTCTTTCGTCTTTCTTTCTTTCTTTCTTTCTTTCTTTCTTTCTTTCTTTCTTTCTTTCTTTCTTTCTTTCTTTCTTTCTTTCTTTCTTTCTTTCTTTCTTTCTTTCTTTCTTCTTTCTTTCTTTCTTTCTTTCTCTTTCTTTCTTTCTTCTTTCTTTCTTTCTTTCTTTCTTTCTTTCTTTCTTTCTTTCTTTCTTCTTTCTTTCTTTCTTTCTTTCTTTCTTTCTTTCTTTCTTTCTTTCTTTCTTTTTTCTTTCCTTTCTTTCTTTCTTTTCTTTCTTTCTTTTCTTTCTTTCTTTTTTTTCTTTCTTTTTTTTTCTTTCTTTTTTTCCTTGCGCCTCTTTGGCAGTTCAGGGGTCTTTTCTTCTCTCTTTTTTCTATCTTTCTTCTTTTTTTTCATTCTTTCCTTTTTACTCTTTTTCTCGATTTATGTATCAACTTTATTATTCTTGATTTATGTGTGAATTTATAAAATGTTAAAAATGAAGCTGTACGATAATTGGATAATTGTCATGCCGATTGCTTTGTTCTTGTACAATTGATTCTAATAAAATAAACATTTAAAAAATACATATATACCAGTTCTTGGGTACCCAAAAGGCTGGAGAAACTCAGCGGGTGCAGCAGCATCTAAGGAGCGAAGGAGATAGGCGACGTTTCGGGACGAGACCCTTCTTCAGTCCCCTCGAATCTCCAGCATCCGCAGTTCCTTCTTTAACAATATACCAGTTCTTTCCTGGCCTCCATTGTGGATTGCAAATCAGTTCGAGAACTTGTGGAAAGGATGTTTCCACTCGTGGGAGAGTCTGGGAACAGAGGCCATTGCCTCAGAGTTAAAGGATGTACCTTTAGAAAGATGAGACGGAATTTATTTAGTCAGAAGGTGGTGAATGTGTGGAATTAATTCCCACAGACGGCTCTGGAGGGCAAGTCGTTAGGTATGTTTAAGATGGAGATTGACAAATTATTGATCCGGGTGTCAGCGGATACGGGGCGAAATGCTGCCTGACCCGCTGAGTTACTCCAGCATTTTGTGTCTATCTTCAAAGTCCTAGCCCACCCACTCTCTCCCTGTTGCTCATCCCTTCACGTCCTGACAATATCCTCATAAATCTTCTCTGCACTCTTTCCAGCTTAATCTTTGGCAACATTTAGGATCAAGTGCAAGCTAAATTGTAAAAGGTCAACGATTATACAGAACTATCCAGAGTATAATGGTACTAACTAGGCCACTCGGCCTGAAAACTGTAGGCTAGCATTTGTGCTCCAGAGGAGCCTGCTCCCACCATTTTAGCTCAGTCTGGATAAATGTATTGGCCAAAAATGAACCTAAATGTACATGGGGAACTCTCTTCCCCAAATTATGTGTGTTGGAGCAGGGCAGCTAATCTAGAAATTTACCCACACTATCACTGTCGTCAATATAAAGCACCATTTCTCATACCCAGTTCCCCACCAACCCCCACTGTCACCCAGTTCTTTTCCCTTTCTCCGTTTGCTCATCTCCTTCCCCTGCCTACTCCGAGTCCCCTATTCCCCTATCCCCCCCCCCCACCATTTTACCACCTGTCATCATTCCTATCCACCTGCTATCCCTCCCTCCAGATCCACATCCCACTGCCCATCCTCCTTCCATATCAGATTCAACATCTAGACCCTGTTGTCTCCACGTCACCTCCAGCTTTTGTTAGTGTCTCCTCTTCGCATGAATCCACCAAGTCTTGTCCCATCATTGTCCCCCTCACCCCTCTTTACCAGCCTTTCCCTCTCCGTTCCATCAGTCTGAAGAAGGGTTATGACCCGAAATGTCACCAGTCCTTTCCCTCCACAGTCGCTGCCTGGCCTGATGGGTTTTTCCAACGCTTTTTGCTCAGGATTCCAGCATCCGCAGTCCCTTGTTTCTCCATCCCTGATAAATCCATGCTTTTCCAAATGGGAATAAATTCTGTCCCTCAGTATCTTGCTGGGACAACACGGAGAAGAGTGGGCCTCAAATTGATGACTCATGCAAAAGATGATCACAAAATGTATCTCGTGCAAAATACGATAACACAAATTACGTGCACCCACGCAATAGTGCACAATAGAAACATTTTCAGTGTGTCTATTGGCAGCAATTCATCAATAAGGTAGAGGTGGATCGGGCCAAGTGAATCATAAGAGCTGATTGTGCATCAAACTAAGTGAATTTACTCAGTAAATAGCCTGATCAAAGAACAGAGGAAACAGAAACTACAGCAACTTCTTTCAGTGAAAGCAGAATAATTACTTCAGAAGATTGCTGTTTGCGGAAGAAAGTTGCACATGAAAGAGTGACACGGTGGCGCAGTGGTAGAGTTGCTGCCTTACAGCGCCAGAGACCCGGCCGATCCTGACCGGGTGCTCCGGATTCCACTCACACTACAAAGATGCGGGTTTGCAGCTTAATTGGGTTTGGTAAAATTGTAAATTGTCCCTAGTGTGTGTCGGACAGCATTGGTTTGTGGGGAGCGCTGGTCGGTGTGAACTCGATGGGCCGAAGGGCCTGTTTCAGCAATGTATCACTAAAACAAAAAGCAAAATCTAAAAGAAATGCATAAAATAAATCTCAATCACTTGAATGACAAGGGAGTTACCCCATCACCTCCAATCCATGTCATTTAATCTGTTATTATATCCACTTTTTCCCATTGAAGTCTTCCAAATGAGAATGAATTCTCAACCTTCTGATTTGGACAAATGACATAATAATAGCAATTAAGCATCAGCGGCTTCATGGTAAAAGGTCAAATTATATTGTGGGATCCATCAGGTGGCAAAGTAGAGGCTAGGTTTATTCAATAGTGGACACATAGGGTTTTATCATTATGGTCGGACCCTCGGGGGTTGGATTCTTGTACGTTGGAGGTGGAGCCTCGCGGGCTGACGGAGCCCGAGGCCAACGGCCCCTGGGTCTGTGGAGCCTGCGGTTGGAGCCTGGGTCCAGGCCATGGAGTTGTCTGGAGGGGACCCCATGGTGATAGTGGAGTGGTCGGTGCAGCGGTCGTTGAGGGCGCCGACCGACGGACGAGGACAGAACACGTGGGAGTTGGGACGCCGCTGTCGGGGGAAGGAACAAAGGAGGACCCCACATGTGAGGACAACTGTGAGGAACGGGAAGGGGAGAACAAAGGGGGACCTGGCACGGGGGTACTTTGTAACTTTGTAAGCTCACTTTATGGGCAACTATTTGCATACCTTGCAAAGAATGACATTGTGCCTTGTCACGTTACAATAATGTATTAGAAACATAGAAAATAGGTGCAGGAGGAGCCCATTCGACCCTTCGAGCTAGCACCGCCATACATTGGGAGCATGGCTGATCGTCCCTAACCAATAACCCGTGCCTGCCTTCTCCCCATATCCCTTGATTCCATTAGCCCATAGAGCTCTATCTAACTCCCTCTTAAATCCATCCAGTGACTTGGCCTCCACTGCCATCTGTGGCAGGGAATTCCACAAATTCACAACTCTCCGGGTGAAAAGGTTTTTTCTCACCTCAGTCTTAAATGGCTTCCCCTTTATTCTAAGACTGTGGCCACTGGTTCTGGGAACATTTTTCCTGCATCTAGCTTGTCCAGTCCTTTTATAATTTTATATGTTTCTATAAGATCTCCCCTCATCCTTCTATACTCCAGTGAATACAAGCCTAGTCTTTTCAATCTTTCCTCATATGACAGTCCCGCCATCCCAGAGATCAATCTCATGAACCTACTGCCTCAATCACAAGAATGCCCTTCCTCAAATTAGGAGACCAGAACTGTACACAATACTCCAGATGTGGTCTCACCAGAGCCCTATACAACTGCAGAAGAACTTCTTTACTCCTGTACTGAAATCCTTTTGTTATGAAGACCAACATTCCATTAGCTTTCTTCACTGCCTGCTGTACCTGCACGCCAACTTTCAGTGACTGGTGTACAAGGACACCCAGGTCTCGCTGTACCTCCCCCTTACCTAACCTAACCCCATTGAGATAATAATCTGTCCCCTTGTTTTTGCCGCCAAAGTGGATAACATCACATTTATCAAAATTATACTGCATCTGCCACACATCTGCCCACTCACTCAACCTGTCCAGGTCACCCTGCAACCTCCTAACATCCTCTTCACAGTTCACACTGCCACCCAGCTTTGTGTCATCCGCAAACTTGCTTGTGTTGCTCCTATTTCCCTCTTCAAAATCATTTATATACAGTGGCTTGCAAAAGTATTCATACCCCTTCAACTTTTCTACATTTTGTCACGTTACAACCACAAACATAAATGTATTTTATTGGGATTTTATGTGATAGACCAACACAAAGTGGCGCATAATTGTGAAGTGGAAGGAAAATGATACATGGTTTTCAAATTTTTTTACAAATAAAAAACTGAAAAGTGTGGCGTGCAAAAGTATTCAGCCCCCTTTACTCTGATACCCCTAAATACAATCCAGTGCAACCAATTGCCTTCATAAGTCACCTAATTAGTAAATAGAGTCCACATGTGTGTAATCTAATCTCGGTATAAATACAGCTGTTCTGTGAAGGCCTCAGAGGTTTGTTAGAGAACATTAGTAAACAAACAATGTTCCTTGGGCATCATGAAGCCCAAGGAATACACTAGACAGGTCAGGGATAAAGTTGTGGAGAAGTTTAAAGCAGGGTTAGGTTATAAAAAATATCCCAAGCTTTGAACATCTCATGGAGCACTGTTCAATCCATCATCCGAAAATGGAAAGAGTATGGCACAACTGCAAACCTACCAAGACATGGCCGTCCACCTAAACTGACAGGCCGGGCAAGGAGAGCATGGATCAGAGAAGCAGCCAAGAGGCCCACGGTAACTCTGGAGGAGCTGCAGAGATCCACAGCTCAGATGGGAGAATCTGTCCACAGAACAACTATTAGTCGTGCACTACACAAATCGGGCCTTTATGGAAGAGTGGCAAGAAGAAAGCCATTGTTGAAACAAAGCCATACGAAGTCCCGTTTGCAGTTTGCCACAAACCATGTGGGGGACACAGCAAACACGTGGAAGACGGTGCTCTGGTCTGATGAGACCAAAATTGAAGTTTTTGGCATAAATGCAAAATGCTATGTGTGGCGGAAAACTAACACCGCACATCACCCTGAACACACCATCCCCACTGCGAAACATGGTGGTGGCAGCATCATGCTGTGGGGATGCTTTTCTTCATCAGGGACAGGGAAGCTGGTCAGAGTTCATGGGAAGATGGATGGAGCCAATTACAGGGCAATCTTGGAAGAAAGCCTGTTAGAGTCTGCAAAAGACTTGAGGCTGGGGCGGAGGTTCACCTTCCAGCAGGACAACGACCCTAAACATACAGCCAGAGCTACAATGGAATGGTTTAGATCAAAGCATATTCATGTGTTAGAATGGCCCAGTCAAAGTCCAGACCTAAATCCAATTGAGAATCTCTGGCAAGACTTGAAAATTGCTGTTCACAGACGCTCTCCATCCAATCTGACTGAGCGTGAGCTATTTTGCAAAAAAGAATGGGCAAATATTTCAGTCTCTAGATGTGCAAAGCTGGTAGAGACATACCCCAAAAGACTTGCAGCTGTAATTGCAGTGAAAGGTGGTTCTACAAAGTATTAACTCAGCGGGGCTGAATACTTTTGTACGCCACATTTTTCAGTTTTTTATTTGTAATAAAATTTGGAAACCATGTATCATTTTCCATCCACTTCAACAATTATGCACCACTTTGTGTTGGTCTATCACATAAAATCCCAATAAAATACATTTACGTTTGTGGTTGTAACGTGACAAAATGTGGAAAAGTTTAAGGGGTATGAATACTTTTGCAAGCCACTGCATATGGTAAACAGTTGCGTCCCCAACACCAAACCTTGTGGCACTCCGCTTGCCACTGCCCGCCGTTCTGAAAAGGACCCATTCACTCCTGCTCTTTGCTTCCTGTCTGCCAAACAATTTTCAATCCATGTCAACACCCTACCCCCAATACTATGTGCTCTAATTTTAGTCACCAGTCTCCCCTGTGGGACCTTATCAAAGACTTTCTGAAAGTCTGGATACACTACATCCACTGGCTCCCCTTCACCCATTTTACTTGACACATCCACAAAAAATTCCAAAAGATTAGTCAATCATGATTTCCCTTTCATAAATCCATGGTGACTTGGACAAATCCTTAGCTACCCTCCAATCTACAGGAACTGATCCTGAATCTATTGAACATTGGAAAATGATCACCAACGCATCCACTATTTCTAGAGCCAACTCCCTGAGGACCCTGGGATGCGGACCATCAGGCCCAGGGGATTTATCATTCTTCAGTTCCATTAGCCTACCCAATACTATTTCTCGCCTAATGAAAATTTATTTCAGTTCCTCTACCCAGTTAGATCCTCTGTCCTCCAGTACATCTGGGAGATTGTTTGTGTCTTCCTTAGTGAAGACAGATCCGAAGTACCTGTTCAACTCTTCTGCCATTTCCTTGTTACCCATCATCATTTCACCGTGTCTGTTTTCAAGGGACCCACATTTGACTTTGCTTCTCTTTTTCCCTTAACATATCTAAAGAAGCTTTTACTGTCCTTTATATTCCTGGCCAGTTTCCCTTTGTACTTCATCTTTGCCCATTTTGTTTCCTTCTGTTGTCTTATGAAAGTTTCCCAATCCTCTGGCTACTCTTTGCTGTGTTATACATCTTTTCTTTTAGTTTTATTCTATCCCTAACTATTCTTGTCAGCCACGGTTGCCTCCCCTTAGAATCTTTCTTCATTTTTGGAATGAAATGATCCTGCGCCTTCCGGATTATGCTCAGGAATTCCTGCCATTGCTGTTCTACCGTCATTCCTGCTAGGATCACTTTCCAGTCTACTTTGGCCAGCTCCCCTCTCATGCCTTCATAGTCCCCTTTGTTCAACTGCATCACTGCCACTTCCTATTTAACGTTCTCCTTCTCAAATTGCAGATTAAAACTAATCATATTATGATCACTACCTCCTTTACCTCGAGTTCTCTTATCATATCTGGTTCATTGGACAACACTAAATCCAGAATTGCCTTTTCTCTGGTCATCTCCAATTCAATTCAATTATTCAAATCAATGTCTCAAATGATGCCACACGTGTTTCTCTCACACCTACAATCAATTCCTTTACCAATAAAAACTCCATTAAAGTAGCAAACATTGACAAAATTTATTTCTGCTTTAAAATGATTCATTGACTTGGCCTCCACAGCCTTATGTGGCAATGAATTCCACAGATTCATCACCGACTAAAGACATTCCTGCTCATCTCCTTCCTCAAGGAACGTCCTTTAATTCTGAGGCTATGGCCACTGGCCCTATCCTCTCCTACTAGTGAAAACATTCTCTTCTCATCCACTCTATCCAAGCCTTTTGCTATTCGGGTCAGATTGCTTCTTCAAACTGTAGACAATAGACAATAGACAATAGGTGCAGGAGGAGGCCATTTGGCCCTTCGAGCCAGCACCGCTATTCAATGTGATCATGACTGATTATCCCCAATCAGTACCCCGTTCCTGCCTTCTCCCCATATCCCCCGGCTCCGCTATTTTTAAGAGCCCTATCTAGATCTCTCTTGAAAGCATCCAGAGAACCTGCCGCCACCGCGCTCATGCAGAGAATTCCACAGACTCACCACTCTCTGTTAGAAAAAGTGTTTCCTCATCTCCGTTCTAAATGGCTTACTCCTTATTCTTAAACTGTGGCCCCTGGTTCTGGACTCCCCCAACATCGGGAACATGTTTCCAGCCTCTAGCATGCCCAAACCCTTAACAATCTTATCCCCTCAATCTCCTTATCAATGAGATGCCCTCTCATGCCCTCTCAGGGAGATTTGCAAAGGCTACTGGGGAGACTTTAAACTAGAAAGGCTGGGGGGAGGGACTCGGGTAGAGGGGGCTAGGGGTCAGGGTGTGGGGCAAGAGGCAGAGAAGGGAAGCACTCGGATCCAAAATGTAGGCGAGAAAGATGAAAAAAATAATAGACAGAGAATAAGGGATGGTGGGTTTCTAAAATGTGTATATTTTAATGCTAGGAGCATTGTAAGTAAGGTGGACGAACTTAGAGCCTGGATTGACACCTGGAAATATGATGTTGTGGCAATCAGTGAAACATGGTTGCAGGAGGGCTGTGATTGGAAACTAAATATTCCAGGATTTCGTTGCTTCAGGTGTGATAGAATTGGAGGGATCAGAGGGGGAGGTGTTGCATTGCTTGTCAGAGAAGATATTACAGCAGTGCTTTGGCAGGATAGATTAGAGGGCTCGTCTAGGGAGGCTATTTGGGTGGAACTTAGAAGTGGGATCGGTGTAGCAACACTTTTAGGGGTGTATTATAGACCGCCAAATGGGGAGCGTGAATTGGAAAACAAATATGTAAGGAGATAGCAGATATTAGTAGTAAGCACAAGGTAGTGATTGTGGGAGATTTCAATTTTCCAAAAATAGACTGGGAAAACACATTCTGTAAATGGGCTGGATGGTTTGGAGTTTGTAAAATGTGTGCAGGATAGTTTTTTGCAGCAGTACATAGAGGTATCGACCAGAGAAGGGGCAGTGCTGGACCTCCTGTTCGGAAATGAGGCAGGTCAGGTGACGGAGGTATGCGTTGGTGAGCACTTCGGGACCAGTGATCACAATACCATTAGTTTCAATATAATTATGGAGAGAGTCAGAACTGGGACTAGGGTGGAGATTTTTGATTGGAGAAAGGCTAACTTTGAGGGAATGCGTAAGGATTTTAAAGGAGTGAATTGGGACACTTTGTTTCATGGGAAGGATGTAGAAGATAAATGGAGGACATTTAAAGGGGAAATTGTAAGAGTACAGAATCTTTATGTCCCTGTTAGGTTGAAAGGAAATAGTAAATATTGGAAAGAGCCATGGTTTCAAGGGAAATTGGACACTTGTTTCGAAAAAAAGAGAGATATCTACAATAATTATAGGAGGCATGGAGTAAATGAGGTGCTAGAGGAGTATAAAGAATGTAAAAAGAATCTTAAGAAAGAAATTAGGAAGGCTAAAAGAAGATATGAGGTTGCTTTGGCAAGAAAGGTGAAAGTAAACCCAAAGGGTTTCTACGCTATATTAATAGCAAAAGGATAACGAGGGATAAAATTGGACCATTAGAGAACCAGAATGGACAGCTATCTGCAGAGCCAAAAGAGATGGGGGAGATATTGAACAATTTCTTTTCTTCGGTATTCACCAAGGAGAAGGATATTGAACTCGGTGAGTTAAGGGGAAAAAGTAGAGTAGCTATGGAAACTATGAGATTCAAAGAGGAGGAAGTACTGACACTTTTGAAAAAATATAAAAGTGGATAAGTCTCCAGGTGCTGACAGGATATTCCCTAGGACATTGAGGGAAGTTAGTGTACAAATAGCAGGAGCTATGACAGAAATATTTCAAATGTCATTAGAAACGGGAATAGTGCCGGAGGATTGGCGTACTGCGCATGTTGTTCCATTGTTTAAAAAGGGTTCAAAGAATAAAACCTAGCAATTATAGACCTATTAGTTTGACGTCAGTGGTGGGCAAATTAATGGAAAGGATACTTAGAGATAATATATATAAGCATCTGGATAAACAGGGTCTGATCAGGAACAAATCATGGATTTGTGCCTGGAAGTTCATGTTTGACAAACCTTCTTGAATTTTTTGAAGCGGTAACTAGGGAAATTGATGAGGGTAAAGCAGTGGATGTTATCTATATGGATTTCAGTAAGGCCTTTGACAAGGTTCCCCATGGAAGGTTGGTTAAGAAGGTTCAATCTTTGGGTGTTAATGGCAGAGTAGCAAGATGGATTCAACAGTGGCTGAATGGGAGATGTCAGAGAGTAATGGTGGATGGCTGTTTGTCAGGTTGGAAGCCGGTGACCAGTGGGGTGCCTCAGGGATCTGTGTTGGGTCCACTGTTGTTTGTCATGTACATCAATGATCTGGATGATGGGGTGGAAAATTGGATAAGTAAGTATGCAGATGATACTAAGATAGGTGGTGTTGTGGATAATGAAGTAGATTTTCAAAGTCTACAGAGAGATTTGGGCCATTTGAAAAAAGTGGGCTGAAAGATGGCAGATGGAGTTTAATGCTGATAAGTGTGAAGTGCTACATCTTGGCAGGACAAATCAAAATAGGACGTACATGGTAAATGGTAGGGAATTGAGGAATGCTGTGGAACAGAGGGATCTAGGAATAACTGTGCATAGTTCCCTGAAGGTGGAATCGCATGTAGATAGGGTGGTAAAGAAAGCCTTTGGTGTGCTGGCCTTTATAAATCAGAGCATTGTATATAGGAGTAGGGAAGTAATGTTAAAAATTGTACAAGGGATGGGGTACTTTGTGTCCCTTGGTACTTTTTATGTTTGAAAGATGAGCACCAGTAATTTGGAATGAAGAGTTTAAATGGCCTCTTACTTCACATAAGATTTTCCACCATTGTGAGACATGGCGGTGCAGAGATAGAGCTGCTGCCTTACAGCCCCAGAGATCCGCGTTCGATCCTGCCTATGGGTGCTGTCTGTATGGAGTCTATACGTTCTCCCCGTGACCTGCATGGGTTTTCCTTGGGTGCTCCGGTTTCCTCCCACATTCCAAAGACGTATAGGTTTGTAGGCTAATTGCCTGAGATAAAGCCTGAAGAAGAGTCTGGACCCGAAACGTCACCTATTCCTTTTCTCCAGAGATGCTGCCTGACCTGCTGAGTTACTCCAGTATTGTGTGTCTATCGTCAGTGGAAACCAGCATCTGCAGTTCAGTTCCTTCCTTCACACGAGTATCTGGACGACTTGGCTTTCATTCTGAATTCCTGCAAGTTCTCAACCATAAAATCTTGCAATTTCATCTCCCACCCGCACCACAATTTCTTTCTGTGAACCCCAAATACTTAAGCTGGGGTTTCTTTGGATGAAAATGGACTGAAGCAATGATGGAGATACCTGTCAGAAGATGCTGAACCCAACCCAGACTGGGTTATCAAACCCGCCGACAAGGGAGGTGCCGTGGTAGTCTGGCGCGTCGATCTCTACAAAGCGGAGGCCATGCGCCAACTCTCGGACACCTCCTCCTACTTACCCCTGGACCATGACCCCACTGACGAACACCAGGCCACCATCTCGAGCACCATAACCGACTTCATCAGCTCCGGCTCCCTACCCCCCCGAGCCTCCGACCTCATCGTTTCCCAGCCCCGCACGGCCCGATTTTACCTTCTCCCCAAAATCCACAAACCCGACTGCCCTGGCAGACCCATTGTCTCTGCCTGTTCATGCCCCACCGAACACATTTCCACATACCTTGACGCCATCCTATCCCCCTTTGTTAAATCCCTCCCCACCTGTTCAAGACACCTCAGACACTCTCCGTCGGCTCCGTGCATTCCATTCTCCAGGCCCCCATCCTCTCATCTTTACCATGGACGTCCAGTCACTCTACACCTCCATCCCCCACCAGGACGGTCTCAAAGCCCTCCGGTTCTTCCTCGACCAGAGGAGCAACCCATACCCGTCCACTGACACCCTCCTCCGCCTAGCGGAGTTGGTCCTCACCCTCAATAACTTCTCTTTTGATTCCTCCCATTTCCTCCAAACACAAGGCGTAGCTATGGGCACACGCATGGGCCCCAGCTACGCTTGCCTCTTTGTTGGGTACGTCGAACAATCCTTGTTCTCGGCGTACCAGGGCCCCATCCCCGACCTCTACCTCCGTTACATCGATGACTGCTTTGGTGTCACCTCCTGCACCCACACACAACTGACTGACTTCATCCACTTCACCACTGTAGAGAAGGTACACAGACACCTTAAAGTCTTCACTACTTTATTAAGCATACATTATATATATAGCCAGATGATCTATATCGGTGAGACCAAGCGGAGGCGTGGCGATCGTTTCGCCGAACACCTCCGCTCGGTCCGCAAAAACCAACCCGACCTCCCGGTCGCTCAGCACTTCAACTCCCCCTCCCATTCCGTATCCGACCTCTCGGTCCTGGGCCTCCTCCATGGCCAGAGTGAGCAACACCGCAAGTTGGAGGAACAGCACCTCATATTCCGCTTGGGGAGTCTGCATCCTTTGGGCTTGAACATTGAATTTTCTCAATTCTGTTAACCCCTGCTGTCTCCTCCCCCTCCCACCTCTCCCTCAGCCCTCGGGCCCTGGCATTCCCTCTATCTCTATCTCCCTCCCCCACCCTAGTCGCACTAGCTTCTCATTTTCACACCACAAACAGCTTACAATGGCTTGTTCCCTTTATCATCGATACTTTTTTGCATTTCTTTCATTCATTGTTCTTTATCTCTCCACATCACCGTCTATATCTCTCGTTTCCCTGATCCCTGACCAGTCTGAAGAAGGGTCTCGACCCGAAACGTCGCCTATCTCCTTCGCTCCTTAGATGCTGCTGCACCCGCTGAGTTTCTCCAGCTTTTTGTGTAACCCCTGCTCATTATGGTGACAGGGTCTAAGCACTCTCTATGTGAATCGTTGATGCAACCTGACTCTTCAACCTCGTTGCAATTTATTTCCTAAGCAAAATCAATATTGAAACTCACAGTTAATGTTGGGGCTGCTTCTCACTTAAGTTCTGAAAGAAGATTTGGTAGATTAACATTCCTTTGGTATTCATAAGGGACACAATAGATACATTAACCATTATTCTCGATTATACAATGTTGGAATGATAATCAAGAAAGTGGTACTTCGAAAGTAAACTTTTATCCTCTGTTATAATATGCCAGAAGTTCCTAAAGATGGGCATCCAGAAGGTCAGAACCATTATATTTAGTTCCCTATCAGAAGATCTTTGCACTTGGTCCAAGTTCACCGCTACTCCTGTATATCGGCGAGACCAAGTGCGGGCTCTGTAATCGTTTCGCTGAACTCCTCCACTCAGTCCGCCTAGACCTACATGATCTCCTGGTCGCTAAACGCTTTAACTCCCCTCCCATTTCCATACTGACCATTCTGTCCTGGGCCTCCTCCACTGTCAGAGTGAGGCCCAGCGCAAATTGGAGGAACAGCTTCTCATATTTTGCTTGGGCAGCTTACAATCACGCAGTATGAATATTGACTTCTTTTTTTGTAATAATATTTTTATTAGAAGTAATCCATCATAACAACGGTATAACAACTTTTCAAATACACAACCAACTTATTTCAATAAGTATACGAATGTTACGAATAATTCTTATAAACTTCTATTTTTTAGAAAGTAGAAAAATAAAAGAATAGATTTTAATCAATAAGAATAGTGATTAAATAATAATTTTGATTATATAGAGAGAGAAAGGGAAGAGAGAAAAATATATATATTCTTGTTATATATATTTAATTAAAACAAAGTATATATATTTAAAAAAGTAGATTATAGTATACATCTTAATAGTGAATAACACAATTTCAAATAACGATATCAATAGAGACATGTATACAAATCAAACAAAAAACAGAGTTATTTTCATCTAATCCTGCTGGGTACCCATTGAGTTGTGATGCTAAGAACAGCTACCCCTTCAAATATTATGTATATGGAGACCATATCTGTTCAAAGAGTTCGTATTTGTCCATTAGGACAAATCTGATTCTTTCCAAATGCAACTTCTCCAACATTTCCACTGTCCACATTTTAATTGTGGGGGATGAATATTGACTTCTCTAACTTCCATGCTTTTCTTCTCTCTCCATCCCACCTCCATCCTAGTTCTCTGCCCAGTCTGCCTTGTTGTCACCTTCCCCGAGCTAACAATAATCTATTCTACACTTTCCTTTACATCGTCCCCTGTGATGTCTCGGTTCCACGCCTCATCCTTCCATATCTCTTGTTTCCCTCTCCCCTGACTCAGTCTGAAGAAGGGTCTCAACCTGAAACATCACCCATTCCTTCTATCCAGAGATGTTGTCTGTCCCGCTGAGTTACTCAACATTTTGTGTCTGTTACTACTACTGGATCAGGTTAAATGATCTCTCTAAGCACCAGCATGCTGTTTTCTCTGCATCAATGATCTTTCTCTCCTGGGCCTCCTCCACTGTCAGTCAGGCCACATGCAAATTGGAGGAACAGCACCTCATATTTTGCTTGCAACCCAGTGGTATTAATATTGATTTCTCTACTTGAATTAAACCTTGTTTTCCCACCCCTCTCCGTCCCTCCCCCACCCTATTAATCGTACTCATTTCACTGTCATCCTGTTGAGTTTCACTGTCTGTATAACTCGTTATCACCGAGCCCACAGCCAACAATGGACCATTGTGGGCTCCACCGTTCCTTGATCATTATTACTTTTTGCATATCCTTTATTCATTTGTTCTACAGGTATATCTCTCTAAATCACCGTCTCCAGCCTTTTGTGTACCCTCGATTCTCCAGCATCTGCAGTTCCTTCTTTAACACTTTGTCTATATCTCTTGTTTCCTTTTCCCCTGACTCAGTCTGAAGAAGGGTCTTGACACAAATCATCACCTTTTCTCCAGAGATGCTGCCTGACCTGTTGAGTTACTCCAGCTTTATGTGTCTATCTTAGGTTTAAATCAGCATCTACAGTTCCTCCCGCAGTCCAAAGATGTACAGGTTTGTATGTTAATTGGCTTGGTATAAATGCAAAATTGTCCCTTGTGTGTGCAGGGTAGTGTTAAGGGCCTGTCCCATTAAAGGGCCTGTCCCACTTACGCGACCTTTACAAGCGACTGCCGGCACCCGTCATAGGTCGCCGAAATGTTCAACATGATGAAAATTCAGCGGCAAACACGAAAGACTCTTTGGAGACCTCTCATGACCCTACAGGCTGTCTGGTCATGAGAGGTCTCCTGCGGTCGTGAGAGACCACCCGCAACATGAGGCCAGGGGTCACTTGTATGGTCGTGAGAGGTCGCCGGTGGATTTTCAACATGTTAAAAATTGTGGCGACCTATCACGGGTGCCGGCAGTCGCATGTAAAGGTCGCGTCAGTGGGACAGGCCCTTCAGGCTATTTTTAGGCGACTGCCGGCGACTGTCATGGTCGTGGCAGGTTGCCGAAAAGCCAGTGACTGGACCCCCCTTCGACATAAAATTTGAAATAGAATCATTACTTTAACAACAAAAAATAAACAAAGTCAGCACCGGCGACAACCTACATCACGAGGCGACAACCTACGTTAACCTGGCAACAATTACGACAGCACCTACATCAGTAGAAGTCAAGCTACGCTCATTGGCGTCAAACCCACTGTCACCGACTGTCTCCACAAAATTTTCAACATGTTGAAAATCCAGCGGCGACCAGAAAAACGCTACAACTCTTCGGGCGACGGAGGAGACTACTCACGACCAGACAGGCGACACCCCAGCGACTGTGTGGCAACAGCCTAGTCATCTGTAGTCGCCTAAAAAATAGCCTAAGTGGGATAGTCCCTTTAATGTGCGGGGATTGCTGTTTGGTGCAGACATGGTGGGCCGAAGGGCCTGTTTCCACGCTGTACCTCTAAACTAAACTAAACTGAGTTTGGCAGCTAATCTGTTCAAACAGCACGATGACAACAGCACAATGAACTGAGAAGAAATTTCAAACACTTCTTGTAAATCGATGTGGAAATTCCTTACTGATTAATATAGTCTTTAACTCAGCAGGACAGGCAGCATCTCTGGAGAAAAGGAATAGATGATGTTTCGGGTCGAGACCCTTCTTCAGACTGAGAGTCAACCCTTTCCTCTGAAGAAGGGACTTGACCCAAACTGTCACATAGAAATATAGAAACATAGAAAATAGGTGCAGGAGTAGGCCATTCGGCCCTTCGAGCCTGTACCACCATTCAATATGATCACGGCTGATCTTCCAACTCAGTATCCCGTACCTGCCTTCTCTCCATACCCCCTGATCCCTTTAGCCACAAGGGCCACATCTAACTCCCTCTTAAATATAGCCAATGAACTGGCCTCAACTACCTTCTGTGGCAGAGAATTCCAGAGACTCACCACTCTCTTTGATGAATATTTTTATTAATTGTAAATACATATTAATAGAAAATACTTCTTACATACATTCGTAATATTATTAATATACACATTTAAGACTTATTTATATTTCTATACATTTTTTTTATGTAAGAAAAGATAGAGAAAAATAATATAGAGATAAGAAATCAAAAATAAAGAAGTGAATGGAGTATTAAAAAGTTATCCATCGTTGGAGATATATCCATGATTTGTTATACGTATTTCTTCATCTATTCCATTATT
The DNA here is from genome assembly GCA_035221665.1 of Okamejei kenojei. Taxonomy (NCBI): domain Eukaryota; kingdom Metazoa; phylum Chordata; class Chondrichthyes; order Rajiformes; family Rajidae; genus Okamejei; species Okamejei kenojei. The sequence continues at coordinate 4,796,458 of CM069136.1, forward strand.
CAGGTTTCAGTCAGGCTCTCGTACCGAGCCATTTTGACCCTTTAGATATTCAATGTATGGAGACCATATTCCTCTGCAAAGATCCAACCTGTCCATTAGGACAAGCCTCAATCTTTCCAGATGAAGTGTCTCCGACATTCCTGTAATCCACATTTTGATTGTGGGGGATGTAGGACCTTTCCAGAATTTTAATATTAATTTTTTCCCAATTATTAAACTATAATCAATAAAAATTATTTGATTCGTTGTTATTAATTGATCTGTTTCCAGTATTCACCACTCTCTGTGTGAAAAATGTTTTCCTCATCTCGGTCCTAAAGGAATTCCCCCTTATCCTTCAACTGTGACCCCTTGTTCTGGACCTCTCCAACATCGGGAACAATCTTCCTGCATCTAGCCTGTCCAACCCCTTAAGAATTTTGTATGTTTCTATAAGATCCCCCTCAATCTTGTAAATTCTAGCGAGTACAAGCCGAGTCACCTATTCCTTTTCTCCAGAGATTCTGCTTGACCCGCTGAGTTACTCCAATTTTTGTGTCTAGCTTCGGAGTAAACCAGCATCTGCAGTTCCTTGCTACACAACAGTTTGTGTTGTTGGCCTATTTTGGCAAGAGTCATGCAATATGTCTGCCTCTCAGCAATAAATCAACGTCACAGAGAATCCAATCGGTCTGCCAGACAAAGGTCACAAGATGTAAACGTGTATGAAAATAAACTAATACCTATTGATGTGTCTCAATGTATCTTGTAAAGTAATCACACAACATGAGGCAAAGTATTTGTTATTCATAAAGTCTCAAAATCTACAGCCAGACCTGTATCAAATGCTCATTATTCCATCTCTGTAGCAAGGTCCTCTCTTAACTCACTCTTTTTAGCTTGTGTCCACTCTATTTCTTCTACCATTCCTCGACCAGAGTCCTACACGTCATTGTCCAAAAATACAATTGCAGGATTGCCCAACTACCACTTCTCCTCATCTATAACAGGTTACAAGTACATAGCAGCTTGAACATTGTAAAGGAAATAGAGGGTAGAAACGAGGAACCGCAGAGAGACACAAAATGCTGGAGTAACGCAGTGGATCAGGCAGCATCGCTGGAGGACATGGTTGGGCGACATTTTGGATCATAACCTTGTTGTCGATCATAGGATTAAAAAATATCAGTTTATCTCAAATGCGGCCAAGTGGTAAAATAAACAAACCCTACTGTCTCCAGTAATGTTCAATAGCCACTATACTGTTGGGTGCTGATCTAATTCTAATTATCGCTGTGGTTGCAACTTCTCCTGCACTATTATAATAATAATAATAACTTTATTACGGACTCAAGGTCCAGACAAGGGGCAACATTACATTAAAAATGCATTGCATATCAAATATCATAAATATATATAAAATCATGGTAAATCACATAAAAACATCATAATTTATATATTTAAAAAACCCACAATACTGAAGTTAAAAATCCAGAGTAAAAGATGATCAATGTCGTACAACGAGACAACGATACCAGTGTCTCCACAACTGGGATTCATAGCGTGTAGTGCTAACCCTTATGTTTGTCAAGGCCACAATAAGCACATTTTTAGAGTCATTTATCCTGCAAATGAATTTATACATGTGGTGTCTTAGGATAGCTTCTAGAGTACTGACTCCTGCAGCCACAAACATATTACTGGCACTACACCATCTTGGTTGCCTTAGCAGTGTTCTCATGGCATCGTTATATGCCACCTTTAGTCTCTGCATACTTGTCTTTAAAATAGTTCGACCACAGGTGCGCAGTGTTAGAGGGGTGTGCAGTATGCTCTAAATAGCGACATCTTCACCACATCTGCACACGCACCAAATTTACGCAAGAGGATATTCGCCTGTATATACAGCATGCGTCGTTGCCTATAAATATCCTCATCATCTGTCATTTGTTCTGTAATAATATGCCCTAGATATTTTATCTTATTACAGACATTAAGATTGTTGTCAGACAATTTAAAATCAGGATTATTTTAGGCTTTTATCCTCTTTGGTTCTACAGACCATAACAGCACTCTTACTAGCATTATATTTAATGTCATGTTCCACACCATACACGGAACATGCAGTAAGGAGCTGCTGGAGACCAGCGCTAGATGGACTAAAGACCACAAGATCATCTGCATACATAATATGGTTCACTAAAATATTACCAATCACGCACCCAGTGTTACAGGCTTTCAATTGTTTAGACAGATCATCAATATATCGATTAAAAAGGACTGGGGACAAAATTCCCCCTTGTCTAACACCATTGCTAACCCCAAATGGGCCTGAGACCCTATTGCCCCATTTTATTTGTGTAGTACCAGTAGGCCAGAATTCTAACAATGTATTTAGGCACCCCTCTTTGACGCATTTTACCAAACAGCTTTCTGTGATTAACACGGTCAAAGGCTTTGTGGAAGCATCAATAAAACAAATAAGGATTGAAGAGTTTTTGCCTCTATATTTGTTTACAATCTCCTTTGGGGCATATATGCATAAGTCAGTGCCATGTTTAGCTTTTAAGCCAAACTGGTTATCATAGCCAAACTATTGCCAATGATCGGGTTAGGAGCATTTCAGCTGCCAAAGTTGAAAATTTATATTGATTGTTTATGTCTGTCAGACATTAATATGGCTTGACAAATGTAAAACTCAAGAACACTTAGGAAAACATTTTCAAACAATTTATTATTTGGATTTTTTTAAATCAGTTCTGACAGTCTTACTGATGAACAATTAGGGGAATTCAGCTTTGAGGACCAATGTTTCACCATTCAAACAGACTACAACTGCTCTATCTTCAGTCTGAAGAAGGGTCCCAACTCGAAAAGTCACCCATTCCTTCTCTCCAGAGATACTGGCTTGACCCGTTGAGTTTCTCCAGCATTTACTCCAGTCTATCTTCGGTTTAAACCAGCATCTGCGGTTCTTTCCCACCGAAATGCTCTGTATCTATATTCCAGTTATCTTTCTTCCATATATTTTTCACTTGAGCAAAGGGCTTTGCTCCATCTACTACACTCCACATTCTTATATGATATAGGATACAATAGTGGCATTTAAAGAGGCTTTTGGATACGCACGTGGATATACAGGGAAAGGAAGGACATGGGTCATGAGCAGTCAGAGGAAATACAGTTTAATTTGGCATCACGTGGGCATGGACAATGTGGGCTGAAGGGCCTGTTCCTGTGCTGCACTGTTCTATGTTCCATGTTCTAAGGAGACTATTTGTCCCATTGAATCTATGCTATCTCTACGGATCAACTCAAATCCCCTACCAATTTTCCCTGAAACATATTCTCCCCACATTGCCATGTGCTCCCCCCTTGCACCCAAGATCCTACTATTCCCCTACCCCAGGGCTAATTTATGATAGTTAAATAATCTGCCAACCCGCACATCTTTGGGATGTGGAGAGAAACTGGAGTCCCAAGCAGTCCCAGAGGGAACGTGCAAACTCTACATGGACCGCCATGAACGTCAGATTTAAACCTAGGCTGCTGGCGCTGTGGGCCACAGCTCCGCTCACTGTGCCACTGAGCTGCCCTTTAATTATCCAAAGCCTTGGATTAGATTTTCTCTTAATCTTCCGTATTAGAAGAAACACACGCAGCCTGTCCTCACAATTAAAAAATGTTTGACCGATAACATTCTGGAAAATCCATGCCGAAGGTAAAAAGTATTAATGAAAAATGCTCACTTTAGCAAGCAAATATACTGCAATGAATTATACACACACACACACACACACACACACACACACACACACACACACACACACACACACACACACACACACACACACACACATACACATACACACACACACACACACACACATACACACACACACACACACACACACACACGCACGCACGCACGCACACACACACACACACACACACACACACACACACACACACACACACACACACATCTATACACACACAAACACATCTATACACACACACACACACACACACACACACACACACACACACACACACACACACACACACACACACACATATAATTCTTATTGCAGTATATTTGCAATATATATATATATATGTATACTGCAATTGCACACGTGTATATATATATATATATATATATATATATATATATATATATATATATAGAGAGAGAGAGAGAGAGAGAGGGGGGGAGAGAGAGCAAGAGAGGGGGGAAAGAGAGGGGGAGAGAGAGGGAGAGAGAGGGGGAGAGAGAGAGAGAAAGAGAGAGGACACAAAATGCTGGAGTAAGGGTTTTGACCCAAAACGTCACCCATTCCTTCTCTCCAGAGATGCTGCCTGACCCGCTGAGTTACTCCAGCATTTTGTGTCTACCTTCGATTTAAACCAGCATCTGCAGTTCTTTCCTTCATGAGAAAGAGATGGAGTTGGTCTGAAGAAGGGACTTAACCCCGAAACGTCACCCATTCCTTATTTAGACATGCTGCCTGTCCCGCTGAGTTACTCCAGCTTTTTGTGTCTCTCTTCTGGAGTTTGGTAGAAATGGGTTCAGATCATGGGCAGCTGATTGGCAAGATCTTCTCTGATGTATATCCACAATGATTCATCACACCTCAAATACTGAAGCCTCTTTGCTTGTCCCAGTCACATATATACCAGCTTAAGGGGTGAAAGGGTGAGTGAGGCACAGAGTGGAAGAGTGTTCAGGAAACATTATTATTGAAAGAGGGCTTGTTACCATGCAACTGGGAAGGACCATGATACCATTAAAAATGCCAGTTTTGAGCTAATGAATGTATAGGTGGATGTCAGGATGTTGACTATGGTGGCAATTAGGTAGGAACGATTCTATTATTATCCATGATGGTAAACCTAACCAGAATGTTTGTTCAATGCAACTGCTTGGTTTGTGTTGGTATCTGCAAATAACTTGATCCACCACACAAATCAAATGGGGATAAGGGGAAACCAATTACGAAGATAAATTAAAGTTACAATAGTAAAATCAGATTCAGGATGACTGAATCACCCTGCCACAACCAGAGAGCAGTGTTGAACTACTGGCTACAGTGTGCAGTGGACAGCATATTGACTGGTTGCATCACAGCCTGGTTCAGCAACTTGAATGCACAGGAGTGAACAAGACTGCAAATGGTTGTGAACACTGCCCGGTCCAACGCCGGCTCCGACCTACCCACCATCGAAGGGATTTACAGGAGTCGCTGCCTCAAAAAGGCTGCCAGCATCATCAGAGACCCACATACCCTGGCCATATACTCATTGCACCCCTGTCATTGGGAAGAAGGTACAGGGGCCTGAGAACTGTAATGTCCAGGTTCAGGAGCAGCTTTTTCCCTACAGCCATTCGGCTATTAAACACTACAGCCTCAATGACATAGACTATTATTGTTATTATTGAACTATTATTGTTTGCTCTTTTACATATGTGTGCATGTATATGTATATATATATATGATCTATATATATGTGTATTTATGCACACATGAAACGTATCTTTTCTCTCTCATTTATTATATTGTTTACAGTGTAATATGTTTACATGTTTATTGTGCTGTAGCAAGTAAGAATTTCATTGTCCTATCTGGGACATATCGCAATAAAACACGTTTGGCTCTTGACTCTGGATGACCCTTGGACTATCTTTGATCGGACTTTGCTGGCTTTGCCTTGCACTAAAGGTTATTCCCGTATTATAAATCCACACACTGTAAATGGATTGATTGTAATCATGTATTGTCTTTCTGCTGACTGGTTAGCTTGCGACAAAATCTTTTCGCTGTACCTCGGTACACGTGACAATAAGCGAAACTGCAATTCATACAGAAGGGAAGGCGAGTGCTCCGTCCACTTTTGTAAGGTTGGTGGAAGGACATTTCTATACGGCTTTCAATGAATTGTTGGGTAAATCAGATCTTAAAGAACTGCCTGATTAATTCCACCCCTGCACTCTTTCCCAGACCCTGATACTCTCCCCAAAAGATTTATCGAGATACTCATTTGAAAGCTACAGTTAAATATCCTTTGTGTAGGAAGGAACTGCAGATGCTGGTTTAAATCAAAGGTAGACACAAAATGCTGTAGTAACTCAGCAGGTCAGGCAGCATCTCTGGAGAGAGGGAATGGGTGACGTTTCAGGTTGAGACCCTTCTTCGGATTCAGATTCAGAGTTTAAAGAAGGGTCTCGACCCGAAACGTTAAATATCCTTTCACTGTTCTTTCAGGAAGTGGAGTCAGATTAATCCTTGTTAGAAGTGATTAAAAGGCACCTTTTCCTTTATTGTCTGTGCCAGTTCTTTATATATATATATATATATATATATATATATATATATATATATATATATAGCACTTTGTGTAATTTTTGCAATTTTAAATCATATTGATTTACAATTCTATTCAAGTTCCCATTCTTTTCAATTACCATTTGGCAATAATTTTCAAACAACTGGAGAATTTGCCTGAGGCAAGGAATGTTGAAGGATAGGTCTGTCAGCATTCTGTAAGAATCTCATGCAGCAAAGAACAAGCTGTCCCATATATGTTATGATACTTTAGTGGAGTAGGAAGGGACCGATGCACTGCCAGAGATGTTACTTTACTGATAAAAGTTCATGTTCACAAGTTCTCAGAGCAGAATTCCATCAAGTCTACTCCGCCATTCAACCATGGCCGATCTATCTTTCCCTCGCAACCCCATTCTCCTGCCTTCTCCCTGTAGCCGTGGCCTTCACAGCCGTCTGTGGCGATGGATTCCACAGCTTCACCACCCTCTGACTAAAGAAATTCCTCCTCACCCCCTTTCCAAAGGTACCTCCTTTTATTCTGAGGCTATGACCTCTGGTCCTGGACTCCCCCGCTGGTGGAAACATTCTCTCCACATCCACCCTATCCAGGCCATACTATTTGTTCACCCTATCCAGGCCTTTCACTGTCAATTGAATATAAAATATTATGTGGTCTAGAGACATGAGTGTTTAAAAGTCACATGCACCTGCGATGGAACAGTTAAATTTTTACTTGCTGCAGCTTTATAGCTCCTTTATTGACACAACAGCGCACAAATAAATATATGATAGTCAATAATATAAGAAGTTAATGCTAGATCAGCAAAATCAAAGTACATAGTGCAACCAAAACAACATCCACCGTAGATCATAGTTGATAAGGTAAGATTGTGGTGGGTTTTGTGCAGTGTTCAAAAGTCTGTTGGTTGCTACTTTAAAAGGCAGGAAATATCTCTCCCTGTTGTTCCTCAACCAACATCACTTAAGAAGAACATGTAAAAAGATTTTGGGATCCTTTACAGAGATTCTTAACAAGGAATGTGCAGGAAAGAACTGCAGATGCTGGTTTAAATCAAAGGTAGACACAATATATCTTGTAACTCAGCGGGACAGGCAGCTTCTCTGGAGAGAAGGAATGGGTGACGTGTCGGGTGAGTCTGAAGAAGGGGTGTCGACCCGAAACGTCACCCGTTCCTTCTCTCCAGAGATGCTGCCTGTACCGCTGAGTTACTCCAGCATTTTGCGTCCACCTTCTTAACAAAGAACGTTGTCAAGCATCATTTGACACTACGGAAGAAAACTTTAAAACACACCACAAAGATCAGGCAAGGCAATCAAGACTTTATTAAGTTCTGTTGTATGGTCAAAAACAGTCACCACTAGGAGAAATCACAAAGATTCCTGCTCCTTATTTACAGGATTTCCCCTTAATGTTTACTCTAGCAGGCACTTAAGCATTTTCCCTTCTTACACCAATTATAAATCATGCACCTCCGAAAGACACAAAAGAGTAAACACCAAAGATAGATCACTCGACGGAAAAGACGTAGTGCGGTCATGGGCAGATTCATGGGTAATGTTCGGCCCCATTTCCGTAACCGGCTGCCGTCTCCGCACCAAAGATCCCATAGGATACTAGCGCGGAGACGGAAGCCGGTTACGGAAACATCCTCGTAAAAATAAAAGTTATTTGTGGAAAATCCTCTCCTCATTTTCAGAATTATAATTTATTAACACAAATTGTTCCCCCGCAACGCTGATTACACTGCGAGTCGGGTCGGTTTGGGTTACTGAAATGGATGAAAAGAAGTCCCACGTTCTGCTCCGTTGCATCAGCCCATTGCATTTGGAAGGAGTGGTCTATCTTGCTTGCTATAGGATCTTTGGCAAGCACAGCCCAATAACAGCAAGTGTCCTGTTACACTTTCAACCCTTATAAAAAAAATAGTTTTACGATTGTCATTTGCCCTTTGACAACAGAGAACTGAATCTGACTGAAGTAGACTGCAGTGCCAGGTTGCACAAGCTCAGTTTCAACCTTCTTTATAGCACAGAATTATTATAACACGCTCCCTGCCCCTATCCCTTGCTGTTTTTTCCTGAAGCGTTGCAATTTATTTTTGACAACGGTGAGCCACATAAAGATGGATGATCTAACACTAATTCAAAGTGTCAGCTCTTTTGGGAGCTTCTCAAAGGAGAGGTGAGGCAGAGGAACAAAGAGTTCTGGGGAAGGGGCTTGGCAATTGAATGCCTCAGTTTGTGCATAGGGGATGGATGGAAAAGAGTCCAAAACTGGACACTTCAAAATAGGGTAGAGCTCAGAGAGAGAGAGAAAGGAACAAGGATGTGGAGAGATTTAAACATGAGGATGAGCACTTTGGGACTTTGCCGCTGTGAGAGTATTGTGTTCATTTCTGGGCATCGTGTTGTAAGAAAGATGCTGTCAAGCTGGAAAGGGTACAGAGAAGATTTACAAGGGTGATGCCAGGTCTAGATATCTGAGCTATCTGGAGAGGTTGAGCAGGCTTGGACTCTATTCCCTGGTGCACAGGAGGATGAGGGGTGATCTTATAGCAGTGTATAAAATCATGAGAAGAATTGATTGGGTAGAAGCAGAGTCTCTTGCCCTGAGTAGGTGAATCAAGGACCAGAGGACATAGGTTTATGGTGAAAGGGAAATGATTTAATCGGAATCTGAGGGGTAACATTTTCACACAAAAGGTGGTGGGTATATGGAACGAGCTGCCAGAGGAGCTAATTGAGGCTGGGACTATCCCAAAGTTTAAGAAACAGTTCGACTAGTACATGGATAGGACAGGTTTGAAGGGATAAGGGCCAAACGCCGGTAGGGACTAGTGTGGCTGGGACATGTTGGGCCAAAGGGCCTGTTTCCACGTTGTATTAATTTATGACTATGAGTGGCTGACTAGGGTTCACTGTAAGTCGCTGAACACTGGATTAGAAGAGAAAAGGATTTATTGCAATTATATAATTTACTTGAGAGTTGAGAGTTGTGGGGTATTTAATGCACACATTGGCTGCTGCTTCTCTCACAATGCAGTCATTCAATGCTAACGCATTTTGGGTTGTTCTAAGGTCACAAAAGTAAATTTATAAAAGGAATTTCTTGTCATTTCTCCTTCCACAGATTTGAAATATGCATACTTAATATGATTTAAAAGTGTGTTAATCTATTTTTAACGTGTCTTTCAACATATCTTCATCTCATCAGGCTGAAATAATATTCACATTTTGTCCCACTCTTCCTAATTGTAGATTTCACTTGTAATATTTCCTTGCGTTTGACAAGTCTGGGTTACCTCACTCCGCAAGTTTGCCGAAACAGCGATCGTGGAACTTTTAGCACTTAGCAGGGTTATTTTTATCCCAATGTAGCAGGTGGACATCGTGTAACAGGGAATTACCAACACACACAACGATCTGACAACTCAGCCGGGATTTTTTCTACTGAATCTACACGAATTACAATCCCACTATCGTCTTATTCATGTCCCGGGCCGGCATGTTACTGTCAGCGAGAACTGGTCAAAAGGCAGAAGATGCCCTTCTGATAAAGTCAGAACATTCTCCAGTGGAACCAGAGGGAGCAGATTCCTCAGGCTTAAACAGGACGGAAACAGGACGGTTTTCTGCCAGTTGCTCTCAGGCAACTGAACCATCTTATCACCAACTAGAGAGCGGTCCATGACCTGCCATGAAGGGTCTCGACCCAAAATGTCACCCATTTCTTCTCTCCAGAGATGCTGCCTGTCCCGCTGAGTTACTCCAGTATTTTGAGTCTTATCTTTGGTTTAAACCAGCACCTGCAGTTCCTTCCCACCATCTACTGTACTTCATTGGGGGACCCTTGGACTATCTTTAATTGGACACCACTGGACTTTATCTTACAATAAACGTAATTTCCTTTATCCTGTATCTATACGTCGGTACACCTGACAATAATAAACTAAACTAAACCAAACTTTCTTCCCGTGGAGCTATCCTTTCTTGCGACTTACTTGCGTTCCAAAGACACGTAAGTTTGTAGATTAATTGGCTTCTATATATTGCCCCGAGAGTGTAGGGTGTGAAAGTGGGATAACATAAGGATGGGAAAGTGCCTGATCGATGGTCAGCATGGACACGGTGGGCCGAAGGGCCTGTTTCCACACTGTATCTTTAAACTAAACTAAACTCTGTGGGGCAAACACCAGAAGCGATTGCAGGAACATTAGTGAACCATTCAGCCCTTCCAGTTTGGTCTGCCATTCAATTGGTCTGGGAGTGATTAAAATGGTTGGTGGAGCATCTCAAATATGGGGCAGGCAAGGAGGAGTGATTATTCCAGATACCACAGGAAACAACATGCGGAACTCCAGAACACTTATAGACAAGTGCTTGATGTCTACACCTTTAACTATGCGAATAAAATTAAGAAGTATATGTGACTGCAAATTAAACAGAAGAAATAAAACTCTGAAAATACATACAGCATTTATATCGAGGAAGAATGTGTTAATGTATTGTCAGGGGATATGGGAGAAGGCAGTTAGTTAGATCTGCCATGATTGAATAGCGCAGTAGACTTATTGGGCTGAATGGCCTAATTCTGCTCCTATCACATGAACATATGCATTCGCAAATACAGGCATCCCTCTTTTATCCAGTGGATCTCTTTGTGGAACCCACTTCTGATGTGTTTCCATTGCTTCTTTGGATTCATGCCACATGAAAAAAACAGCAACCTGGTTAATAGTGGATGCATGAAAATCAAATATTTTATTTCCATGTGTAGGAAGGAACTGCAGATGCTGGTTTACACTGAAGATAGGCACAAAATGCTGGAGTAACTCAGCGGGGTCAGGCAGCATCTCTGGAGAAAATAAATAGGCATCGTTTCGGGTCGAGACCCTGCGTCAGACTGATTCTGAGTATTGCTGTTGTTTCATCCCGATCCAAAATGTCGTCTATTTGTGTTCTTCAGTGTTCAAGTGTGTTATTAGTCACACTTCTCCAGGGAATGATTCCCTCAGTCTCCTGAAGAGTGGCTTGTAAATGGTGGCCTGGGCTTCAGAGAGACTTCAGCTGTGGTTCAGTGAATACTACTCCCGCTCAGGGGGTGAGAAGGTTTTGCGTTCAATTCCCATTCTTTATGCTTAGTACTGGGCATGTTTACTGAGTATGTTTAGTAATTCCCATGCCAGACTTTAACACAAAAATCTAGGTCGAGCCTCCAGTGCTGCAGCATTGTTAGAATTCTCACCGAACAGGTTCTTCCAGTTTCAAAGGCATCTTGTTGAGCCTCACAGACACAAGAAGCTGGAGAACCTCAGCGGGACAGGCAGCATCTCTGGAGAGAAGGAATGGGTGACATTTTGGGTCGAGACATTTCTTCGGACCTGAGTCTCATTGTCTGCAGTTCGTTTCCACCTAGCCCTCAGCTAAAAATGGCCCGTTCCCTTTATCATTGTTGCTTGTATGCGTACCTTTCATGCATTTGTTCTATATCTCTCGATATCACACGTTTCCCTTTCCCCTGACTCTCAGTCTGAAGAACGGTCTCCACCCGAAACGTCACCTATTCCTTCTCTCCAGAGATGATGCCTGGCCCGCTGAGTCACTCCAGCTTTTTGTGTCCATCTTAAGGCGAGCTGCTGTTTGTTCCCAGTTGCATGAAAAATAATCCCTTTGTGGTGTCTTGAAAGAGATCAGGCGAGTTATGACTGGTGACTGAGCCAATATTTAACTCTTAAATAGTATTCATACAATAGACTATACATTCACTGTAACATTTCTGTTTGAGAGGGCTGGTTCTGCACAAACTGTTGTGTTTGGATAGGAAGGAACTGCAGATGATGGTTTACACCGAAGATAGACACAAAATGCTGGAGTAAGTCAGCGGGTCGGGCATACAGCCCATATAAATAAAAACAAAATAAAAGCACAGAACACGATAATCTATAACACAAACATCCCCACAGCGGTACCAAAGTTTCCCACTGTGAGGGAAGGCACCAAAGTTCAGGCAACCTCATTGATCTTCCCGCTGTTCCCCGATGTTCACCCGTGGTCGGGGCCTCCCGAGCCCTCGGCAGTCACTGCTACTCAGGCCCTCTCGCCGGGACAATGGATCTCCGACGTCAGAACGGAAGAACATCCTCAGCGGCTTGGACCTCCGAATCGGCCACTTCCTACTGGAGTCCGTGGCTCCCAAAGTCCACAGGCTGAGCTGGGCGGAGATTCAATGCTGGCGGCCCTTGGCAAAGGGTCCCAGGACTCCACGATGTTGGTCAGCGCTGCCCACGCTGGGAGCTCTACAAACCACAGCTCCACGATGTTGATGCAGCAGGCCCAACACCCTGGAGCTTCAAACGGCGATCCCAGGTCAGGCATCGCCCGCTCCGTGATGTATCCAGCACTGTGCCGCCGCTGCTGAAGCTCTGGTCCAGTCCCCGGCAGGAAAGGCCGCGCCTATCCAGTTGGTAGGCCGCGAGGAGGTGGGCGAGGGCGCGACTCGGAGAATATTCGCATCCTCGCCAGGAAGTGACTGAAAAACGGTTTCCCCCTTCCCCTACCCCCCTCCCCCACACAAAATACCGAAGAAAATCCTCCAAAACATACCCCAAACAAACCAAAAATTAAAAACGACAGAAAAACAAGCAGACTGTGGGCAGAGGCAGCCATCATGCAGCACCCCCAGATGTTTCATTTCATCTTGACACCTTGGACAAAGGTGTAACTGCCAAACTGCCCAGTTAGCTTTTTCATGACTGATTTTTCAATAGTAATCTTTGGACCATCATAATTTCTTTCCAAGAGTTGGCAAAGTTCAGCAAAGGTGCAGAGATCCATATGTGTGCCAATGGGCCCAGCAACGATGGCCATCTTGGCCGGCATGGACGAGGTGGGCCTATCAGCATCTTTCTATACTGTATAACTCTATCAGATATTAAAGGTTCATCCTGGTCCCCATTCTCTTGCACTCTGCACTACTGTTTACAAAGCTCAGAATCCAAATGATTTCTAACCACTTCCCCAACTGCACCTGCCATTTTTGAAAATCCATAGAGATATATTCCAGGTGTCTCTGGCATTGAACGTCTTTTAGAATTGTGTTCCCTTGTTCGTATTGCCTCTTCTCACTTTTCCCTCCAAAATGCAATGCTTTGCAATTCGTAGCACTAAATGTCATCTGACACCTCTCTGACCCTTCCACCAGCCTATCTTTGTCTTTTCTTAAACCTATTGCCATCCTCATCACAGTTCATTAAAGCTCTGTGGCAAAGGTGAATTTGGAAATTACATTTTCTTCAGCCAAGTTCAAATCATTAATATATATTAAGAACAGCAGTGAATCTTCAACCAACTGCTGAGGCATTCGATTCTACATTTCTCTCCAATCTGCAAACTCATCCTTCAGCACCACTCTGCATCAGTCTGGAGAAGGGTCTCGACCCGAAACTCACCCATCCCTTCTCTCCAGAAAATGCTGCCTGTCCCGCTGAGTTACTCCAGCATTTTGTGTCTACCTTCAGCACCACTCTTTGCTTCATGTTACTTAATCAGTTCTCTATCTCTACCTTTCCCCGACTCTCAGTCTAAAGTAGGGTCTCGACCCAAAAAGTCACCTATTCCTTTTCTCCAGAGATACTGCCTGACCCGCTGAGTAACTCCAGCTTTTTGTGTCTATCTTCGGTTTAATCCAACATCTGCAGTTCCTTTCTACACACTCTATCCCTGCTTATTCTGTGGACTTTGGTCTTGATAACAACTGGTACTTTAGTTTAGTTTAGTTTAGTTTAGTTTAGAGATACAATGTGGAAACAGGCCCTTCGGCCCACTAAGTCTGTGTGGACCAGCGATCACCCGTACACCAGTTCTATCCTACACACACTAGGGACAATTTACAGAAGCCAATTAATCTATGAATCTGCAAGACTTTGGAATGTGGAAGGAAACTAGAGCTCCCGGAGAAAATCCACGCAGTCACGGGGAGAACGTACAAACTCCATAGAGACAGCTCCCACTGTCAGGATTGAACCCGGGTCTCTGGCACTGTAATGGGCCTGTCCCACTTAGGTGACTCTTTAGGTGACTGCCAGGAACTAATTTTAATGGAATTCACCTACGCCACCTGGCGACAACCTAGGACAGCACCTATGACAGCAGAAATTATCACCACAGTCGCCCGAAAAATCGCCTAAGTGGGACAGCCCATTAGGCACCCCTTTGCCACGCAGGCCCAAGAGCTGCTCTGCACAACACCGGCTGACCCTTCTAAGGCCGCCTGGGTCAAGACGAGAAGGAGAGACCAGTGGAAGTCAGCGGAACCATCTAGGCTACACCAGTACATCAATGACCCCATGGGCGTCCCTGGCCAGGACCTGCCCCAAAAGCAGTGGACAACCCTCAACCGCTTGAGGACAGGCGTCGGATGCTATGGAGTAGCGATGAAGAGGTGGGGCCTCGTGGACAGCCAGCGCCTCCTGCGAGTGTGGGGACCCAACACAGACAGAGGAGCACATAGTCACCAGTTGCCCCAAACACCAGCCACCGAATGGTCTGATTGACCTGGACGATGACACGTTGGCCTGGCTCGCCTCAACGGAGCTGCAGGTCTAAAAGACACACGACAGAAGAAGAAGCCCATTAGGCAGCAACTCTACCGCTGAACCACTGTTATGCCCTTAACAAGCAACTTTTGGGACTTCACATACGCCAAGCAAGAACATTTCCCTCATTGACACTCTCTGTTACATCATCAAAATATTTAATAGTTAATTGGATAACTTGCTGCCTTTCTCTTGTGTTCGAAACCTGTGCACAAGACTATGAAATCAGGTTTCTGATTATTCCTGCAATCCAGTGTCCTTACAAAAAAGTAGTGCAATAGGTCTGTTAACCGAGACACAGTCAAAAGGAATGTACTTGAATATGTCATGGTAATGATACAGTACAATTATACACGCATTTTAATGAAAGGACTATCATAAATCCCTGAGGTTTTTGAAAATATATCACAGAATAGATGAAGGAATAGCCAACATATGATGCTAGGCAAGAATTTGCAGATGCTAAAGTGCCAAATAGGAGATATTAAGTTCATATACTAATCAAAAATCTGTCAACCTCTGCCTTAAAAATATCCACTGACCTGGCCTCCACAGCCATTTGTGGCAATGAATTCCACAGATTCACCAGCCTTTGACTAAAGAACTTCCTTCTCATCTCCTTTCTAAAGGTACATCCTTTTAATCTGAGACTTTGGTCCTAGATGCTCCCACATCCTCTCCACATTCACTCTATCCAGGCCTTTCACTTTTCGGAAAGTTTCAATAAACTCCCTCCATCACCACTCCTCACTCCAATTGTTTAATTGTCTAATTAAAATCCAATCCAAACCAAGCATCGGTGAGCAGGTTATTGTTGGATTCTGCTTGGATCAAGAATAGACTGCTGGCAATTAGCTGGTTGTATTGTACACTTAAATCTTGTGGTAGGATCTGAACTTACAGGTTTTGGACTCAAAGGCAAGACAGCTTCACTAGTACAAGGCAACATGAATTGGAGTCACTGTTAATGCAAAGCAAATGAATTTTGAGTATTTAGACTATTTAGAAAATAGATGCAGGAGGAGACCATTTCGCCCTTCGAACCGGCATTCATTTGATCATTGTGCTCTCAGAATTTTGTTCGTATTAAAGGATTAGCCGGAAAATCAGTGGTGGACCTGTATCAGTAGCAATGGCTCATCTTATCTGAAGAAGGGTTTCGGCCCAAAACGTTGCCTATTTCCTTCGCTCCATAGACGCTGCCTCACCCGCTGAGTTTCTCCAGCATTTTTGTCTACCTTTGATTTTCCAGCATCTGCACTTCCTTCTTAAACACTCATCTTATCTCTATCATTTTTAGCGAGGTCACAAATTTCATTGTTCACAGAGTCATGGAGTCATACAGTATGGAAACCTGTCCTTCGGCCCAACATGCCCAAACTAAGCTGGTCCCATTTGCCCACATTTGGTCCATATTCCTCCAAACCCTTCCCGTTCCTCTCAGTCTGAAGAAGGGCCTCCACCCGAAATGTCACCTATTCCTTTTCTTCAGAGATGCTGCCTGACCCGCTGAGTTACTCAAACACTTTGTGTCTTTCTTTAAAGTTTCCTACCTCCTTCACTCATCAGCATATCCCAAATCATCTGAAATTAGTCACCCAGTATAACTTTATGCACGTGATTTATGCAGAGGAGGAAAAAAATCATTAGACATAAGCAGCACAGTAAAGTGTAGATATAAAATGAAGAGCTACTTGGTGTTTACCTTTAGATACGCCTGGGCTGTGCTTTTCTTGCTTCCTTTAGATCTCTTTAAACCCACACTCAGGTTGTCTTGAGACTGCAGGTTCTGTTGCAAGATCAGCCTGAAGTGAACAACAATTTCAGATGCACAAAGCTTTTACGCGGTGTGAAACAGGAACTTCTTTAATACTGGGGAAACTAGTTCCACCACATTTATTTGGCCACGATATTCTTGGGCGATTGAATCCCGTAAGACAACAAAACGATGCAGCTGCAGGACATTTTACGTGAGCATTTGGAACACAAGTCACTTATAAGAAAGTACTTCAAATTACTTCAGTTTCATTTCAGTTAAGTTTATTGTCACGTGTACGGTGAATAGCTTTAGTTGCGTGCTAACCAGCCAGTCGAAAGACAATACACGATTACAATGGAGCCATTCGCTGTGTACAGATACATGATAAGGGAATACGTTTTCATGCAAGTTACTTCATAGATTCCAAAATACTTTGAGAAAATACGTAGATAAAGGGAAATGTTTCATTTTCATTGACAAGTATCTGGACAAAACAGCAGAGCAAATCTGGTTCAAAACATTTTTCGTTTTGCTTGTAGGCTCAAGTTGAACAAAAATATCCTTGTAAATTGAGATGAAGGCATGCAGAATATGCAGATGGAGCATAGCAGTATATTAGGTCATAAGGTCATAAATGATAGGGGTAGAATTAGGCCATTCGGCCCATCAAGTCTGCTCCGCCATCAATCATGGCTGATCTATCTCTCCCTCCTAACCTCATTCTCCTGCCTTCTCCCCGTAACCTCTGACACCCGTACTAATCAAGAATCTACCTGTTACTGCCATAAAAATATTCACTGACTTGGCCTCTGCAGCCTTCTGTGGCAAAGAATTCCACAGATTCACCACCCACTGACTAAAGAAATTCCTCCTCAAATAACGTATTTTAATTCTATGTAAAATTAGAGCAGGAAATGTTGTCCACCCCATCTCAGGCATTTTTCACATCACTCCTTCAGCCTTCAACTTAAAATGTGGTTGTTTTACACCCGATCCATGTTCCAATGCAAGGTCTTCAACTATAATCGTTGACTGTCCTCCTCTCTCCACAGAAAGTTGAATGGTTCCAGCATTTCCAGTTTTTATTTTGTGCTTCCAACATCTGAATTGTTTTGAAAATCTCCCGTGTATGTCAAGCTGAGCTGTCATGGAAAATATTTGGATGAAATGGAACAGCTGTTGAACAGTCAAGTCCTCGTTGCAATGAATTAACCTCAATGGCCCAGTGAAGTACAACATGCAAGCTAGACTCTATATTGGGGCAAGTCACCCTGTAGTCACGGCGGTTTGTGCACACAATGGATTATGTCAGACTTTAGACTTTAGAGATACAGCGTGGAAGTAAACAGGCCCTTCGGCCCACTGAATCCACACCAACCAGCGATACCACCCACCTCGTACACTAGCACTATCCTACGCACTAGGAACTAATTTACAATTTACAGAAGCCAATGAACCTACAAACCTGTAGGTCTTGGGAGTGCGGGAGGAAACTGGAGCTCCCGGAGAAAACCCACATGGTCGCAGGGAGAATGTACAAACTACAGATAGGGCTCCGGAGCCAGGATCGAACCTGGGTCTCCGGCGCAGTAAGGTAGCAACACGACCACTGCTCCACTACGCCACCCAAAGGGTCTTTAGCACTGCAATAGTGGCATCGACAGACCGTGTCTCACTATCCCATTCTGATGAAGGGTTTTGACCTGAAATGTTAACTAGTTTCTCTTTCCAGGGATGTTGTTTGACTGGCTGAGTTCTTCCAGAATTTCTGTTTGTGTCCCACTATTTCAGAACTGGGCGGCAGTAGAGTTGCTGCCATATATTGCGCCAGAGACTGTGGTTTGATCCTGAATACGGGTGCTTGTCTGGACGGAGTTTTACGTTCTCCCCTTGACCTGCATGGATTTTTTCCGGAGTTTCCAGTTTCCTCCCAAAAACGTACAGGTTTGTAGGTTAATTGGTTTGGTATCATTGCAAGTTGTCCCTGGTGGGCGTAGGATAGGGTTAGTGTGCGGGGATCGCTTGTCGGCGCGGACTCAGTGGGCCGAAGGGCCTGTTTCCGCGCTGCATCCCTAAACTAAACTAAATTATTCTAAACTAAAACCGGTGAAGCAAACAGTTTTAAAAAATCATGTCACGCATCGGGGTCAGAGAGAAAGAAAAATCTGCTTTGAAGAATCAGTGATCAGAAAAAAAAGCTGCCATGAATTTGTGACACTGAAAAGTTGCGAGGGCCTGAAACTGTATAGTCAGGGAAATGAGAAGGCTGCACCTTTTGAAGGTTCTGGCAACCTTTGCTGCACATTGACACACATTTTTGAGATCAGGCAGGATTGATTAAAAAAACAGCAAGACTCAGTTGTGCAATGTGAGGCAGAGAGAAGCCAATAGCCTCAGGGAGCTGAGGGGAATTAAGCACTCTGCAGAAAAGAAAGTGAAACAAATAAATAAAAAGTGGGGAGAGATTTTGTTACCATGAGATTTTTTAGAGATTTATTTCACAAAGACGAGCCCACACCTCTTTGTCTTCTGCTAGGACTACACGATGGACAATCTAGAACTGCTTGGAGCACAAACGTCTGGAGATGAAGCACAACTCACGTTATTTTTTTGTTTTTAGACAGATACAGTGCAGAAAGAGGCTCTTATAATTTTATACACCTCTATAAGATCACCCCTCATCCTCCTGCGCTCCAGGGAATAGAGTCCCAGCGTACTCAACCTCTCCCTTTGGCTCAGAGCCTCTAGTCCTGGCAGCATCCTCGTACATTTTCTATGTACCCTTTACAGCCTGACAACATATGTCCTATAACACGGTGCCCAGAACTGAACACAATACTCTGAATCCGGCCTCACCAATGTCTTATACAACTGCAACATTCAAAGTCTGACATAATGCAAAGTTCAAAGAAGAAGTGTTTTACACAGATTGTGGTGGGGGGCTGGTACACATTGCCAAGGGTGGTGGAGAAGGCAAAAAATAGTGGCATTCAAGAGGCTTTTAGATGGCCACATGAATATGCAGGGAATAGAGGAATATGGATCATGTGCAGGCAGAGGCAATTAGTTTAGCTTGACACCATGTCTGGCACAGACATTGGCGGCCATAGGGCTTGTTCCTGTGCAGTACTTTTCTTATTTTTCTGTTCTAAATGAAATATCAGTTACTCTAGGTGAACTAGACGGTGATAGTGCAAGCCAAAGCATGCATTACAACCTTAGCGCAATGTGCATAGTAGGTCTGTGCTGAGGTCGGGTTGTGGTTAGGGATGTGTAGGATGGTTGATGTGAAGAAGCTGTTTCTGTAAACCAGAGGTTCAATGACGTTTGAAACAATGAGGTTTGGAAGAGAGAAGTCTTCCAAAATTGTTGAGTTTAAGTAACTGTGTCCCATTGTTGAGCTAATATCGTTTTCAAGCGGTGCATAATGCCCCATCTGCCCGCAGGAATCACCTCGACAGAGCTGATAATGCATTGTAGTCTCCAGACGTGCTTGGACATACTTGGACGAGAGATGTGGGCAGCACAGTGGCGCAGATGGTAGAGCAGCTGCCTCACAGCACAGGGACCTGAGTTCGATCCTGACCTCGAGCGTTGTCTGTATGGAGTTCGTATGTTATCGCTGTGACCACGTGGGTTTCTGTCAGGTCATCATATCATACGATCATAAGTGATAGGAGTAGAATTCGGCCATTTGGCCCATCAAGTCTACTCTGCCATTCAATCATGGCTGATCTATCTCTCCCTTCTATCCCCATTCTCCTGCCTTCTCCCCATAAACTCTGACACATGTACTAATCAAGAATCTATCTATCTCTGCCTTAAATATATCCACTGACTTGGACTCCACAGCCTTCCGGAAGCGGCGGCGCTGCCTGGCAGCTGCGGCTCACCTGCAGTCTAGCTGTTGTTTATTTTCTTTTTGTTTTCGTGTGTTTGTTTTAGTTAGAATTTTGATTTATTAGGCTGTGTATGTGTGGGGGGGGAGGGAGGGTGGGAGAAAGGGTTTTAGTCTCTCCCGTCGGGGGGATGCGACTATGCTTGTCGTGTCCCCTGTCACCATCTCCGTCTGTGCTGAGGCCTAATGGCAGAGCTGGCGGCCTCGGAGCTATGGCGGCGTTCCAGCTTTCAGCAGCGGCGGCGGCCCGGCTTCAGAGCTGCGGTGCTCCAGTGACATGCCAGCGGCGGCCCGGCTTCAGAGCTGTGGTGCTCCAGCGGCGGCCCGGCTTCAGAGCTGCGGTGCTCCAGTGACATGCCAGCGGTGGCCCCGGCTTCAGAGCTGCGATGCTCCAGCGACGTTCCTGCAGCGGCCCGGCTTCAGAGCTGCGGTGCTCCAGCGACGTTCCAGCGGCGACCCGGCTTCAGAGCTGCAGTGCTCCAGCGGCGGCCTGGCTTCAGAGCTGCGGTGCTCCAGCGACGTTCCAGCGGCGGCCCGGCTTCAGAGCTGCGGTGCTCCAGCGGTGACCTGGCTTCAGAGCTGTGGCGCTCCAGCGACATTCCAGCGGCAACCCGGCTTCAGAGCTGTGGCATTCCAGTGGTGACCCGGCTTCAGAGCTGTGGCGGTGTTCCAGCATTCTGGCGATCCGGCGGTGGCGGCAGCCCGGCTTCGGAGTCTCGGCCGCGGGCCTAGTGGACGATAACATCGGAGGCCTGGATCGCCTCAGCGCAGAGGGAGATCAAGGACGGAAGAAGATAAAGACTTTAAGACTTTTGCCTTCCACCACAGTGAGGAGGTGCCTGGTGAACTCACTGTGGTGGATGTTAAATATGTGTTTATTGTGTGTTTTGTTTTTTATTATATGTTATGACTGCAAGGTGACAAAATTTCGTTCAGACCGAAAGGTTTGAATGACAATAAAGGATACTTTACTTTACAAAGAATTCTACGGATTCACCACCCTCTGACTAAAGAAATTCCTCATCTCCTTCCTAACATAATGTCCTTTAATTCTATGACCTCTAGTCCTAGACTCTCCCACTAGTGGAAACATCCTCTCCATTTCCACTCTATCCAAGCCTTTTACTATTCTGTACGTTTCAATGAGGTCCCCCCTCCGGTTTCCTCTCATATTCCAAAGATAGGCGTGTTTACAGCTTAATCGGTCTCTGTACATTGCACCTTGGAAAACTTTATTGTCATTCAGACTTTGCGGTCTGAACGAAATTTCGTTGCCTGCAGTCATACATATAGTAAATAACAAAACACACAATAAACACATATTTAACATCCACCACAGTGAGTTCAGCAGACACCTCCTCACTGTGGTGGAAGGCAAAAATCTTGTCTTTGTCTCTTCCCTTCTTCCTCTTCCTCTTCCTCTGCGCTGAGGCGACCCGGGCCTCCGATGTTGTGACCGCACCGGGTGATGTAAATAAGTCCCGCGGGTGAACCGCGCTCCGCGAGCGGGCCGGTTCAACTCCGCGGCCCGGGGCGGTCGAAGCTGCCACCCTCCAGCTGTTGCCGCGGGAGCTCTGGAAAAACAGGTCACCAACCTGTGACCTGCGAGCTCCCGACGATGTCGTCCACTGGGCCCGCGGCCGGGCCTCCGAAGTCGCTGCCGCCGCCACCGCCACCGGAAAGCCGCCACAGCTCCGAGTCGGGCCGCCGGAACGCTGGAACGCCTGAACCCGCCGCAGCCCCGAAGTCGGCCAGCCCCGCGCTGGTAAGTCCTGGCTGGCTCTGCCTCCGGAGCCTCGGGTCGGTCGCAGTTGGAGGCTGTCAGCTCCGCGATAGGCCTCAGCGCAGACGGAGACGGAGGATACAACAAGAAAAGTCGCGTCCCCCCAAAAGGAAGAGACTAAGAACATTTCTCCCACCCCTCCCACACGCATACACTACATAATAACTCAAACTAATGCTAAAACAAGACAAGAAAACAACAAATAAAAAGAAAAACAGACGGACTGCAGCGAGTCGCTGCTGCCCGGGCAGCGCCGCCACTCCCACCTAGTGTGCAGGGAGTGGTTGAGAATGTGGAATAACATAGAACTAGTTTGAACGGGATATCGATGTTTCGACGTGAAGTCAGTGGGCTGAAGGGCCTGTTTCCGTGCTGCAACTCTGAAACTAAAGCTAAAGTAGGAGCCCAACAGCCAAAACCAACATAAACTCAGGATTCACATCACAATGACACATTAGTAAGGGACAAAAGAGAAGCATTTCATGCAACATGAGAAAGTGTCGGGCACTGTGGCGCAGTTAGTAAAGCTGATGCCTCACAGCGCCAGAGACCCGAGTTCAATCCTGGTCGCAGATGCTGGTTACAGTGTGGAGCTTGCACATTCTCCCCGTGACACTTGGGTTTCCACTTGTGACGTTCGGGTTTACTCCGATTAACCATTTCAACCGGCACATCCCAAAGGGATGAGCAGATTAATGGGCTGCTGTGTATTGCCACCTCCCCTCCCCCTGTGTCTGTGTAATTGGTAGAATCTGGGAGAGAACTAAATAGGAACAATATTTAGGTTACTGGGCGGCGCAGAGGAGCAGGGGTAGAGTTGCTCCTTAAGGGCCTGTCCCACTTTCACGACCTAATTCAGGACCTCGGCTGAGTTTGCCCTTGACTCATACTCGCAGCATTGTCGTCCATTACAGCAAGGTCGTAGGAGGTCGTAGGTAGGTCGTAGGAGGTTATGATGCTAGTCGTAGGTACTCGTGGCATCAAGCAGGTCGGGGCGTTTTTTCAACATGATGAAAAATGTCCATGAGTAAAAAAGATAGTGAATTAGGTTATGAAAGTGGGACAGGCCCTTTACAGTGCCAGAAACCCAGGTTTCATCCAGACTACGGGTGTTGTCTGTACGGAGTTTGTACGTACTTCCCGTGACCTGTGTGGGTTTTCTCCGAGAGCTCCAGTTTCCTCCCACACTAGAAAGACGTACAGGTTGGTGGGACACTTGGCTTGGCAAAATTGTAAAATGTCCCTAGTGCTTTTTGGATAGTGTGTGGGGATCGCTGGTCAGCACGGACTGGGTGGGCCAAAGGGCCTGTTTCCACACTGTATCATTGAACTAAAACTTGGGAGGATAGGCTTGGTGCACTGATGGGCCTTTCCCGTGCTGTATCTCACTCTCACTCTCTCGCACAAGTAAGACAGTACGCATCAATAATAGTAAGATTAAACGAGAACTTACCAGTTTGAAGTGTGATCTTTATTTTATGAGGAGTCGAGTTGAGGGACTACGTGAATAGAAGCCCGTACAGCCGTTGGTGCATCAATCTTCAAAGCAGCGGAATGAATTCACAGCTAACAATGACCGAAGTATAACGGTAAGATGATAAAACTAGAACTACCAGATGAGATCTATGAGGGTGGGAGCGGAGGGCACGTAGTCCCTCAACTCGACTCCTCATAAAATAAAGATCAAACTTCAAACTGGTAAGTTCTCGTTTAATCTTACTATTTTACTTCGGAGTCACGTGAGCGACTACGTGAAGACTTCAAAGCACTGTGAATTCACGCCGCAGACTCAAATCCGACGTTCACACTGCCTGGATTGACTCAAAAGTCGTTAACAATCAATCATGCATCAGTAATACATTTGTTAAATGAAATAACAGTTTATTTACAAACAAATCATAACAAACCCCTCTAACTCAGGGGAAAAATGTAACAGTACTGACACCAGAATCAGCAAACACCCCGAGCCTTGAAATCGGCTTGTGACAAAACCTCTGAAAAGTTAGCTCACTGGACCATCCTGCGGCCGCGAGGACCTTGAAATCGTTTGCACCGACACCTTACTGTGTGGTTTTTTGTGACTAATAAACAAAGCCAACTCTATTCCTCTCAGAGGTTTAGTAATCTCAATGTAACGAGATAAATGTGAGACTATCTACAGAAGCGATCATCTGCGGGGTATGCTGAAAACACAATCTTACATCCTGTCATGCCTCTTTTATTATGTTTAAGCAAATCATAAACATAAAATATAATGGCATCAGCCGACACATGCATTCTATCTAGCCGTAGCTTTTGCAATGTTTGTACACGTTGGGCTGAAACCAACACCAGAAGCATGACCACCTTCATAGTTAATTTGGCTATAGATAGGCTTGTAACCGGAGCCCACTGGCGAAGAAGCATAAAAACCTCACTCACATTGCAAATACGGCATACCTGAGTTTAGGAGGATTAGAATTGAAAACTCCCTTCATGAATCGTGAACTAACGGATGTGTCCCTACTGTATGCAATTCTGCATTCATAGGTAAATAAGAAGACAGAGCACTTCTGGCTGAATTAATTGCACTGTAACTTAATTTTTTGGTCAAAATAAAGAGTTGACAAACTCCAATACATCCGTGATCCCTGCCGTGTGATATACAATATCCTGCTGTAGGCAGAATTGCTCCCACTTCCTTATATAGGTGATATATTGCTGCTGTGTACTATCCCTGCAGGCCGACGTGAGAACATCCACCGTCCGATGAGACAGTCCTCTCCCCAGGTATGGCCTCCTTAAAATCTGCAAATTAACAGATCAATACGATCCTATAAAGGATGTTGATCCCCAGTGACTGGATTTACCAGTAGATTTTTATTCTTGGGCATAAGCATGTAAGGCTCCCTAGCCATTTGTAATACAACGGGAAACCATGCTCGTGTAGGCCAATTTGGCACTACCAATACCCCTGAAGCGGTGTCCTCCTTGATCTTTTGCAAACATCTGCTGACGAGACAGAATGAAGGAAATACATACACAAACATTCCTCCCCCAATGCAGCGAAAATGCATCCACTGCTACTGCCCCAGGATCTGGTTACCATGAAACATATCTAGGTAACTGATGATTTAATCGAGATGCAAACAAGTCAATATCTGGCAATGCATACTGATCAATCATTTGGTTAAACACATCCTGATTTAACATCCATTCAATGTTGTCATTAACTGACGTGACCTCTTCCTGGCAAATAAAGTGCTGAAAGCCAGATATTTTGGTCAATACACCAGCTCCAAATCTGGTTAGCCAGTCTATCACAAGACTGTGACTTAACTCCACCCATGTGGTTTACATATGCCACTGCTGTGGTGTTGTGAATCTGAGCTGCACATGCAGATCCCTCCTTGTAGAACAATAAGCTTTGAGCCCATACCAGGTGCCCAACAACTCTAAATAATCAATCCCTCTTAATTGAGGAAGCGATGTCTCATCCACATTCCATCTGCCTCGACAACTAGAAGACATATCTGTTGCACCCCAACCCAGTGCACTCACATCAGTCTGTAATATCAGTGACGGTGATTCCACGAAACCTTCCTTAAATTTTTTTAAACATGTACTAATCCACCATTGTATGTCAGCAATCGCCCCAGCTGACAACTGCATAGGCCTATCAAAAATAGCCCCTTTGTATTCTCAGTGCCTGTTCCTTTGATGGTTGTAATTGTTGATAATGCAGAGGACAATACTGCACAGCTGGAAAGGCTGCAACAACTTCCCAATAAAACTGGCTGCTTGTCTAATCAAAGGCCGTTGTTCTCCAACGAGATTAGCACAGTCCTCAATTAACTGATTCAATTTATCCCTGGGCAAAGTTACCAACATGTGATTGGAATTAATGGTAAATCCCAGATAAATCAATAATTTGGACTGGTGATAATTTAGATTTACCTGGGTGAATAACAAATCCCATTTGTTCAAAAGTGATTTTAACAACTGAAACTCATGATTGAGTTTCAGCATGAGTCTTTCCAACAATCAGAAATCATCTAAATAGGCCATTACCACATGCCCCTGAGCTCTAAGCAATGCTAACACAGGTTTTATCACTTTAGTAAATAATCTAGGAGCTGAAGTTAATCCATTCGGCAATGTCCTGAATTGCCACAGCTCAGTCATCCAAATAAATTTCAAATATCTTCTATCATCACCATGAATAGACACTGCGTAATACGCATTCTTTAAATCAATGGTTGCCATATAATACCCTTTGGACACTAGATGTTTGCCCGTGGTAAAGTTCTCCATTTTGAAATGCCTATAACAAACAAATTTGTTCAAATTCGATAAATCCAGAATAATTCTACATTCCCCAGTCTTTTTAGATCTGGGAAATATACTTGACAGAAATTGTTGACTTTGATAGACAGAAGGCTCAATTACCCCTTCTTATGTAACGACTGAATCTCTGCTTGAAATAAGCACATTTTCCTCATCTGAAAAATAAGTTTACGACTAGGAAAATGTTGATTAGGTAGACTGCCATAGTAAAATCCAATTTTTCACCCCTTCAATACACTAAGTATGAACAAATCTGATGTCAACTGCTGCCATTGTTTGAGAACAATTTTAACCTTCCCCAATTTGAACAGGAACATCAGTTAATTCATCGTCTGTCAAATGTTATATTCCTTACCAGCATCTTTCCTTGCGGCCTTGTTGTCCTCGACTTCTTGTAGAGAACATTTTTTGCCTTGCTTCCAGCTGGCTTAATGAGGGCCATGGTTATAACAACCTCATAACAGTCTTTGACCCTTTTTGCAAGGTTACCACCAAACAACAGATTTCGTGGTGGTACACTGGTCGGTTTGCACAACTCGCCAAATTCGGGTTAGCACTGGCTTAATAGCGGCCCTCCCGACATTATTAATTTCAAAATGCATTACAAAGGAGTCCCAGTTCATCCTGGTGTGCTTCAACCATATCATTTGTATCAATAACTTTCACCACAGCTGTAATACCTGCTTACAACAGTTTAAGCACTTTTTTAAAACTTCATCTCCTGGGCCCTAGCAGGCAAACCCATCTATGCAAATTTGGTGATTAACCACCGGTACCTTCAGGAGATCACAATTAACAGGAGCTTTATAGTTTTTTGCTACTTCATCCATAGCTAGCTCCTGTAACTGGTGGGAGAGCATACACTGAATGGCTTCGGCCAATTCTACATCAATCGCCTTTCCTGCCTCTCTACACTCAGCAAACTTCCCAGCAATGTTCGGAATTACCTCCAACCGAACACCTTGCTCTCCCCCAGCATAGAAACAGTGTCAGCAAACTGCCCTGATAGAACATCCTCCTCACAGGCAGGATAGTTCTGCAGCCCTGAAACAGGTGCTGCTAGCACAAGCTCTCCATCAGCCTGGCTTGGGCATCACTCCTCCTCACGGAGCTGGAACATCCTCCTCACAGGCAGGATAGTTCTGCAGCCCTGAAACAGGTGCTGCTAGCACAAGCTCTGCATCAGCCTGGCTTGGGCACCACTCCTCCCCACGGAGCTGGTCCCTGTCGAGCATTCTTTTGAAATAGAATCTCGACGTGGGAGAGCCGTGAGCAAACGGACTCTCCTATGGAGGGTATAACCTCCAGGCCCGACTCATCTACGGGCCACAGAGACTTGCCAGTGGCCTTCCTCCCTACTGACAAGCCTCCACTGCCCCCCGGCAGTGGGTCCGCAACCACTGGCTGTGTAGCCAGCACCGGACCAGGTGTACCAGATGGGCCTCCATCCTCAACACTCTCCTGGTCACTTTACCTTTCTACCCCCCGGAGCGCCTCGCCGACACCTTCTTCCCTTTCTGCAACATATCTACAAAAACTCCCAACCGTCGCAGAAAAGACCTGTGGTAAAGTATTTCAACAAACCTTACCTCGTTTCAACTTGTTAACGAAAACTGCTGGAGAATGGAGGGTGAAGTCTGAAGAAGGGTCTCGACCCGAAACGTCGCCCATCTCCTTCGCTCCTTAGATGCCGCTGCACCCGCTGAATTCTCCAGCTTTCCATGTAACCCGCGGTTTAAACTTACCGCTCGGAGGAGCGCTGCTGCTCCCCCCGCCCGACTGCACCAGCGTCTGACGTCATGACGCACCAACGGCTGTACAGGCTTCTATTCACGTAGTCACTCACGTGACTCCGAAGTAAAACACTGAATTATATCTTCCACAACTAGGAGGAAAAGACAGAAATGTCCGCATTGACAAATGCATCTAGTTATTTGGCCTCCACTGCCTTCTGAGACTGAGAATTCCACAAATTCACAACTCTCTGTATGAAACAATTTGTCTCATCTCAGTTCCAAAAGGCCCACAATACTCCAAGTGTGGGCTCACCAGGGCCCTGTAGAACTGCAGAAAGGCCTCTTTGCTCCCGTACTCAACTCCTATCTTTGTGAAGGCCAACATGCCATGAGCTTTCTTCACTGCCTGTTGCACCTGCATGCTACACCCAGGTCTCGTTGTACTTCCCCCTTTTCCTAACTTGACACCATTCATATAATAATCTGCCTTCCCATTCTTGCCACCAAAGTGGATAATCTCACATTTATCCACATTAGAAACATAGAAACATAGACAATAGGTGCAGGAGTAGGCCATTCGGCCCTTCAAGCCTGCACCGCCATTCAATATGATCATGGCTGATCATCCAACTCAGTATCCTGTACCTGCCTTCTCTCCATACCCCCTGATCCCTTTAGCCACAAGGGCCACATCTAACTCCCTCTTATATATAGCCAATGAACTGGCCTCAACTACCCTCTGTGGCAGAGAGTTCCAGAGACTCACCACTCTCTGTGTGAAAAAAGTCGTTCTCATCTTGGTCTTAAAGGATTTCCCCCTTATCCTTAAGCTGTGACCCCTTGTTCTGGACTTCCCCAACATCAGGAACAATCTTCCTGCATCTAGCCTGTCCAACCCCTAAAGAATTTTGTAAGTTTCTATAAGATCCCCCCTCAATCTCCTATATTCTAGAGTATAAACCGAGTCTATCCAGTCTTTCTTCATAAGACAGTCCTGACATCCCAGGAATCAGTCTGGTGAACCTTCTCTGCACTCCCTCTATGGCAATAATGTCCTTCCTCAGATTTGGAGACCAAAACTGTACACAATGCTCCAGATGTGGTCTCACCAAGACCACTGAAGTAGAACCTCCCTGCTCCTATACTCAAATCCTTTTGCTATGAAAGCTAACATACCATTCGCTTTCTTCACTGCCTGCTGCACCTGCATGCCTACTTTCAATGACTGGTGTACCATGACACCTAGGTCTCGCTGCATCTCCCCTTTTCCTAATCGGCCACCATTTAGATAATAGTTTGCTTTCCTGTTTTTGCCACCAAAGTGGATAACCTCACATTTATCCACATTATACTGCATCTGCCAAACATTTCCCCACTCACCCAGCCTATCCAAGTCACCTTGCAGTCTCCTAGCATCCTCCTCACAGCTAACACTGCCCCCCAGCTTAGTGTCATCCGCAAACTTGGAGATATTGCCTTCAATTCCCTCATCCAGATCATTAATATATATTGTAAATAGCTGGGGTCCCAGCACTGAGCCTTGCGGTACCCCACTAGTCACTGCCTGCCATTGTGAAAAGGACCCGTTTACTCCTACACTTTGCTTCCTGTCTACCAGCCAGTTCTCTATCCACATCAATACTGAACCCCCAATGCCGTATGCTTTAAGTTTGTATACTAATCTCTTATGTGGGACCTTGTCGAAAGCCTTCTGGAGGTCCAGATATACCACATCCACTGGTTCTCCCTTATCCACGCTACTAGTTACATCCTCGAAAAATTCCACAAGATTCGTCAGACATGATTTACCTTTCGTAAATCCATGCTGACTTTGTCCAATGATTTCACCACTTTCCAAATGTGCTGCTATCCCATCTTTAATAACTGAATAGCAGTTTCCCCACTACCGATGTTACTAATTGGTCTGTAATTCCCCGTTTTCTCTCTTCCCTTCTTGAAAAGAGGGGTTACGTTTGTTACCCGTCAATCCTCAGGAACTACTCAAGAATCTAAAGAGTTTTGAAAGATTATCACTAATGCATCCACTATTTCCTGAGCTACTTCCTTAAGTACTCTGGGATGCAGCCTATCTGGCCCTGGGGATTTATCGGCCTTTAATCCATTCAATTTACCCAACACCACTTCCCGACTAACCTGGATTTCACTCAATTCCTCCTTTGACCTGCGGTCCCCTGCTATTTCCGGCAGATTATTTATGTCTTCCTTATTGAAGACGGAACCAAAGTAGGTATTCAATTGGTCCGCCATATCCTTGTTCCCCATGATCAATTCACCTGTTTCTGACTGCAAGGGGCCTACATAAAAACTTTTGCAGTCAGTTTTTATGTTCCCTGCCAATTTTCTTTTATAATCTATTTTTCCTTTCCTAATTAAGCCCTTTGTCCTCCTCTGCTGGTCTCTGAATTTCTCCCAGTCCTCTGGTATGCTGCTTTTTCTGGCTACTTTGTACGCATCATCCTTTGCTTTGATACTATCCCTGATTTCCCTTGTTATCCACGGATGCACTACCTTCCATGATTTATTCTTTTGCCAAACTGGGATGAACAATTTTTGTAGTTCATCCATGCAGTCTTTAAACGTCTTCCATTGCATATCCACTGTCAACCCTTTTAGAATTAATTGCCAGTCAATCTTGCCAATTCACGTCTCATACCTTCAAAGTTACCTTTCTTCAAGTTCAGAACCATTGTTTCTGAATTAACAATGTCACTCTCCATCCTAATGAAGAACTCAACCATATTATGGTCACTCTTGCCCAAGGGGCCACGTATAACAAGACGGCTAACTAACCCTTCCTCATTACTCAAAACCCAGTCTAAAATAGCCTGCTCTCTTGCTGGTTCCTCTACATGTTGATTTAGATAACTATCCTGCTTACATTCCAAAAAATCCTCTTCCTCAGCACCCCTGCCAATTTGATTCACCCAATCTATATGTAGATTGAAGTCACCCATTATAACTGTTTTGCCTTTGTCGCACGCATTTCTAATTTCCTGTTTGATACCATCCCCAACTTCACTACTACTGTTAGGTGGCCTGTACACAACACCCACTAGCATTTTCTGCCCCTTAGTGTTTCACAGCTCTACCCATACCGATTCCACATCCTCCAAGCTAATGTCCTTCCTTTCCATTGCGTTAATCTCCTCTCTAACCAGCAACGCTACCCCACCTCCTTTTCCTTTCTGTCTATCCCTCCTGAATATTGAATATCCTTGGATGTTCAGCTCCCAGCCTTGGTCACCCTGGAGCCATGTCTCCGTGATCCCAACTATATCATAATCATTAATAGCTATCTGCACGTTCAACTCGTCCACCTTATTACGAATACTCCTTGCATTGAGACACAAATCCTTCAGGCTTGTTTTTACAACGCTCTTACCCCTTATACAATTATGTTGAAAAGTGGCCCTTTTTGATTTTTGCCCTGGTTTTGTCTGCCTGCCACTTTTACTTTTCACCTTGCTACCTATTGCTTCTACCCTCATTTTACACCCACCCGCCTCGCTGCTCTTGTACCCATCCCCCGCCACATTAGTTTAAATCCTTCCCGACAGCACTAGCAGTCACTCCCTCAAGGACATTGGTTCCATTCCAGCCCAGGTGCAGACCGTCCTGTTTGTACTGGTCCCACCTCCCCTAGAAATGGTTCCAGTGCCCTAAAAATTTGAATCCCTCCCCCTTGCACCATTTTTCAAGCCACGTATTCATCTGCAATATCCTCCTATTTCTACTCTGACTGGCCCGTGGTACTGGTAGTAATCCAGAGATTATTATCTTTGAGGTCCTACTTTTAAGTTTATCTCCTAGCTCCCTAAATTCACCTCGTAGGACCTCATCCCTTTTTTTACCTATATCGTTGGTGCCAATATGCACCACGACAACTGGCTGTTCACCCTCCCCCTCCAGAATGTTCTGCAGCCACTCAGTGACATCCCTGACCCTTGCACCATGAAGGCAACATACCATCCTGGAGTCTCGTTTGCGGCCGCAGAAACGCCTATCTATTCCCCTGCCAATTGAATCCCCTATTACTATTGCCCTTCCCCTCTTTTTCCCCTCTCATGTGCTGCAGAGCCACCCATGGTGCCATGAACTTGGCTGCTGCTGCCTTATACTGCATCTTCCATACATCTGCCCGCTCACCCAACCTGTACAAAAGGGACGGATTGCATCTTAACTGGTGGGGACCAGCATTCTGGCAGGCAGGTTTGCCACTGCTACACGAGTGGTTTTAAACTGAATAAGGGGGGTGGGACGTCAAATGAGATAGTCGATGATGGAGGTAAAGGGAAAGAGAGTAAAGGGATGGTGAATGACCCCAGAATTAACGGGAAAGGAATCTCACAAAGGGATAGGAGAGTATGGCCAAGTGTAATAGGGATCGATGTGAAAGGTGAGATGCATAAGGAATTAAAAGTATTGTATATGAATGCGTGAAGTATAAGAAGTAAAGTAGATGAGCTTGAGGCTCAGTTAGAGGTCGGTAGATATGACGTTGTGGGGATTACTGAGATGTGGCTGCAGGAGGATCGGGCCTGGGAACTTAATATTCAGGGTTATACATCCTATAGAAAGGGCAGGCAGGTGGGCAGAGGAGGGGGGGTTAGCTCTGCTGGTGAGGGATGGAATTCAGTCCCTTGCGAGGGAAGACATACGGACTGACGAGGTAGAGTCACTGTGGATTGAGTTGAGGAATTGTAAAGGCAAGAAGACACCAATTGGTGTTATTTATAGACCTCCAAATAGTAGCCCGGATGTAGGGTGTAAGTTGCAGCAGGAGTTAAAACTGGCATGTAACAAGGGTAATGCCACTGTGGTGATGGGGGATTTCAATATGCAGGTAGACTGGGAAAATCAGGTTGGTTCAGGACCCCAAACAAGAGAGTTTGTAGAATGCCTCCGAGATGGATTCTTAGAGCAGCTTGTAATGGAGCCAACCAGAGAAAAGGCAATTCTGGATTTAGTGTTGTCCAATGAACCAGATATGATAAGAGAACTCGAGGTAAAGGAACCGCTTGGAGGTAGTGATCATAGTATTAGTTTTAATCTGCAATTTGAGAAGGAGAACGTTAAGTGGCAGTGATGCAGTTGAACAAAGGGGACTATGACGGCATGAGAGGGGAGCTGGCCAAAGTAGACTGGAAAGTGATCCTAGCAGGAATGACGGTGGAACAGCAATGGCAGGAATTTCGGGGCATAATCCGGAAGACGCAGGATCATTTCATTCCAAAAAGGAAGAAAGATTCTAAGGGGAGTAGGAGGCAACCGTGGCTGAAAAGAGAGGTTAGGGATAGAATAAAACTAAAAGAAAAGATGTATAACACAGCAAAGAGTAGCCGGAAGCCAGAGGATTGGGAAACTTTCATAGGACAACAGAAGGAAACAAAACGGGCAATACAGGCTGAAAAGATGAAGTACGAGGGGAAGCTGGCCAGGAATATAAAGAAGGACAGTAAAAGCTTCTTTAGATATGTTAAGGGAAAAAGAGTAGCAAAGACAAATGAGGGTCCCTTGAAGGCAGACACGGGTGAAATAATTATGGGCAACAAGGAAATGGCAGAAGAGTTGAATAGGTACTTCAGATCCGTCTTCACTAAGGAGAACACAAACAATCTCCCAGATGTACTGGAGGACAGAAGATCTAAGAGGGTAGAGGAACGGAAATAAATTTTCATTAGGCGAGTATTGGGTAGGCTAATGGGACTGAAGGATGATAAATCCCCTGGGCCTGATGGTCTGCATCCCAGGGTCCTCAGGGAGGTGGCTCTAGAAATAGTGGACGCATTGGTGATCATTTTCCAATGTTCAATAGATTCAGGAACAGTTCCTGTAGATTGGAGGCATACAATCAGTAACATCAATCGGTAGGACAGTGAAACTAGTCGGACAACTGTGGGAGGAAACAAAGATCTCGGATAAAACCTAAGCAGAACCCGGGGAGAAGATACAACCTCCGTACAGGCAGCACCTGTTAGGATCAAACCCAGGTCTCGAGGAGGGACGGAGAAAGAGGGAAAGCAAGGGTTACCATACATGGTTTCTGTACCTGGTTACCATCCAATGCCCTCTGCTGGAGAAGTCTACAGATACAAAAATGTAGGATTTGGGGTCTGTGGCTTCCTTTAATGTCTAGTTTGCCAATATTTAATAGCTGGGTAGGATGATAACAAAGAGGAAACATTTAGCAAGGAACTGTCCCCCCAAAGTTCGGCAGTAATCCACACCTTCGTGAGGAGAAAAAAACCTCAGGTGGAGGTTCACATGGATGAAGTGATGGATGAGGGTGGCAGATCCCACAGGGCGGAACAGTGGCACAAGTGGTCCAGCTGCTGCCCCCCAGCACCAGAGACCAGGGTTTGATCCTGACCTCAGGTGCTGTCTGTGTGCAGTCTGCACATTCTCCCTGTGACCGTTCTCACTCCGGGTGCTCCGGTTTCCTCCCACATCCCAAAGGGAGGTGAGTCTGTATGTTTGGTGGCCACTGTAAATTACCTCTGGTGTGTGGTGAATGGGTATAAAAATGGGATAACACAGAACTAGAATGAACGGGTGATCCAAGGTCAGCGCGGGTTTGGTGGGCGACAGGGCTTGTTTCCATGCTGTCTCATTCTATTCGATTCAAATCTATTATTGTCACTCTCAAGTAATCCCTTATAGAGGCAACTTACAAATGTTAAATGTTTCTCGTAATGGTGCAGCAGTAGAGTTGCTGCCTTACAGCGCCAGAGACCTGGGTCGACGCTGCCAATGGGTGCTGTCTGTATGGAGTTTGTACGTTCACCACGAGACCTGTGTGTGTTTTCACCAAGATATTTGGTTTCCTCCCATATTATGTATTTATTATTATTATTATTATTATTATTATTATTATTATTATATATTATTATTATATTATTACGATGTCCAGATAAAAGACGACATTGCATAGGATACATTGCATATAAAAACGCAATAAATTACAAATAAAAGCTTAGTAAATTACTTATAAGAGCACCATCAATTATATACAAAAACACAACACATGGTTTGTTTATTTATTTATATAATTCTTTATTTCGAACAGAATAAAATAATCAAAAGCAAGTGTGAAACACCATACAAAAAACAAAACAAGAATATTTATAAAGTGCCATAAACAGTATCTATAAGTAAATGAAAGTTTAAGATCCAGAATAAAAAAAAGATCAGTGTCCTACAACGAGACAACTATATTAATGTCTCGGGTACACAAAAGGCTGGAGAAACTCAACGGGTGCAGCAGCATCTGAGGAGCGAAGGAGATAGGCGACGTTTCGGGTCGAGACCCTTCTTCAGAATTAATGTCTCCACTGCTGGGATTGGTAACGTGTAATGCTAAACCTTATGTTTGATAAGACCAAGATGATTTCGTTTTCAGAGTCATTAATCAGGCAAATACAGTTACATATAAGATTTCTTAGCATAGCTTGTAAAGTACTGACTCCTGCAGCCACAAACATTTCGCTTGCACTACACCATCTAGGTTTCTTTAGTAGTATTCTCATGGCATCATTCTAAGCTACTTTAAGTCTCTGTCAACTTGTTTTTCTGTGGTTTGACCACAGGTGTACATTATAGAGTGGTGTACAATATGCTCTGAACAGAGACATCTTCACTACATCTGCACATGCACCAAACGTGCGTAAGAGAATATTTGCCTGTACATACAGCATATGGCGTTGCCTATAAATATCCTCATCATCTGTCATTTGTTTTGTAATAAAATGTCCAAGATATTTTACCTTATTACAGACACTAAGATTACATAGAAGCATAGAAACATAGAAAATAGGTGCAGGAGGAGGCCATTCGGCCCTTTGAGCCAGCACCGCCATTCATTGTGGTCATGGCTGATCGTCCCCAATCAATAACCTGTGCCTGCCTTCTCCCCATAATCCCTTGACTGCACTAGCCCCTAGAGCTCTATCTAGAGTGGCTTGCAAAAGTATTCATACCCCTTGAACTTTTCCACATTTTGTCACGTT
The DNA here is from genome assembly GCA_035221665.1 of Okamejei kenojei. Lineage (NCBI taxonomy): Eukaryota > Metazoa > Chordata > Chondrichthyes > Rajiformes > Rajidae > Okamejei > Okamejei kenojei. Next base: position 4,832,910 of record CM069136.1, read on the forward strand.
ACAACCACAAACGTAAATGTATTTTATTGGGATTTTATGTGATAGACCAACACAAAGTGGTGCATAATTGTGAAGTGGAAGGAAAATGATACATGGTTTCCAAATTTTATTACAAATAAAAAACTGAAAAGTGTGGCGTGCAAAAGTATTCTGCCCCCCTGAGTCAATACTTTGTAGAACCACCTTTCGCTGCAATTACAGCTGCAAGTCTTTTGGGGTATGTCTCTACCAGCTTTGCACATCTAGAGACTGAAATTTTTGCCCATTCTTCTTTGCAAAATAGCACAAGCAAGGGTTAGGGTTAGGGTTAGGGTTAGGGCTAGGTTGTGATTTATCGGACAGTGGGACAACATGCCCTCTGGTGCTTGTTGATCTCCCCCTGGGGATTCCTTTTCACTATGTACTGTCACTTGGTATTTGGCCCACGGTTTCATCACCCTTGTCCAAATCTATTTGCCTGACACTTGCCCTTCCATAGATTTGTGGGAGTCAGTCTGGATCCACCCTAGGTTTGAGTTTATGCTAGATTTAGGCCATTGGGCTCTTTCGTCTGTAGAAGCTCTATCCATAGCCTCTCCGCTCTTTTCCATCTCCCTGTTGTCCAATTTATGTTTGTTTCCAGGCCCATGATCTCTAGGGACTGGATCCCATGTTGCTGGAAGTGTCTGCTAATGGGTATGGATTGGTTCCCCCTTGTGATGTTGCTGAGGTGTCCTGTCAGTCTGACTCTGATGCTGTTACCTGTTTCGCCTATGTACAGTAGGTTACACTCTTTACATCTAATTGCATACACCACATTCTTTTGCTCACAGGTTATCCTCTGTGCTATCTGGCCTCTCTTCCCTGTTACCCTGTTCTCTATATTTCTGGCTATTACTAAGTGGGTGCAGGCTCCACACCATCTCTGCCCACAGTCTGGGTCTGTATGTAGACTTGTACTGACCAGGATGTCCTTCAGATTTTTAGCCCTCTTGAATGCTGACATTACCTTGTACCCATTTAGTGTGGCAAATCCCCTTTGGAATTGTTCAAAACGGCCCTTGTGTCACCCAGCTTTGTGTCATCCGCAAACTTGTTAATGTTGGTCCTAATTCCCTCTTCCAAATCATTAATATATATGATAAACAGTTGCGGCCCCAACACCGAGCCTTGCGGCACTCCACTCGCCATTGCCTGCCATTCTGAAAAGGACCCGTTCACTCCTACTCTTTGTTTCCGGTCTGCCAACCAATTTTCTATCCATGTCAACACCCTGTCCCCAATACCATGTGACTAATTTTAGTCACCAGTCTCCCATACGGGACCTTATCAAAGTCTGACCACTACATCTACTGACCCCTTCATCCATTATACTAGTCACATCCACAAAAAAATCCAGAAGATTAGTCAAGCATGATTTCTCTTTCATAAATCCATGTTGACTTGTACTAATCCTTTTACTGCTATCTAAATGCCCCATTATTACCTCTTTAATAATTGACTCCAGCATCTTTCCCACCACCAAAGTCAGGCTAACTGGTCTGTATTCCCCGTTTTCTCTCTTGCTCCTTTCTTGAAAAGTGGGATAACATTATCTATCCTCCAATCCACAGGAACTGATCCTGATTCTATTGAACTTTGGAAAATGATCACCAATGCATCCATTATTTCTAGAGCCACCTCCCTGAGGACCCTGGGATGCAGACCATCAGGCCCTCAGGTCATACAATTTAAAATCAGGACCTTTTAGGCATTGATCCCCTTTGGTTTCACAGATCATAACAGCACTCTTACCAGCATGATATTTAATATCATGTTCTACGAACATATAGTAAGGAGCTGCTGGAGACTGGCACTAAAAGGACTAAAGACCACAAGATCATCTGCATACATAATATGACAATAGACAATAGACAATAGGTGCAGGAGTAGGCCATTCGGCCCTTTGGCCCGTCGAGCCAGCACCGCCATTCTATGTGATCATCATGGCGGATCATCCCCAATCATTAGCCCGTTCCTTCCTTCTCCCCATATCCCCTGACTCCGCTATTTTTAAGAGCCCTATCTAGCTCTCTCTTGAAAGCATCCAGAGAACCTGCCTCCACCACCCTCTGAGGCAGAGAATTCCACAGACTCACAACTCTCTGTGAGAAAAAGTGTTTCATAGAAACATAGAAACATAGAAATTAGGTGCAGGAGCAGGCCATTCGGCCCTTTGAGCCGGCACCGCCATTCAATATGATCATGGCTGATCATCCAACTCAGTATCCCGTACCTACCTTCTCTCCATACCCTCTGATCCCCTTAGCCACAAGGGCCACATCTAACTCCCTCTTAAATATAGCCAATGAACTGGCCTCAACTACCCTCTGTGGCAGAGAGTTCCAGAGACTCACCACTCTCTGTGTGAAAAAAGTCTTCCTCATCTCGGTCTTAAAGGATTTCCCCCTTATCCTTAAGCTGTGACCCCTTGTCCTGGACTTCCCCAACATCGGGAACAATCTTCCTGCATCTAGCCTGTCCAACCCCTCAATCTCCTAAATTCTAGAGAGTATAAACCAAGTCTATCCAGTCTTTCTTCATAAGACATTCCTGACATCCCAGGAATCAGTCTGGTGAATCTTTTCTGCACTCCCTCTATGGCAATAATGTCCTTCCTCAGATTTGGAGACCAAAACTGTACGCAATACTCCAGGTGTGGTCTCACCAAGACCCTGTACAACTGAAGTAGAACCTCCCTGCTCCTGTACTCAAATCCTTTTGCTATGAACACTAACATACCATTCGCTTTCTTCACAGCCTGGTTTCAATGACTGGTGTACCATGACACCCAGGTCTCGCTGCATATCCCCTTTTCCTAATCGGCCACCATTTAGATAATAGTCTGCTTTCCTGTTTTTTCCACCAAAGTGGATAACCTCACATTTATCCACATTATACTGCATCTGGACAAACATTTGCCCACTCACCCAACCTATCCAAGTCACTTTGCAGCCTCCTAGCATCCTCCTCACAGCTAATACTGCCCCCCCAGCTTCGTGTCAATCGCAAACCTGGAGATATTGCCTTCAATTCCCTCATCCAGATCATTAATATATATTGTAAATAGCTGGGGTCCCAGCACTGAGCCCTGCGGTACCCCACTAGTCACTGCCTGCCTTTGTGAAAAGGACCCGTTTACTCCTACTCTTTGCTTCCTGTTTGCCAGTCAGTTCTCTATCCAGATCAATACTTTAAGTTTGTATACTTATCTCTTATGTGAGACCTTGTCGAAAGCCTTCTGGAAGTCCAGATATACCACATCCACTGGTTCTCCCTTATCTACTAGTAACATTCTCGAAAAATTCCACAAGATTCATCAGACATGATTTACCTTTCGTAAATCCATGCTGTCTTTGTCCAATTTTTCACCACTTTGTCCAAAATTTCACCACTTTCCAAATGTGCTGCTATCCCATCTTTAATAACTGACTCTAGCAGTTTCCCCACTACCGATGTTAGACTAACTGGTCTGTAATTCCCCGTTTTCTCTCTCCCTCCCTTCTTAAAAAGAGGGGTTACATTTGCTACCCGCCAATCCTCAGGAACTACTCCAGAATCTAAAGAGTTTTGAAAGATTATCACTAATGCATTCACTATTTCCTGAGCTACTTCCTTAAGTACTCTGGGATGCAGCCTATCTGGCCGTGGGGATTTATCGGCCTTTAATCCATTCAATTTACCCAACACCACTTCCCGACTAACCTGGATTTCACTCAGTTCCTCCTTTGACCCGCGGTCCCCTGCTATTTCCGGCAGATTATTTATGTCTTTCCTCATCCTATCTACACCCTTTGGTTCAATACGTATTACCAGTAGGACAGAATTCTCATGCAGTATTTAGGCACCCCTCTTTGACTCAATTTAACAAACGACTTTCCTATGATTAACACAATCAAAGGCTTTGAAAGCATCAATAAAGCACATAAGAATTGATTGAATTTTACCACTATATTTCTTTACCTCTATATTTATATTTACCTCCATGCTCCAAAGATGTACAGGTTTGTTGGTTAATTGGCTACGTATAAATGAAAATTGTCCCTAGTGTACGTAGAATAGTCTTAGTGTGCGGGGATCGCTGGTCGGCACGGTCTCAGTGGGCCGAAGGGCCTGTTTCCGCACTCTATCTCTAAACTAAACTATAAAACAAAACGTAAAATACACAATCCATTCAGTGCAGCAGAGTAGAGAGTGGGGGGTAAATTGCAGACAATTGGGTAATATCCTGGTATGCCGCGGCCAGGCCATAGGCAGGCCCGGTTTACCCGGCGTGTACCGAGAATCGCCGTCCATCAACAGAGGACTGAGGTTCCGTGCTGAAGGTCCGCCTTGGCAGCAGTTTCTTTGCTGCGTGCCTCTGGGAATGCAAGCACCGGTGAAGGTGTTCACAGTGAAGAAAGCGGCTGGAGTCATCCATGCCCATGAGTGAAACCAGCTATGTTATTTACTTTAACACCCCCTCCCATTCCCACACTGACCTTTCTGTCCTGGGCCTCCTCTATTGTCAGAGTGAGGCCCAGCACAAATTGGACGAACAGCACCTCATATTTTGCTTGGGCAGCTTACACCCCAGCGGTATGAACATTAACTTCTCTAACTTCAAGTAAATCTTGCTTTCCCTCTCTCTCCATCCCTCCCCCCTCCCAGTTCACCGACAAGTCTTACTGTTTCCAACTACAATTTATCTATTTGCTTCTCCAGCTAACAATGATCTATTTTACATTTTCCTTGATCTCCATTCCCTTTGTCCTGGTTTCACACCATACCCTTCCTTATCCATGTATCTCCATCTCCCCTGACATCAGTCTAGTCTCATCTGTTCCTTCACTCCAGAGACGCTACCTGTCCCGTAGAGTTACTCCAGCATTTAGTGTCTATCTTCGGTTTAAACCAGCACCTGCAGCTCCTTCCTACACATGTTAATAAAACGACAGAACTAGTAAAAATATCTGTCCGTGAAATCTGAATGCAAGGCAGAGGCCGACTGGATGGTGTCACATCCAGCAGAAGCACATTAGTTGGTGAGGTTGCACTTAGAGTTTTGTGTTCAGTTTTTGGAACCAAGTTATTGGAAAGATGTTGTCAATTAAGAGGGTCTGAGCTAAAGGAGACTGAGCACAGGAGAATGATCTGAAGGAGGTGTATAAAATCATGAGAGGAAAAGATCGGGTACATGCACAGAGCCTCTTGCCCAGAGTTGGTGAATCAAGGACCAGAGGCTTAAGGTGAAGGGGAAATGATTTAATAGGAATCAGAGGGGTAACTTTTCCACACAAAGGGTGGTGGGTGTATGGAACGAGCACCCAGAGGAGGTAGTTGAGGCTGGGAGTATCCCAATGTTTAAGAAACTGACAGGTACATGAATTGGACAGGTTTGGAGGGATATGGACCAAACACAGGTAGGTGGGGCTAGTGTAGATGGCACATGTTGGCCGGTGTGGGCAAGTTGGGCGAAGGGCATGTTTCCACGCTGTATAACTATGACTATGACTCTATGACACATAGTGCTAGGAGGTATTTCTGTGAAACCAATGAAGGAGGTGTTGCTTGTGAACTATTACTGCCTTTCCAATACAAGAACATGAGAAAGTAGGATCAGGAGTAAGCCCCAGGTCCCTCAAGCCTGCCCTGCCATTGAATCTGATAGTGGGTAGTTTAGTTTAGTTTAGAGATGTAGCATGGAATCTATGCTGACCTTTGATCACCCCTTCACACTAGTTCTATCCTACAACACTGGGGACAATATATAGAAGCCAATTAACCTACAAATCCTGGATGTCTTTGGAATGCGGGGGTAAGCCTGAGCACCCAAAGGAAATCTACGCTGTCATTGGGAGAACGTACAAACTCCGCGCAGACAGCACCCGCAGTCAGGATCGAACCTGGGTCTCTGCCGCTGTAAGGCAGCAACTCTACCGCTGCGCTGCTATGCGGCCCTTAAACGATCCAACTTCCTGCCTCAACTCTGTTTCCCTGTCAGTTCGAAAAGCGCTCAATTCCACATGACCTTTCGAAAATGTATCTACCTCCACTATAAATACTTTGAACGATCGAGCCTCCACAGGCCCCTGGGGGCAGAGAATTCCAGGGGTTCACCGTCCTCCATGGGAATAATGTAAGCACTGATTACTGTCAGAATGTCAGAGATGTAACCGGGCACCTTTGAGTTGAATGCAATGAACTACATTAATCTGTTGATGTCAAGAGCCCCACATACACTGGCTTTGCTCGCAGATCTGCCTTCCTGACAAAGTCCCCCTTGGCAATATCATCAAAATTCTAGCTGTTCATCAAGTGAATTGCTGAGAGGATAATATTTAAAATCAAAATATAATAATAATAATAATATTGGTACCACTGTGAAGGAAACAAAAACGGCAATAATTTAAACCTACTGCATGTTTTATAACGAAATTAAGCCACATTCAAAATTTTTTTGCACATTATGGATAATTTTAAATGAATTTGCAATAAAAATGTCTACAAAGTGATTTCAAACATTTATTATTCATAGGGATTTATTCTGTAATGTTTCGCTTGGAATTGCTACATTTGTTGACCCCAAAAGCTTTGAGTGATTTGGCAATATTGATATCACATTTAAATTTTTAATTTAATGAATCACACTATTTATTACATTTGTGCTTATACACAGGTGCTATGCTCAATTTTGATTCTTCCTTTTACTTTTAAAACACTTAAAAAGAATAAGAGCGGCGCACTGGTGCAGCGGTAGAGTTGCTGCCTTACAGCGCCAGAGACTGGGGTTCGATCCTGACTACGGGTGCTGTCTGTACGGAGTTTGCACGTTCTCCCTGTGAGCGTGTGGGTTTTCTCCGGGTGCTCCGGTTTCCTTCCCACATCCCAAAGGCCTGCAGGTTTGTAGGTTAGTTGGCTTCAGTAAAAAAAAAAAAATGTCCCTTGTATGTAGGATAGAACTAGTGTACAGGTGATCGCTGGTTGGCGTTGACCTGGTGGGCCAAACGGCCTGTTTCCACCCTGTATCTCTAAACTACACTACTTACAAGAGAAATCCAAGTTGAGGTTAAAAAACGTTGGGATGAATAGATCTGTCTTTTAAAAGTGATCGATCCCTCTTTTCCCCCCAAAGGTATGATTTATTGCAGAAAAAGCCGCACATATCTCCCACTGATGGCCACTGTTTAACTGGGAGTCTTGTTGTGGGTGTTCAACTGTGAAAGACATTACTTCTGAACCTGCTTCAGGGCTTGGGAAATAGTTATCAAGATTGGAGAGTTTTGGAAGATGACTCAATCAAGAGGTGTTGTTAGGGTTCTACGGGTCCACCAGGGATACAGTCTTGGACCATCGCTCATCCTTAGCCGCGTCTCATTGATCGTGAGGAAGGCCTTTCAGATTTACTCTAAACAGTCAGTTGTTATAAGTTTGCTGGGCATTGTTACAACTCTCCGACCATCCTCGCCTCCATCTCCCCTCCGGGAGCCAGGGCCCACCGTGCACATACATCGGCAAATCAGCAAGATTCCTCATCGTTTAAATCCGCTGGGAGTTTAGTTTAGTTTAGTTTGGAGATTCAGCATGGAAACAAGCCCTTCGTCCCACCGAGTCTGCACCGACCAGTGATCCCCGCACATTAACACAAGCCAACACGCACTAGGGACAATTTACATTTATACCAAGTATACAAACCCAAGCCAATTGACCTACAAACTTGGATAGACACAAAATGTTGAGTAACTCAGCGGGACAAGCAGCATCTCTGGAGCGAAGGAATGGGTGACGTTTCAGGTCGAGGCCCTTCGTCAGGCTTCCTTCTCTCCAGAGATTTTGTGTCTATCCCCAATTAAGTACCCCATGTATAGAAACAGCCCACTGAGTCCATATGCAATAGTCGCCAGAGTTTGGCACCATTTTACATAGTCCAAGCTGCAGCTGGCCATACAGGTCCGTTGCAGCCAACACCTCATTTGGGTCACCAGGTAGCTGTTTATCCCTCCTCTCTGGGCCTTCAGAATTTGGGGCACCTCCCGCAGCTAACCTTACAGCTGTGGAAGGTTAGACCACCCCGGTTTCACTTACCGGCCCATTAACCAACATCCGCCAGTGTTGCTGACTCCCTCCCTCCCTCTTCGGGTACAAGCGGAAGACCTATCACAAGTGGGCTCCCACTGTTCCACAGCCAATCTATCCTCTTATCAAAAACCCACCATTTCAGTCGATTAATGATCGTTGCATTCCTGCTGTGGAAAGTGTATCTCTTTTCTGATAAGGAGATGGAACAATACACAATACCCTTGGTGCAATCTCACCAAGACTCTATATAATTGCATGGTGACATTTGTTTCCAAATCCTCTCATAATAAGGGCAACGATACCATTCTCCTTCTCAATTTCTTGCTGAACCTGCATGTTAGTTTTCAATGACAGGTGGAAAAATCAGTATGACTTAATTGTGAACCAAATGACTGGGGAATCTACTGCATTAACATTTTTTGCAGCAACAAGCTATTTGACAAGCAAACAGCAAAATTAGGCGGATACGTGTGGGAATTTATAGTTGATTTAAATAAATACAAATGTTTGAACCATGTTGGTATTTGGATCTATGGAAGGGAAAACCTTCTATTTTTTTTTTTTTTAAATTTTATTTTATTAGAAGTAAGTACAGCAATATGGCACCAAGGTGCCTAATATATATTGACATATTACATTTCAAATTTTTTTTTAATAATGAAAAAGAAAAAGAGAGTAGAAAATAAAAGATAAACATGTGATATATAGTGTGTGAGAAAGAAAAAACGTGTGAAAAAAGAAAGTTGAGAATGAAAAAGAAACACGAAAGAGGAGAAAGTAAGAGATTAAGATCGTTAACTATATTCCTTCTATACCTCTATTCCCAGTATACATCCTACATCCCATTATACATTCTGGGATCATTATTATTGATGCACTGGATGTTCTTTTCACTTCGTATGGCTGTATGGTAACTCAAATTTTACTGTACCTTAATTGGCTAAGTGAAAATAAATGCAGACTTGAAGTTGAACTTGAATTTGAACTTGACCTGGAGTTACCAAGCCTTTTTTTCTGTTTTGTAAGCAAGGGTGCTACCCACCTAGCAGTGACTAAATCAAGGTCAGTGTAATTGTGCCTGTTTGTGGCCAGTGTTTAAGGGGGGGGGGGGGGGTTCCCTAAGGAGTATACAGTACATGTTTCTTTCCTCCCCACTCTTGTCACTTTTCCATGGCAGGCTCACTTACGGATGAAGAGCTCTACATCGAGGCGGGCCTAGCATTCGTTGAGGTGCGGTCGTATGGGTGCAGAGATAAGGCCTCTGATTGTTCTGCATTGGAAGGAGGGAGTTCAGAGGGTTGGTGAAAACACGAAAGGTGTAGGGGTTTCGGGGGCAGAGGCGTGGAGGGAGGCTCAGGTGAGGTACATCAGCGGGATAAAGGGGGGCTTCGGAGGGGGCAGTACCTGAAATGCCCCCTATCTATGTTCTCCAGAGATGCTGCCTGACCCGTTGAGTTACTCCACATTTTGTGTCTTTCCTTTCCCATGGGATAACCATGGGCAGGCACGGTGGCACAGCGGTAGAGTTGCTGCCTTACAGTACTTAGTACCGGAGACCCGGGTACGATCGCAACGATGGGTGCTGTCTCCACGGAGTTTGTACGTTCTCCCCGTGACCTGCACGGGTTTTCTCCGAGATCTTCGGTTTCCTCCCACACTCCCACACACAGGTTTGTAGGTTAATTGTCTTGGCATAAATGAAAAATTTCCCTAGTGTGTGTAGGATAGTGCTAGTGTGTGGGGCCCGCTGGTCGGTGTGGACTCGCTGGCCAAAAGGCCTGTTTCCTAAACTAGTTTCTTAAACTAAACTAACCCGATCCCAGGAATGAGTAAGTTAACCTATGATGAGCATTTGACAGCACCGAGCCTGTACTCGCTAGAGTTTAGAAGAATGAATGGGGTCCTCTTTGAAATGTACAGAATAGTGAAAGGCTTAGGTAGAGTGGATGTGGAGAGGATGTTTCCACCAGTGGGAGAGTCTAAGACTAGAGCTCATAGCCTTGAATAGGTATGGGTAGACTTGATGGGCCAAATGACCTCATTCAGCTATGACCTATAATCTTATGATCTTATGATTCATAAAGTACTGTGGATCTGCATTCCTGACTGCCCAGAGAAAATTCAACAGCTTTCCATACCAATCAAACAAAGCTATCAGTGGAGGAGGGATTGAATCTTAGAATTGTCTACTTCTTAAGGAAGAAACCCCCCTTTAAATGTGAACACTGGTCACAGACAAGCACGATTACAGGGACGTGAAGGAAAGAACTGCCCTTGCTAATTTACACCGAAGATAGACACAAAATGCTGTTCTTCTTCTTCTTGTCGAGTCCACACACAAGATTAGAAGTTGTTCAGCCAGAGCTGAGCACACTTCTCGGCATCTGCACACGATGGTGTCTGTCTTGTCACTTCGTGTCACTTCTTGTGTGTGGTGGTGGAAGGATTGGTGGAAACGGGGCCGCGACGTGAACGCTCTTTCCTTGACCCCAATGTTGGAGTAACTCAACGGGACAGGCAGCATCTCTGGAGAGAAGGAATAGGTGATGTTTCTAGTGAATGCTGCTACTCCAGCATTTGTGTCTATCTTCGGCATAAACCAGCATCTGCAGTTCCTTCCTACACGTACAGACTTGGATGCAACGTTGCTCCTCTGGCTGCGGCCTCAGCACAATCCGGAGTGCTGTCCAGGATACCCATGCCATTCCCTCCGGGCCTGTCTGCCGGTGATGGGGAACGGATCAGCCCTTCGGGAGAACACGTCATCACAGACCATGTCCTGAGTTTGTGAAAGCTCAACGTTTAGCATTGTCTATTTGGAGAGGGTGCAGAAGAACTCTGGAAAGATTGAAGAAGTGGTTTACCAGAATGCTGATGGATTAGTGGGCAGTAACTTTAAGGAGAGGTTGGACAATCATGGTGTGGGGATAGGGACTGCAGATACTGGTTTACACCAGAGGTAGACACAAAGTGCTGGAGTAACTCAGGAGGAGTGCTGGAGCAACAGCATCTGGAGAAAAAGGAAGGGTGACGTTTCGAGTTGGGACCCTTCTTCAGTCTTCAGACCTGAAATGTCACCTGTCCTTTTTCTCCAGAGATGCTGCCTGACCCGCTGAGTTACTCCAGCACTTTGTGTCTACCTTGGACTATCTTGGATTGCTTTCTCTGAAGTGTGGAACGCTGAAGATGAGACCCGATAGACGTATGTAAAATTATGAGGGGCATAGATAGATAGATAGGGGTTACAGTCAGAACCTTGATTCCAGGATTGAGGGTATATTGCAGACTAGCGGGCATTCTAGTCTAGAGGGCATAGCTTCATAGCGCAAAGGGTAAAAGTTAAAGGAAATGTTTGAGGCAAGCATTTCACCCAGTGTAGTGGGTGCTTAGAACACCCTGCCAGGGATGTTGGTGATTGTGGCATTTAAGATGCCTTTAGATAGGCATGGAGGACAGTGGGTCACATGCTGTCAGAGAAGATTAGTTTATAGTGACATCATGTTTGGCATAGACATAGCATGCAGAACAGTACAGGGTCTGTATAGGGTCTCAACCCGAAACATCACCCTTTCCTTCTATCCAGAGATGCTGCCTGTCCTGCTGAGTTACTCCAGTATTGTGTGTCTATCTTCAGTGTAAACCGGCATCTGCAGTTCCTTCCTGCTCAGCAGAGCAGTGCAGCGCAGGAACAGGCACTTTGGCCCACAATGTTTGTGCCAAACTAGGTGGCAAGTTAAGCTAATTTAATCTGCCCGTTCATGATTCATATTCCTCTGTTCTCTGCATGTCCCTGTGCCCATCTGCACTGTGCAACAAAGGGTCTGTTCCTGTGCTGTACACTTCCACTATCTATGTTCCATGTTCAATTCGCAAGAAAGACCTGTATTAATATATCAGTCTTCGCAAGTTCAAGTATTTACTTTAGAGGTACAGTGAGTCCACACCGACCAGCAATCCCTGTACACTAGTTCTATCCTAGACACTCAGGACAATTTACACAAGCCTGACAGCCCCAGTGGTGAGGACGGAACCCGGGTCCCTGGTGCTGCAAGTTGTCCCACCACGCCACCATGCTACCCAGTCTTTGGATGCTTTTTGCAGAAACTTTGAGTGAAATGGCAGAAATAAAATGCACAAAGCCAGATCATGTCCAGTCACAGAAGGGGTGACATGAAATGACCTCAAACAAAATGCTGCCAATGATAGATCGATATAATGTCAATAAATCAGAAAATGCTGAAGACACCAAAAATGGCTTGGTAGCATCTGCAGAGAGAGGGACGGCGTTAACATTGCAAATTGATGAACTTTCATCAAACTTATCATCAGATGAAATCTTGTTGATCAAAAACATTCACCCTGTTCCTCACTCCACCTTTGAAAGGATTATCAGAAATATTTTGCTTGGGCAGTTTACAAACCAACAGTTTGAATATTGATTTCTCTAACTTCAAGCAACCCTTGCGTTCCCTCTCTCTCTGTCCCTTCCCCACCCTACCTCTCCAACTAGTTTAACTGTCCTTCTGAGCAATTTTACTGTTTGTATGCCTCCGTGTCACCTTCCCCTCAGCTAACAATGAACCATTCTACATTTCCTTATCAACATCTGCTTTGATATGTACTTTTCACACCTTACCCTATATCTCTGGACTACCTCTCCCCCAAAGATCGTATAGCGGAGCAAGATAGACCACTCCTCCTTCTAAATGCAATGTTACGTGTAGTACGCAACGGAGCGGAACGTGGGCCTTTTTTCATCCATTTCAGTAACCCGACCCGACCCGACCCGACCCGACCCGACCCGACCCGACCCGACCCGACCCGACCCGACCCGACCCGACCCGACCCGATCCGGCCCGACTCGCAGTGTAATCAACGTTGCGGGGGAACAGTTTGTGTTAATAAATTATAATTCTGAAAATGAGGAGAAGATTTTTACCAAAGACCTTTTATTTTTACGAGGATGTTTCTGTAACCGGCTTCCATCTCCACACTAGTATCTTTGCTCCCCTATGGGATCTTTGGTGTGGAGACGGAAGCTGGTTTACGGAAATGGTGCCGAAAATTACCCATGAATCTGCCCATGACCGTACTACGTCTTTTTCGTCGAGTGATCTATCTTGCTCGCTATAGGATCTTTGCTCTCCCGTGACTCTCTGAAGAAGGGTCTCGACCTGAAATGTCACCCATTCCTTCTCTCCAGAGTTGCTGCCTGGCCCACTGAGTTATTCCAGCATTTTGAGTCTAGCTTTGGTGTAAAGCAGCACCTGCTGTTCCTTCCTACACAACTGTTTAGTTTTGTTTAGAGATACAGTGCGGAAACAGGCCATTCGGCCTACCGAGTCCACGCCGACCAGCGATCACCCCTCGCATTTACCTATACACATATTAGGAGCAATTCTTTTTTTTTTAACGGAAGTGAATCGACCTACAAAGCTGCACGTCTTTGGAGTGTTGGAGGAAACCAGAACACCCGGAGAAAACCCACTCAGGTCACGGGGAGAAAGTGCAAACTCCATACAGACCGCACCCAGAGTCATGATCGAACCTGGGCCCCTGGCGCTGCAAGGCTGTGTTGTGGCAGATTATGGTGCAGTCGAGATCGCCTTGCTCCGTGCGCTCCACGTTTGCTGCACTCACGTCTCCAACAGGAACGCTTTAAACAAGGACATCGCTTGTCTCCAAAAGAGAGGAAACGGAGGAGAGTTTTCGAACATTTAGCAGATTAGCCGAATTATATGTTGCCAAATTTTAATGCTGAAAGCCTCATTTGAAGAGTTGTACTGACAAAGAAAATGAATCAAAGCCATTGAAATGACCCATTCGTCACATTAATATGAAAAGAGGTATTAGTGTTGCTTGCTCTTAAAGAGAACAGTAAAGCACATCTAATTGGATTTGTATATTAATAAGTAGTTAAACAAGAAAAGTGCGTGTAAATCTCCTGCAGTGCTTCACTGTCAGATTTCACTTCTTTGCAGAGAAGCCATTAAATTGCGGCTTTCACCAGATTAGTAAATTCCAAATTAGCATGGCTGGAGAACCCCTCTTGGAAATAAGGACAATCTCTTTCCTCTAATTTAAAAATGGATCAAGCATAAAATTAATGTAGAAACGAGGAACTGCAGATGCTGGTCAATACACAAAAGGACACAAAGTGCTGGAGTAACTCAGCGGGCCAGGCAGCATCCCTGGAGAACATGGAAAGGTGACGTTTCAAGCCTGAAGAAGAGCCTCGACCTGAAACGTCACCTATCCATGTTCTCCAGAAATGCTGCCAGACCCGCTGACTAAATCCAGCATTTTTAGTCTCAGAAAATTCATGTCATTCACAATAAATGTTGACTGTTTTTTTCTTAAGATCCTGCCAAATCAGCTGAAAGGTTGCAGCCTTCCCTTTCAGAAACATGCTTCTTGGATATTGGTGTTAAATGTGCCTTAATGATAGAGATACTACAGACTGCAGGTTGTGGAATCTTGAGCAGACGCACAGTGCTGGTAGAACTCAGTGGGCCAAGCAGCATCTGCGGATGGAATGGACAGCTGATGTTTCTGATGTTGAAGAAGGGTTTCGACCCTTAAAGTTGCCATGCCCATTCACTGCACAGATGTTGCCTGGCCCACTGAGTTCTTCCTGCACTTTGTGATGTGCACTAATTATGTCTGGTTATTGTACTCCCCGCCCTCACTTCAATTTCATGAACTTCAATGGAAAGAAAGTTTTGCAAGCAGAATGCAACGAGCAACCACTAGTTTGGTTTAGTTTAGTTTCGTTCAGTTATTATCACGTGTACAGGTAAAAGCTTTTGTTGCGTACTAACCAGTCAGCAGAAAGACATGCCTGAGCCGGCTGCCTGCCACTTTTCTGGGTTACGTCCGTGCCTGGGTGGTACTAGAGAGGGACTACTCACTGTCCACGGACACCCTGCGGGTTGTGGAATACTTCCTATATAAGGGTGAGTAATGAAGTGTTTGAGAGTGTATTTGACATTTAAGGATATTTGTTTAGATAACTGGGTGATTTTTGTTTTATGGTGGTGGGTTTGTTTGGTATTGTTTTGTATTGTATATACTATTTTTGCAATAATTGATTAAATTGATTTTTGTATTAAAAAAAAGCGGAAAGACAATACATGATTAAAATCGACCATCTACAGTATACAGATGCGGGACAAAAGGAATAACATTTAGTAAATGATAAAGTCCAATAAATAATGATTAAAGATAGTCTGAGGGTCTCCAATGAGGTAGGTAGTAGCTCAGGACTGCTGACTTGTTGTTGGTAAGATGGTTCGCGATTGCATGCACACGCTGAGCATAAAGAACCAAGGCAACATTTCTGGAAACCACTCCGTTATCTGATAAAATATTTCTTTCATTATTCCACAAGGATCTGTGCTTCCAGAGGGATCTGTACTGGCAACTCAGCTGTTTGTGATATATACAAATGACTTGGATGTAGACATTATGTTTAAGAAAGAACTGCAGATGCTCTTAAAAAAAGTTTTGAATTTGGATCAAGAGCCCCTGCTTGGTCGGGCACACAGGGCACTGAGACACCTCCCAAAGAAGGGCGCGCCACCTAGACAATTGATTGTGAAAGTGGTTTATGATCACGTCTTGGAGGATATGATGAAGATAATAATTCGTCAGAGAAATCTCATCTACGATGGAGATAAGATTAGCATATTCAGAGACTACCCTGCGGAAGTCGCCAAGAGAAGAGCTCTATTTACAGAAACAAGAGGCATTCTTAAGAAGATAAATGGTCTGAGATATGGTCTGAAGTATCCCACAACGCTAAGAGTAACCTATAAAAACAAAGAGCATCACTTCATCAAGCACACAGAGGCACTTGAATTCGCTCGGAACATCGAGAAGATGGATGAAGAGGAAGAAGCAGACGAGGATGAAGATCAGTGAATTTGAACTATATTTAACATTTACCTGATGGTACCGAATATCCATAGAGAAGGAGGAAGAATAATGGACTCTTAAATACACTGGTTAAGGATGGTTTGAAGGATTACTAAAAAAAAATTAACATATAATAGGAATAGTTTAGTATTAACTATCACTTAAAATTGAATGCCATCCACCCCAAAATAGTGTTATGATATCATTAAAAATCTAAATGTGTTCATAATTTACAATCATTCAAATTTAGCACCCCACCCCTATATAAATAGCCCTTAAGGCAATTAAAACTTTTCCATTAAGGAAAATTTGGAGCTGGAACTATTAATATCTTTTTTAACAATGGAAGTCGTTAGATTAATAGCCACGCTAGTGTGGCTAACACTAACTGCACTAAAAATAGCTATAGTTATCCTTTCCTCTCTGCACATTACTAACACTACTAATATTTTTTATTTCTATTTTTATTTTTATGTTTTATATAATATACTATATTATACTTTTAGTTATGAATGGTATTATGAATTTTGTTTGAAGAGATATGTATGTAAGATAAAGTTACAAGTACAAAAACTCATCGATCTGAAGCACGGGTATGAGGTTGGGATGGATGTGCTAAGACATCTACTCCATTATAATCCACCTTAACAACAAAATGCAAGACATTAATACGAAAACTGGGGGTGATGGGATCACCTTCTGCAGTTGGAATGTAAAGGGAATTAATGAACCAATTAAAAGAGGTAAGGTTTTAGCTCATTTAAATAGACTTAAAACAGACATAACCTTCCTTCAAGAGACACACCTGAAAAAGGATGCGCAGCATAGACTAACAGCAAAATAGATTTCTAAAGTGTATCATTCTTCATTTACGTATAAATCTAGAGGGGTTGCAATACTTATACGTAAAGGTATACCATTTAAACATACCTCAATAATAGATATTGAGGGTAGATATATAATAATTACGGGTGAATTATATTCAAAGAAAGTCGTTCTTATGAACGTATATGGACCTAATTTTGATAATCCGTTGTTTTTTAAGAAAATATATAATACTATTCCTGTATCTACACAACATAATCTAATAATTGGGGGTGATTTAAACTGTACTTTAGATCATGATCTAGATAGATCATCAACTAAAAGAAAAGTTACTGCTAAATCAAGCGAATTTATAAATTCTTTTATTAATACTGCAAATGTTAAGGATGTCTGGAGAATTGATAATCCTTCTGGTCGGGAATATTCATTTTACGCACCTGTATTCGGAACCTATTCAAAGATAGATTCTTTTTTAATAGACTCAAAATTAATTCCATTTACGTATGACTCAAAATATCATAATATTATTATTTCGGATCACGCACCATTAACATTTAAGATAAAATTAAATGGTATAACTAATAAACACTCTCAATGGAGACTCAATCCTCAAATTTTAAATGAAAAGGCTTGTTATGATTATAAATGAAAAAGCTTGTTATAAAACACATTAAATTGTTTTTTGAGACTATTGACAAACCCGGAATTTCAGCGTCACTTCTTTGGGACACATTTAAAGCCTTTATGCGTGGTGCTATAATATCGGGGCAAGCATACCTTAATAAGGAAAACCGAAAGATGCAACAAACTTTAGAAAATGAAATAAAGCAATTAGATATTGAAAATGCAATATCTCCATCTAAGGTGATACATAATAAAATTGCAATATTAAAATATAAGCTAAATAAAATATACTCAAATCACGTTATAAAACTTTTTCAACAGACTAAACAAGTACATTTTGAATTTGGTGACAAACCACAAAAATTATTGTCACGGCAGCTTAGAAAATCAGATGAGGAAAAAATGATATATAAAATCAGATCAAAACAAGGTGAAATATTAACTTTGCCAAAAGATATTAATGACAGATTTCTGCATTACTATCAAAAACTTTATTCAACTAAACTGACGGGGCAATCGGATGGAATGGAAGCATTCTTACATGAATGTCATATCAAAGGTTTAGATCAGGAAGGCAAAGACTTGTTAGATGCTGAAATATCAGTAAAAGACATTGAGGAATCAATCAGCTCGTTGAAAAATGGAAAAGCCGCTGGCCCTGACGGCCTAAGTGCTGAATTTTAAAAGAAGTTTCATGACTTGATTTCCCCACGTTTACAAGCGATATATAAATATGCTTATGAACAAGGAAAGTTACCAGAAACTCTAAATGAGTCTACAATTACACTCATTCCTAAAGTAGATAAGGATCTGGAAGATCCTGGATCATATAGAGCAATTGCTCTTCTAAATGCTGATCAAAAAATATTAACTAAAATTTTATCTCAAAGCTTAAATTTAGTGATCAATAAACTAATACATCATGATCAAACAGGTTTTATTCCCGAACGTGATTCCACTTATAACTTGAGATGATTATTCAATATCATATATTCAAAAATAATTAATGATATTGAATTAGCTGTCATTTCACTAGATGCGGAAAAAGCATTCGACCAGGTTGAGTTGGATGTGGCCCTTGTGGCTAAGGGGATCAGGGGGTATGGAGAGAAGGCAGGTATGGGATACTGAGTTGGATGATCAGCCATGATCATATTGAATGGCGGTGCAGGCTCGAAGGGCTGAATGGCCTACTCCTGCACCTAATTTCTATGTTTCTATGTTTCTATGAATGGCCTTACTTATTTAAGATAATGCAGAAATTTCAACTGGGGGATAGATTTTGTAAATGGGTTAAAATTTTATACTCCAACCCAACAGCAAGAATACTAACAAATCAAATGTTATCAGCCAAATTTAATCTCTTTAGGGGTTGTAGACAAGGATGCCCGTTATCACCCTTATTATTTGCTCTTGCAATCGAGCCATTAGCCGAAAGGATTAGATCAGACCCAGAAATATATGGATACAATACTAATACCACAACGAATAAAATATCTTTATATGCAGACGATGTTTTAATATATATCACAAAACCGGAGATTAGTATTCCTAATCTATTTAACGTTATAACTAATTTTGGTGCATTTTCAGGATATTGAATTAATTGGAATAAAAGTGAAATTATGCCTATAACTGGAATAAAAGTAAATATATTACAACAATTTCTGTTTAAAATAGTTACGAATAAATTTAAATATCTAGGAATTAATGTATCCAAATCTTATAATTTTTTATTCAAATTAAATTATCCTCCGTTATTGGATAAATTAAAAAAGAATATTCTATACTGGATAACACCACCAATATCAATGATTGGCAGAATAAATGCTATAAAAATGATCTTTTTACCACAATTATTATATTTATTTCAAGCTATCCCTTTATATCTCCCTAAAACGTTTTCTTTTTAAATCGATTCTATTATTAACAGCTTTATTTGGGATTATAAAAATCACAGAATAAGTAAAAAACACTTATGTAAATCCAAGATAAATGGAGGATTAGCGTTACCTAATTTTCTATATTATTTTTGGGTGGTTCAGATTAAGAATATGAATTTTTGGCTGGTAAAAATGGACCAGGAACCAGCTTGGCTAAAGATGGAAATGGAAGACTGTTTACCATTTGATATGTTCGATTCTGCTTGCTCCAAGTGAAGTACAAAAAAAAACTTACGGGGAAAACCTTACAATTTATAGCAATATACGTATTTGGAAACAAATAGTTAAGACTTTACATTTGGATAATATGTCACTCTGTTTACCAATTATGAATAATCCCTTATTTAAAACTTCTATACTGGATAAGGGTTTAGACACTGGAAACATTTAAGAATTATAAGGATAGAACACCTTTACAGGAAAGGAAAATTTCTCTCATTTCAAGAATTAAAAGATATCTATGGATTACACCCAAATAACATGTTTAGGTATTTACAAATTAGAGACTATATCAAGTCAAACATGCAAGACTATAAGAATAGAGAACCAGGGTTACTGGATGATTGGCTTAACAAGCATCCAAATACAGAAAAACTAATAGCGTACATATATAATACTCTTTTGGATAGGGAAGTCCCAACAATAGAACCATACCAACAGATATGGGAAAATGAAATTGGTCTAGCTATAATGAAAGACATTTGGGAAGAAAGTTTACAACGTATACACCGATGCTCATTAAATGCCAGACATACTTTGGTACATTTTAAAGTATTACATAGATTACACTACTCAAAAACAAAATTAAATAGAATTTTTCCTAACATATCTTCTATTTGCGATAAATGTCAGAATTTAGAAGCTAACTTAACGCATAGTTTTGTAACATGCATAAAACCTAATAATTATTGGGCTGATATTTTTAGAATCATTTCTGAAGTTCTTAAAACTAAATTGGACCCCGATCTAAAGCTAATAATATTAGGAGTCCCTGACTCAAGCTTAATATTAACAGTAAGTCAAATAAATTTTCTTGACTACTGTTTGATAATTGGAAAAAAATTAATATTAAAATTCTGGAAGGGAACATTATCCCCCACATTGGACTGTGGAAATGTTGGAGATGTTGCATCTAGAGAGAATTAGGTTTGTCCTAATGGACAAATACGAACTTTTTGGACAAATATGGTCTCCATTCATTGATTATTTAAAGGGGTAGCTGAGCTCAGCATTGTAACTCAATAACTACCCTGGTGTAGGATTAGATGAAAAGATGTATTCTGGGATTTGTATACATGTCTCTATAGGTATTGTTATGTGAAATTGCTCCATTCATTGTTAAGATGTATTCCTTATTTTTTTTATTATATAATAATTTTTTTTTCTTTCTTTTTAAAAAGAAACTATTTATTTTTTTATTTTATTTTTTTTATTTTTTTTAATTTTTTTAATTTTCTTATATAATCATTATTATGTAATCACCATCTCTTGATTATTGATCTATACTTTTGTTTTTTTACCACCCCTTTACTTTCCAAAAAAAAACAAAACAGAGGCATACATAAATTATTCCGCAACATCTGTACAATTTTTGTGACAAGTCTAATTTGTATTTGAAGAACTGTTGTACCTTGCTTCTAATAAAAATATTAAAAAAAATGTTTTAAAAAAGAACTGCAGATGCTGGAAAAATCGAAGGTAGACAAAAATGCTGGAGGAACTCAGCGAATGAGGCAGGATCTATGGGGAAGAAGGAATAGGCGACGTTTCGGGCTAGACCCTTCGAAGGGTCTCAACCCTAAACGTCGCCTATTCCTTCTCTCCATAGATGGTGCCTCACCCGCTGAGTTTTTCCAGCATTTTTATCTACCTTAGATGTAAATGTAGATGGGTTGGTCAGTAGGTTTGCAGATTACACCAAAATTACTGAGGTTGCAGACAGTGAGGAAGGCTGACAAAGAATACAGTGGGATATAGATCAGCTACAGAAAACCGGTGAAAAAATGGCAGACGCACATATTCTGAGCTTTTGAAGCTGTTGGACTTTTGGACGTCAAAAGGAAGGGGAAAACATACAATTAATGGCATCACCCTCAACAGTTTTGATTACAGAGGGATTTTGGGGTCCAAGTCCGTAACTTCCTGAAAGTGGCAACACAAGTAGATAGAGTGATAAAGAATAATACAGTATAATTGGGGCATTGAGTATAAGAAACATAGAAACATAGAAACATAGAAACGAGATGCAGGAGTAGGCCATTCGGCCCTTCAAAGCAGCACTACTATTCAATATGATCAAGGCTGATCATCTAAAATCAGTACCCCGTTCCTGCTTTCTCCCCGTATCCCTTGATTCCGTTAGCCCTAAGAGCTATATCTAACTCATCCTTGAATACATCAGACTCAGGAAAAATCATGATGCAGCTTCATAGGACTTTGGTTAGGTTGCATTTTCAGTATTGTGTGCAGTTCTGTTCACCCCCATTACAGAAGTGATGTAAAGATTTCAGAAAGGATGCAGAGGAGGTTTATCAGAATGATGCATGGAATAGGTACAGGAAAAGTTGAGCAGGCTGGGATTGTTTTCGCTGGAATGCCGTAGGTTGAGGGGAGACCTGATAGGAGTAAATACAATTATGAAAGGCATAGATAAGATAGACAGTCGAAATATGTTTCCCATGAAGGAAAAATCAAATACTAGAGGACAAATCTTTAAAGTGTAACGGGGCAAATTTTAAAGGAGATGTGTTGGGCAATTTATATTACACAGAGGGTGGTGAGTGCTTGTGGTGATGGATGAGGCAGATATGATCGTGGCATTTAATAGACTTTTGGATAGACCTATAGATATGCAGGGAATGGAGGGAATGTGATTATATGCAGGCTCAGAAGATAAGAATTGGTCTTGGCCACATGTTTGGCACAGACATTGTGGGCCAAAGAGTCCGTTCTTGTGCTGTGATATTCAGTGCTCTATGTTGTATTCGCAAACCACAGCCAACCCAAGATATGCCTGAACCAATGGTGGCGCAGCATAGAGTTGTTGCCTTACAGCGCCAGAGACCCAAGTTTGATCCTGACTATAGGTGCTGTCTGTATGGAGTTTGTACGTTCTCCCCGTGACCTGCGTGGGTTTTCTCCTGGAGCTCCGGTTTCCTCCCACACTCCAAAGATGTATAAGTTTGTAGGTTAAACCAGGATTATCCTTCCACAGGTGCTGGAGTTCCTCCAGCATTTTTGCTCAAGATTCCAGCATCTGCATTTCTTTGTGTCCCCAAATCCTCTCCCTCTAGCCTCAACATCTGGTTCAGTCTTTCCCCTCAAACCTCTGGAACTGTACTTCCGTCTTCTGTTTATTCCACAAGGAGCCAACTACAGAGTCACTCCCGCCTGACATTCATTCCCTTTGCACCCCAGTGAGTATTCCTAGTTGCATGTCATGTGCAGGTTAATTGACTTGGTAAAATTGTAAATCGTCCTTAGTGTGTGTGGGATAGTGTTAGCATGCAGGTGGGCCAAAGGGCCTGCTTCCACCCTGTATCTCGAAACTAAACTAAATTAAACTAGTGGCAAAATAATGTTGTTTAGTGTACACACCTTTGTTAGAGTGCCATGAATGTGCCACAAATCCTTACAAAATTCAGTGCCGGGAGTCAGGTGGCATTTCACAATGTATGAATGTTATTTTTTTAATGCTGAAATGTTTGCAACTCAAGTTCACCACATAGATCTAAATGGGGATTCGTTCAACCTGCGAGCTAACACTCAGCAGGCACAGTGGCACGGTGGCACAGCAGTAGAGTTGCTGCCTTACAGCGCTCGCAGCGCCAGATACCTGGGTTCGATCCTGACTATGGGTGCTGTCTGTACGGAGTTTGTACTTTCTCCCTGTAACCTCGTGGGTTTTCTCCAAGATCTCGGGTTTCCTCTCACACTCCAAAGACGTACAGGTTTATAGGTTAATTGGCATGGTGTATGTGTAAATTGTCCCTAGTATGTGTAGGATAATGTTAATGTGCGGGGATTGCTGGTTGGCACGAACATGGTGGGCCGAAGGGCCTGTTTCCGCGCTGTATAATAAAATTATTATTGAGTGTTTTTAGTTTGATTTGCGTTTTCCTTACTGTTTATTTCTCTCTTTTATTCCAATACTTTAATTCACAATCTTTGACCTATTTGACTTTATTTCAACCTATCCTCTAAAGCTCATCGGTCAAGGAGTTTGCTGGCTCCATCAATCATCAAGGTCCCAGGTGCCCAATTGACCTCATTAT
This sequence comes from Okamejei kenojei, assembly GCA_035221665.1. Classification (NCBI taxonomy): domain Eukaryota; kingdom Metazoa; phylum Chordata; class Chondrichthyes; order Rajiformes; family Rajidae; genus Okamejei; species Okamejei kenojei. The sequence goes on from CM069136.1 coordinate 4,856,569, forward strand.
TAACGTACAGTTACAGCAAAGCACATCGCTAAAATAATTGAAGCTGATGCTTCAGGGAAAAGTCCAACTCAATGTGTTTCTCGGGACGCCAAACGCCTTGTCAGACCTTTATAATCAGGCACGTCAGCCTTTTCTGATTTTCGCTGATTGGCGTGGAAGATGGGACATGCTGAGGTGCAGTAAAGAGAAAGACGCAATAAAGAGAGCAATGACGCACAGATGTATGGGGTCAGAACGAGCCCAGTAAGGGGGGTCAGAATGTCTTGTAAGTGAATGGGATGCCCTCAGATCCAATGGACTGCATGGAAAATATCATCAGCACCAGAGTCGCTACCTTACAGTGCCAGGGACGTGGGTTCAATCCTGACTATGGGCGCTGTCTGTACATTTTCACTGTGACCGCGTGGGTTTTCTCCGAGTGCCCCAGTTTCCTCCCGCACTCCAGAGACGTGCGGGTTTGTAGGCCAATTGGGTTCTGTAAATTGCAAATTGTCCCTAGCGTGTAGGATATTTTCCACGCACGGCCTGTTTCCGTGCCGTATCTCACTAATTCTAAAGTAAAGTCAACAATGTCTATTTTTGGCATACAATATTTGGATTAATATTTATGCAGAGTAAACATTTGACAACATTAGAGATAGACTCCTTGACTATGATTTAATAACTGCGAAAAAACATACTTACATTCTGGAAAAAGATAACAGTTCCCACAGTGAGGATGTGGATCACAGAAATGACCGAGACACTACATCCAGAAAAAATAAGGCTTGTTTTGTCTGACAAATCAGATCAATTTTCCAAAATATGGTCTCCTTTCATTGAATTTCTTCAACAACATAATGGTTGAACACAAATTCAAAACCGACGCTGGGGTCGGGTGAGCGGGCATAGGGAAGGGTAGTGGGAGATATCTTCGCTTTTTTTTCACTTCTTCGTTAGTTTAGGGGTTTTTCTTTTTTTCTTTTTTGTATCCTTTTCGAAATTCTTTCTTTTCTTTTTCCGTTCTTCTTCCTTTCCCTTCTTTCCGTTTTTATTTTTTCCGATTTATTAGTTTATAAAATGTTAAAACTGTAGCTGTACGAAAATTGTATAATTGTTATGTAGATTACTTTCTCCTTGTACAATAGCTTCTAATCAAATAAATACTATTTAAAAAAAACACATTACAAACTGCTGGAGTAACTCAGTGGGTCAGGCAGCATCCCTTGAGGAAAGGAATAGGTGTTGTTTCAGGTCGGGACTCTTCTTTAGACCCAACATTAGATGTCTCCACGTTGTATCATGAAATTAAACTAAACAGTGCTGAGATAAACATTTTGGGAGATATGAGTCTATTCTCCAATCTTTATTGATTTCTCATGGGGTGGGAGATTGCAACCATCACGTGGTCCACCCTGTTTCGACTAATGCAATCAACCCGACATGCACAAACAATTAGATCGAATAGAACAGGTTTACCTACAACTTTAGGCTGAGTACACCATACGCAAGAAGAAGAAGATAGATTTCTCATTGAAAATAACCTTGGATTTTCTGTAAAGCACCGGTTTAGTGGTATGAATAGTTAGAACATGAATAGAAGGCGTCAGTAGAAGTATAAATGATCCTGTCCATGAGATATTAAAGCAATTTCTATAAACGAGTTGACGTTGGATTGGTTTTTAACTCGTCAATTATAAGATCCCTTAAATGCACATTAGGTCGACCATTGGGAAACCCCATGGACGTAACCTGCCTCGCAGGCTCCTTGAAAAGGAAAAAAACATTGAGTAACCTGCTGGAAATGTAATATAACGATGCTAACTAAAATATATAACCCTGGTTAAAATGTTGGATGCAAACCAGTTGCCAGACGAGGTGTGTCATGTGTTTATATTGCTTGATTGGAGATTGAAAGTAGTCAAGTAATGTCTTGGCAGGTTCATGAATTCATACGTCATAGGAGCAGAATTAGGCCATTCGGCCATTGATCCTACTCCACCATTCAATAATGGCTGATCTCCCTTTCACTCTCAACCCCATTCTCCTGCCTTCTCCCCATAACCCCTGACATAGTAATCAAGAATCCTTAAAAATACCCAATAACTTGCCGCCCACAACCGTCTGTGATAATTACTTCCTCAGATTCACCACACTCTGAGGATATGACCTCTGGTCCTAGACTCTCCCACTAGTGGAAACATCCTCTCCGCATCCACTGTATTGAGGCATTTCGCTATTCAGTAAGTTTCAATGAGGTTCCGTTTCATCTTTCTAAACTCAATATGGGCCCAGTGTCATCAAAACCTCATCATATATTAACCAGTTCATTCCTGGGATCATCCTCATTTCAAACAAACAATGATCGTACTTTCTTTAGAGAAGTACGTTGAAGAAGCCTGAATCGCCAATGGATCGTTGTCATAAACCTCGTCTGGATCCTCTCCAATGCCAGCACATCCTTACAGATATGGGGACTAAAACTGCTCACAATATTCCAAATGCAGTATGACTAGTGCCATATAAAGCATTACACCCCTCCTTTTATATGCTGGTCCTCTCGAAATGAATGGAAACTTTGCCTTGGATAGACACAAAATGCTGGAGCAACTCAGCGGGACAGGCAGCATCCCTGGAGAGAAGGAATGGGTGTCGTCTGCAAACTTGAGAAGCTTGACAAAGGAATCTGTGGAGGTGCAGTCGTTGGCGTAGAGAGAGTAAAGGAGAGGGGAGAGTACGCAGCCTTGCGGTGCTCCTATGCCGAGGGTCTGCGGGTCTGAGATGTGCTTTCCCAGCCTCACATGCTGCTTCCTGTCTGTCAGGAAGTTGGTGATCCACTGACAGAGGGGTTCAGGCACAGTCAACTGGGAGAGTTTGGCGTGTCGTAGCTCTGGCACAGTTGGCTTGGTATAAGTGTAAATTGTCCATAGTGGGTGTAGGATGGTGTTAACGTGCGGGGATCGCTGGTCGGCGCGGACTCGGTAGGCCGAAGGATCTGTTTCCGCACCTGTATCTCTAAACTAAACTAAACCCGACTCTTAATGAGGGTGTTCTTACTGCAGCCCCGTTAACACGACAGCACGACAACACATGCACAATCAGGAGGGAATTGTTCCCATTCATTGGGTGCGACAGTTCATTAACTCTTCTTATCAAAACCTAACCTTCAGCCCAAGTCAGTAATTATCTTCCACTGGTGGGTTTAAAAATAGAACCGGTTACAGTCCAGTAAATTGTGCAGACAGTGCATCTCTACAGCTTTTATCAGTTAATCACGACTTCAGGGATAGACAGCTTTGAATTAATCAGATAAATGCTGTGCTTTGTTCTGTGGGGTGTGATTGATTATAGGTGTCCGTGCTTAAGTTGCATCCTGTTAAGAAAATAAAGCAGTCTACCCATCTAAACCCTGTCACCAGGCCTGACCATCACCAATGAAGCTGTCGTCAGGACAACAGTAAGCACGTTTTCTTACATTCCAGACGACTCTCGCCTCCGGGGAGAAGGTACAAACTCCGTACAGACAGCACCCGTGGTCAGGATCGAACCCATTTCTCTGGCGCTGCAAGCTCCGTAAGACCGCAACTCTACCGCTGCGCCACCGTGCCACCCAAATCTAGTGTAATATTTCAAAAAACGAGCAAGCAGGTAGGAAGGAAAACAGGAGAGCTTTCGGGATTATATCATTTTGAGCTTAGATATTGCAGATTTGGACTACAGTGCTAGGGTGTGTAAACAGCTCGCTGGCCCAGCGAGTCCACGTCGACCAGCGATCCCTACACACGAGCACCATCCTACACACTAGGGACAATTTTTACCGAAGCTAGTCAACCTGCAAACTTGGACGTATTTGGAATGTGGGAGGACGTAGAAACTCCTCACCGACAGCACCAGTAGTCAGGATCGAACCCGTCTTTTCTTCGACTGGATAGTATGCAAACAAAACCTTTTCAGTATGCATCGGTACACGTGACAATAATAAGCTAACGTAAACCAAACTAAATAGCTTGTGCTCCTTGCTGTCGCAAGATACGTTCAAGTTCAAGGTCACATTCATTGTCACATACACCAATTAAGGTACAGTGAGCTACCAAACAGCCATACTAAGTGAAAAGAACACCATACACACATAACATTAAATTTAACATAAACATCCACCACAGTGGAATCCACATTCCTCACTGTGATGGAAGGCAATAAAGTTCAGGCATCTTCCTCTTAGTTCACCCGTGGTCGGGGCCTTGAACCCTCCGCACTTGTTGTTCCCGACGGTCCGATATCCAGGCCCTCTTGTCGGGATGAGCGAAACTCCTGCGTCAGGATGTATTGGAACACTCTGCTGCATGGAGCTCCCGAGTCGGCCACTTCTTACCGGAGACCGCGGGCTTCACGCCTTGAAGTCCGCAGGCCCTGCGGCCTGAGCTCTTCTTCTGGCGATCCTCGGCAAAGTAAGTCTGCACCGCGCCCGTGGCTGGAGATCCGGGCGGGTCTCCAGGAAAGGCGTTGTTAGGCCGCAAAGGGGGGGCGGAGATGCGAAACGGATCTCCTTCGAGGCAATTGACTGAAAAAAGTTTCCCCTATTCGCCCCCCCCCCCCCAACCCCTCACATAAACTAACCAAGAAACATTGAAACATACAATTAAGACATATTTAAAATAGTGAAAAACAGAGAAGGGACTGTTGGCGAGGCGGCCATTGTGGGAGCCACCCTGTGGTTAATGGTCTGGGGCTGTAAAAGCAGCCACAAGCAAAGGCATACTTTTAATTTTTAATTATCTAGCTTTCAAAATATGTGAAGTGAAAGGACGAGGAAATAAATGGCTGCCAAAGAGGGAAACCACAGATCCGACAGATTAAAACGACACGTCAAATTAGGGAAGAGTTGTTAACAGCAACCTCTGCACCATTGATGTGCTGATCACAGGCAAGACTAAGACTGAATTAAACCCTGCCTCCCACTTGTACAAACTGTCCTCGGGTGACCCGCTGACCTTGCTCAGACAAACTAGCCATGGCTGGGAATGTTTTATCACCTCCGAGAAATAAAGCTAACTTCAGCAGAACGCTTGGAATTTCTGCACTCTTATACTCTTCTACACTCTTATTATACTGCTGAGCAAACTATGGTCTCATAGGAGCATTCGGGTGGTGAATCTGTGCGATCCGTTGCCACAGAAGGCTGTGGAGGCCAAGTCAATGGATATTTTTAAAGCAGAGATAGATATATTCTTGATTAGTACGGGTGTCAGGGGTTGTGGTGAAAAGGAGGGAGAGATAGATCAGCCATGATTGAATGGTGGAGTAGACTTGATGGGCCGAATGGCCTAATTCTGCTCCTATTACATGACCTTCTGACCTTATGACCCTGTGCTACCCCTTTAGTGGACTTTGGGCAGCTTCGGGAAAATAAATATTTAGATCAGCAGATCCATACTTTATTTTCCATTAATTTCATTGGTTCCAGGGGGAAGGTTGCTCAGTATGCTGGGAATTGTCAGCATCCTGAGTAGTTCAGTTATGAGGAGAGACTGGAGAAGGTACGTGTAGAAAGGAGCTGCAGACGTGAAGATAGACACAAAATGCTAGAGTAACTCAGCGGGACAGGCAGCATCTCTGGAGAGAAGGAATGGGTGACCTTTTGCCATATGAAACGTATTCAAGTTAACTTATTTAACAACAGATTCTGTGTAGTTTCATTGTCCTGAATCCAAACATTCCAAGTCCTAGCAGGTTTATAGTTAGAAACCAATAAATGCAGGTGCTGGCTTACACCAAAGGTACATGCAAAGTGCTGGAGTAACTCAGCGGGTTAGGCAACATTTCAGGAGAAAAAGGATGGGATCCTTCTTCAGGCTGAAGAAGACTCCCAACCCAAACGTCATCTATCCTTTTTCTCCAGAGATGCTGCCCGACCCGTTAAGTTACTCCAACACTTGGTGTTTAAGAACTTTATTGTTATTGGTGCAGATACAATGCAAATCTTGCTTGCGGCAACGTCTCATGCCCATAGACTCAGACAAATGCACAAAAAACTATTATTAATAAATTATGCATAAATGAGCAATAAAATTTCTAAAAGAATGAAGACTGCAAAAAACCAAGACGTTACAAAAATGGAATTGGAGAAATGTAAGACGTGGCCTGCAATGTGAGAAAATGAACTGCAGTTGGTACTTTATAAACAAAGACACAAAGAGATGGCGTAACTCAATGGGGCCAAGCAGCATCTCTGGGGAAAATGACGTGTCGGGTTGGGACCTTCAGACTGACTGTAGGGAGGGGCAAGAAAGGTGGATGAGAGAAAGGGCAGGATAAAGCCTGGCAGGTGACAGGTTGCGACAGGCGAGAAAGGTTATTTGATTAGCGGATGGCTGGACAAAGGCCAAAGATGAAAAGACAGAAGGTGTGAGACACAAGGATTGAAGAGCTGCGAATTGTGAAGCTAGAGGAGGAATGTAGTTGGAAGGGGAGGGGGAGGGGAGAAAAAATATGTGAGTCCAGGTGGGGTATAGGAAGGAGGGGGATGTGAAAGAAAGGCAAGTCTATGGACTGCCATGCGCCATCTTTATTTAGCATCAATCTCAATACAAATTCAAAGCAAGTCACCAGCGGCACCTTCTCATACAATGCTGTTGTGCAAATCAACAACCAACTTTAGTTTGGTTTAGAGATATACCATGGAAACAGGCCCCACGGCCCACCAAGTCCACACCGACCAGCGATCCCCTCACATTAAAGGTGTACAAAATCATGAGAGGAATAGATCGGGTCGATGCACACAGTCTTACCCAGAGTGGGGGAATTGAGGATCAGAGGACTTAAGTTCAAGGTGAAGGGGAAAAGATGGGTAACTTTTTCACACCAAGGGGTAATTTTTTATACAGTGTATGGAACAAGCTGCCAGAGGAGTTAGTTGAGGCTGGGACTATCCCATAGTTTAAGAAACAATTGGACAGGTATATGGACAGGATAGGATTGGAGGGTTATGGACCAAGTGCAGGCAATTGGGACTAGGGTAGCTGGGACATTGTTGGCCGGTGTGGGCAAGGTGGGCCGAAGGGCCTGTTTCCACACTGTATTAATCTATCACTATGACTCTATTAACACTATCCTACACACACTAGGGAGAATTTACACTTATACCAAGCCAATCAACCTAGTCACCTGTACGTCTTTGGGGTGTGGGAAGAAACCGAAGATCTCGGAGAAAACCCACGCGGTCACGGGGAGAACGTACAAACTCCACACAGACAGCACCCGTAGTCGGGGTCGATCTCGGGTCTTTGGCGCTGCAAGTGCTGTAAGGCAGCAACTCTCCAGCCGCGTCACCGTGCCCTCCCTAACTGTCACCGTAAGGGGAGAATCCCAGTGATTTTTCCATGCATTTTACAGTAAACAGGGATTTGCCGCAATGGCACTGCCACTTATAGAGAGGCCCACAGGAGCCGTTGGAAGAGGAGGAGGGGGAGGAGCGACACCCGACCGGTAAGGTTTAAAATCAAGCGCGGGGCTTGTTTTTACCGAAATCCATAACATTCCATTTGGAGAAGTGGGTTTTTTTGAGGAAGCCGCTGATTGGTGGGAAGTGGACCAGGGTAAGCAGCTGATTGGCAGTCAGATCCCAGCAGTTTGTTGTGTACTTTGTATTGTGTTGCTGTTGTATCCTGTGTAGGGGGGGCAGTATGAAGGCCAGGGCAGTGTACTGTTCTGGATGTCAGATGTGGGAGGTCAGGGAATCTGATAGCCCTTCAGACGTCCACATCTGCGCCAGGTGTGTTGAGATGGGGCTCCTAAAGGACTGTGTTAGGAATCTGGAGCAGCAGCTCGATGACCTCCGTCTGGTCAGGGAGAGTGAGGAGGTCATAGAGAGGAGCTACAGGGAGGTAGTCACTCCCAGACCACAGGAGGCAGACAAGTGGGTCACGGTTAGGAAGGGCAAGGGGCAGAGGCAGGGGCTAGAGAGTACCCTTGTGACCGTACACCTGGAAAATAGGTACTCAGGTTTGAGTACGATTGGAGGGGACAGCCTAGCTGGGGGCAGCAACAGCGGCCGGGCCTCCGGCACAGAGACCGGCCCTGATGCTCAGAAGGGGAGCAAAAAGAGGGCAATTGTAATAGGGGACTCTATAGTTAAGGGGTCGGATAGGCGATTCTGTAGACGCAGTCGGGAGACCCGGATGGTAGTTTGCCTCCCTGGTGCCAGGGTCTCGCATGTGTCAGAACGTGTACAAAAGATTCTGATAAGGGAGGGAGAGGAGCCTGATGTTGTGGTACACATAGGTACCAATGACATAGGCAGAAAAAGTGACGAGGTCCTGAAGGGAGAATTTAGGGAGTTGGGGGGAAAGTTAAGGAGAAGGACCAAAAGGGTAACGATTTCAGGATTACTGCCTGTGCCGCGTGACAGTGAGAGTAGGAATGAAATGAGGTGGAGGATAAATGCGTGGCTGAAGGACTGGTGCAGTGGGCAGGGATTCAAGATTCTTGATCACTGGGACCTCTTTTGGGGAAGGCATGATCTGTACACAAAGGACGGGTTGCACTTGAGCCCGAGGGGGACCAATATCCTGGCAGGGAGATTTGCAAAGGCTACTGGGAGACTTTTAAACTAGAAAGGCTGGGGGGAGGGACTCGGGTAGAGGGGCCTAGGGGTCAGGGTGTGGGGCAAGAGGCAGAGAAGGGAAGCACTCGGATCCAAAATGTAGGCGAGAAAGATGAAAAAGATAATAGACAGAGAATAAGGGATGGTGGGTTTCTAAAATGTGTATATTTTAATGCTAGGAGCATTGTAAGTAAGGTGGACGAACTTAGAGCCTGGATTGACACCTGGAAATATGATGTTGTGGCAATCAGTGAAACATGGTTGCAGGAGGGCTGTGATTGGAAACTAAATATTCCAGGATTTCGTTGCTTCAGGTGTGATAGAATTGGAGGGACCAGAGGGGGAGGTGTTGCATTGCTTGTCAGAGAAGATATTACAGCAGTGCTTTGGCAGGATAGATTAGAGGGCTCGTCTAGGGAGGCTATTTGGGTGGAACTGAGAAGTGGGAACGGTGTAGCAACACTTTTAGGGGTGTATTATAGACCGCCAAATGGGGAGCGTGAATTGGAAGAGCAAATATGTAAGGAGATAGCAGATATTAGTAGTAAGCACAAGGTAGTGATTGTGGGAGATTTCAATTTTCCAAAAATAGACTGGGAAACACATTCTGTAAATGGGCTGGATGGTTTGGAGTTTGTAAAATGTGTGCAGGATAGTTTTTTGCAGCAGTACATAGAGGTATCGACCAGAGAAGGGGCAGTGCTGGACCTCCTGTTAGGAAATGAGGCAGGTCAGGTGACGGAGGTATGTGTTGGTGAGCACTTCGGGACCAGTGATCACAATACCATTAGTTTCAATATAATTATGGAGAGTCAGAACTGGACCTAGGGTGGAGATTTTTGATTGGAAAAAGGCTAACTTTGAGGGAATGCGTAAGGATTTTAAAGGAGTGAATTGGGACACTTTGTTTCATGGGAAGGATGTAGAAGAGAAATGGAGGACATTTAAAGGGGAAATTGTAAGAGTACAGAATCTTTATGTCCCTGTTAGGTTGAAAGGAAATAGTAAAAATTGGAAAGAGCCATGGTTTTCAAGGGAAATTGGACACTTGTTTCATAAAAAGAGAGATATCTACAATAATTATAGGAGGCATGGAGTAAATGAGGTGCTAGAGGAGTATAAAGAATGTAAAAAGAATCTTAAGAAAGAAATTAGGAAGGCTAAAAGAAGATATGAGGTTGCTTTGGCAAGAAAGGTGAAAGTAAACCCAAAGGGTTTCTACAGCTATATTAATAGCAAAAGGATAACGAGGGATAAAATTGGACCATTAGAGAACCAGAATGGACAGCTATCTGCAGAGCCAAAAGAGATGGGGGAGATATTGAACAATTCTCTTTTCTTCGGTATTCACCAAGGAGAAGGATATTGAACTCGGTGAGTTAAGGGAAAAAAGTAGAGTAGCTATGGAAACTATGAGATTCAAAGAGGAGGAAGTACTGACACTTTTGAAAAATATAAAAGGGATAAGTCTCCAAGTCCTGACAGGATATTCCCTAGGACATTGAGGGAAGTTAGTGTAGAAATAGCAGGAGCTATGACAGAAATATTTCAAATGTCATTAGAAACGGGAATAGTGCCGGAGGATTGGCGTACTGCGCATGTTGTTCCATTGTTTAAAAAGGGTTCAAAGAATAAACCTAGCAATTATAGACCTATTAGTTTGACGTCAGTGGTGGGCAAATTAATGGAAAGGATACTTAGAGATAATATATATAAGCATCTGGATAAAACAGGGTCTGATCAGGAACAGTCAACATGGATTTGTGCCTGGAAGGTCATGTTTGACAAACCTTCTTGAAGCGGTAACTAGGGAAATTGATGAGGGTAAAGCAGTGGATGTTGTCTATATGGATTTCAGTAAGGCCTTTGACAAGGTTCCCCATGGAAGGTTGGTTAAGAAGGTTCAATCTTTGGGTGTTAATGGCGGAGTAGCAAGATGGATTCAACAGTGGCTGAATGGGAGATGTCAGAGAGTAATGGTGGATGGCTGTTTGTCAGGTTGGAAGCCGGTGACCAGTGGGGTGCCTCAAGGATCTGTGTTGGGTCCACTGTTGTTTGTCATGTACATCAATGATCTGGATGATGGGGTGGAAAATTGGATAAGTAAGTATGCAGATGATACTAAGATAGGTGGTGTTGTGGATAATGAAGTAGATTTTCAAAGTCTACAGAGAGATTTGGGCCATTTGGAAAAGTGGGCTGAAAGATGGCAGATGGAGTTTAATGCTGATAAGTGTGAAGTGCTACATCTTGGCAGGACAAATCAAAATAGGACGTACATGGTAAATGGTAGGGAATTGAGGAATGCTGTGGAACAGAGGGATCTAGGAATAACTGTGCATAGTTCCCTGAAGGTAGAATCGCATGTAGATAGGGTGGTAAAGAAAGCCTTTGTGTGCTGGCCTTTATAAATCAGAGCATTGAATATAGGAGTAGGGAAGTAATGTTAAAATTGTACAAGGCATTGGTAAGACCAATTCTGGAGTATGGTGTACAATTTTGGTCGCCTAGTTATAGGAAGGATGTCAACAAAATAGAGAGAGTACAGAGGAGATTTACTAGAATGTTGCCAGGGTTCCAGCAACTATGTTACAGAGAAAGGTTGAACAAGTTAGGTCTGTATTCTTTGGAGCGCAGAAGGTTAAGGGGGACTTGATTGAGGTCTTTAAAATGATGAAAAGGGATAGACAGAGTTGACGTGGATACGTTTTTCCCATTGAGGGTAGGGAAGATTCAAACAAGAGGGCATGACATGAGAATTAAGGGACAGAAGTTTTGGGGTAACGTGAGGGGGAACTTCTTTACTCAGAGGGTGGTGGCTGTGTGGAATCAGCTTCCAGCAGAAGTGGTGGAGGCAGGATCGATTTTAACATTTAAGAGTAAAGTGGATAGGTATATGGACGTGAAGGGAATGGAGGGGTATGGTCTGAGTGCAGGTAGATGGGACTAGGGGAAAACAAATGGTCGGCACGGACTGGAAGGGCCGAGAGGGCCTGTTTCCGTGCTGTAATTGTTATATGGTTATATGGTTATAGGATAACGCTCGCGTCTCTGTTCCACAATGCAATAAGCCTGTTAACAGCTGGGGACCTGATTGTTTGATGAAGTTCAACTTTTCCACCGTGAAAATGATGGAGAATTGGAAGGAGAGCAGCATAAACGCACTCAGTGGCTATTTAAAAAAAAAATATCGAATAGGCTTTATATCTTACTTCAGCATAAATCTTTTTATTTCCATTCAGATCTTGGAAGCATCCCAAAAAATAGAAGCATCAATGATTTTCGAGGTTCATTTGTTTTTGTTTTTTGCTTAGTTGCAAGCAAATCTGCTGCTGTGTCCAAATACTAGGTGAAAACGACATTGGGTGGTTCACCAACCACTGGAGTCACTCGTCATCCGTCATCATTAGGACCTCCAACAATACCCTGCTGGTTGCTTGCACTTCTTTCAAGCTTCCCCGTTCATCATTTTAAGGAGGCAGCTCCTCATAACGTGCAGGGAGCAGCCAAACCAAAAAATCCCCCTCCTCCCCCCGATGTCCTCCCATGCATAGCTGTACTCGTTCTGGCCGCGCTGATCTTTCTTCGAGGGGTCAGCGTGAGTGAATGGCGCTTGTCGCAAAGATTGATTCTCCCACTCCACCCCCAAGCAGAAGGTTAAATTACATTTCCGACAACTTGCAAATAAATATTGTGGCTCGGGCCGCATCGTAAACAGCCTTTTTTTTATTAGTTGAACATTGATCTGCTGCTTGACGACAAGCCCATTAGTTTTGTGGCAAAGTCCCTCGATCATTTAATGAGACTGAAATGATGGAAACTGCCCGTTCCTTGATTAAATACGTGTGGTGACAAGTGGGCAATGCAACTGAGAAATGGACGTCGGCGAGAAGTGATACGATAGTCTTCATGTCAAAATCATTATGCCACTTGCTACAGATTCCTTTGAAATCATCCACATACCACTTGCATTCAATGGTCTCAGGAGTCCTGGATGACAAAGACTACCGTAGGAAAAAACATCAGGTAACAAAATGCATGGGCACAATAATTACCATTGACAGCGAGAGGAATAGATCAGGTAGATGCACAGAATCTCTTGCCCAGAGTTGGGGAATTGAGGACCAGAGGACATGGGTTCATGGTGAAGGGGAGAAGAGTCCACACTGACCAGAGATCCCTGCTCATTAACACTATCCTACACACACTAGGGACAATTTCTCATTTATACCATGCCAATTAACCTACAAACCTGCACCTCTTTGGAGTGTGGGAAGAAACCGAAAATCTCGGAGAAAGCCCACGCGGTCAAGTCAAGTCAAGTTTATTGGTGACATACACATCCGAGATGTGCAGTGAAATGAAAAGTGGCAATGCTCGCGGACTTTGTGCAAAAAACAAGCAAACAAACAAACAAACAAACTACAAACAGAATGGAACAGAATCACATATTCTTTTATATATTGTGGGCGGAAGGAAAAAGGGAAAAAAAACCAGCAACTAAAAAAAAACAGTTGAATGGTACAGTAAAGTTAGTCCCTGGTGAGGTAGGAGTTTACAGTCCTAATGGTCTCTGGGAAGAAACTCCTTCTCATCCTCTCCGTTCTTACAGCATGGCAACGGAGGCGTTGCCTGACCGTAGCAGCTGGAACAGTCCGGTACGGGTGGAAGGGGTCTCCCATGATCTTATTGGCTCTGTAGTTGCACCTCCTGATGTATAGTTCCTGCAGAGGGGCGAGTGAAGTTCCCATAGTATGTTCGGCCGAACGCACTACTCTCTGCAGAGCCTTCTTGTCCTGGGCAGAGCAATTCCCAAACCAGACCACGGGGAGAATGTACAAACTCCGCACAGACAGCTCCCGTAGTCGAGATCGAGAAGGCAGCAACTCTACCACTCTGTGCCACCATGCCACCCTAATACTTCTCAAGTACACATCGCTTCTTAATCATGTTTATGCTACCTGACGTGCAAGTGTTGGAAGAAACGCCTAAAGGAATGCAGACGCAGACAGTAAAATGAGCAGTAAAGAATGTTCACGCCTTACCTCTCCTAAACACTTCATGTTTATCATGTCCTTACCTGGACACATTTATGTTCTGCCAGCGCTCAGATAGATTGCTGTCCTGCTTGTCCATGCATCCCTGGCAACATTGGGAAATGTATCAGATCGTTTCCAGAGCAACGACAATTGTCTGACCACCGGTGAATGACTTAAAAGGAGATGAGAAGTGAACAATTTTCCATGATGCCTGGGAATCATCCCCAGAGGCGAAAATCTTGCCTTGAATGCTGATAGATACCTTTGATCTGACATCCAGTGAACAATTTGTCATGCAGTATTAAAAACCTGTAATTAGAAAAATATCAATACACACTAAAATAGTAAGATTAAACAAGAACTTAACAGTTTGAAGTTTGATCTTTATTTTATGAGGCGTTGCGATGAGGGATTTTGTGAAGACCCCGCCAGCACGCATGCGCGACATTCTTCAAAGCAGCGGTGTGGAATCACAGATAACAACAATGACTGAAGATAGTAGCATTAAAGAACTCGAATATACCAGTTGACCTTATGATAGAGGGTTTGGAGCGGAGGGCACGGAATCCCTCATCGCAATTCCTCATAAAATAAAGATCAAACTTCAAACTGGTAAGTTCTTGTTTAATCTTACTATTTTACTTCGGAGTCACGTGAGTGACTTCGTGAAGGTTTCAAAGCTCTGTGATTCCATGCCCTGGATCACATCCATGCCCACACACTGCCGTAATACTGATGGAGGAAGTATGTTAACGTATTTCAGACTTGAACAAGCTGAAAAATAATAATAATATTAAAAATAATAATAATAATAATAATAATAATAATAATAATAATAATAATGATATTGTTAATACAACAATAAATCCCTGAACTCGGGGACAAACGTTTAGGGAACAGCATTTAAAACTGAATCCACCAACGTTGCGGGAGTGGCCACAGGTCTGTTATAAAACCGCTGAAATGTAGTTTCACTGGCCCAGCCCGCTATTGCGAGGACATAATCCATGAACACCTCCATGGTCCTCGCCACTGATGTGGATGCAGCCCTGGTAGAATGACATTTAAAAAATGTTAGTGTCTTACCTGCTGCACCGAATACCACCTTGAGCCATCTCCTGATGCCCATTTTCAGACCTGTAGTCGCAGGTCTGTGTATTTTAAGCAACTCTTCTATAACGCAGTCACTTTGTTGTGGGTCAAAACCATTCTATCCAGGTAATTCCTGTAATTTGGACCCGTTGTGCTGTCTTCAGTGCCATTACCATCACCACTTTGAAGGTGAATAAGTCCAGTGGTAAATCCGCCAAAGGCGACCAGCTCCTGAGCAGGGTCAACACCACCCCTATATCTCTGGTAATATATCGTGATTGGGGAGGGATAGAACATAACCTTCAGTGTGGATACCAGCTGGTGAGATCCCACTCCAATGTTGAGATAGGGTGACAGTGCACTCCTGGCACTGTATATGGCACTGCAACTGAGGGACCCATCATAATGCAGGCCCGTGAGGATTCCAGCACATTGGAGATCGTAGCAGATATGTAGGTGGTCTAGGTCCTATAGAAACCTCACATATCCTTATGTGGGTGAGGTACTGCTTCCTTTCTGTTGCAGAATCTGGTTGCATTTCCTGCAACACCTGTCTGATGAAGCAGAATGGGGGAAAGCATAGAAAAACCCATTTCCCCCAATGTAGCGAGAACGCGTCCATCGCCACTGCCCCTGGCTCTCAAGAGACATATGTTGGTATCCAATGGTTCAACCTGGACGCAAGGAGGTCGATATCTGGTGTTCCATATTAGGCTATAGTTTTAGCAAATATTTGGAGGTTCAACATCCACTTGATGTTGTTATTAAATACTTGTGACCTGGTGTCCGCCACTGTATTGAGCTTAACCGGAAGGTACGTAGCTGATATCCAAATATTTCTTTCAATCCACCAGAGCCAAATTAATTTTTCCAATTTATCACAAGATATTGACTTGATACCACCCATAAGGTTTAAATACACCACCTCAGTGGTTACTATTGAAGACGGACATGCGTATGCTGCAGATTAGTGCATTAAGCCCATAGCCCTGACATGCTCCCAGAATTTCTAAACAGTTTATATATACCTTGTGATTGAAGAAAAGTAGACACGTGCAAATCCCATCTACCACCCCAACTGGAAATGGTGTCGGTAGCTCCCCAGCCCTTGGTGCTTGCGTCGGTTTGTAACACTAATGGGTTTGATGTAATGATGGGATTTAACAATCACAAACATAGCTAATCCACTATTGTAGCTCAATTTATGCCTTGATTGGCGGCGGCATAGGCCCGTAAAAATGTCCAGCATTCGCTTTTAATGCCGAGATTTTGCTCTTTGCAAGCTTTGATAGTGTAACGGCCCAATTATGTAGCTAGAATGTAGCGACAAGTTTACCAATTATTTTAGCAGTATGTCTAATAGTCGGTTTCCTCGCGCAAACAAGGCTGTTACATGCCTCTATTATGTCTATAGCTTTGTTCCCTGGGATAGTGACAATCAGACCCATGTATCCCAGAATGTATATAACCGCTCTCCTACTTGTGTGGTTATACATGCAGCACTTCCAAGAGAACCAGACCCCCTTACCTCCATGGTTACCGGCGGGCCTGACATTCTGGTTCCTGGTGTTCCGTTGAATTGTGTTGAGGTGCTGCCGGCGTGTAGGTCCTTACTGGTCTTTCAGGTGGCCCCCGAGGTCTTGCATATGGTGTTTGTCTGCGCACTGCCGGCCTACTGGAGGGAGGTGGGTTCATCAACCCGTCTGCCTTCGCCTCCTAATCCAGGTCCTAGACCTGTTTGGGCAGGTCCTCACCGAACAGCTGTCTCGGTGGTGGCGTTGCAGATGCCTAGTACAACCCCGCAAATATGGGGTTTGGAGTCGGTTTGATGGCGATACTCCGGGAAGCGTTAACTTCATGACTAATATCGCAAGAGCATCCTCCTGCTCTGACGTCATTTCCATGCCGTCAACCGACCTGGCAAAGGCAGTAATCCCCGAAGTCTGCAATTTCAGGATGTTTAGGAACTTCAGCTCCTGTGCCCTTAATCCGAGACTGATGTTGCCCCAGATGGGCGAGTTGACTGTCGGTATATTCAATGATATGCAGTAGTTTGGGCCTGGTATATGTTGATCGCCTCGACAGCGATCTGTTAGGACCTGTTCCTGCAGCTGGTGTGGCGAGGTAGTCTGTGCTGGCCACTGGTTTGGGCTGCAAAGGCTGACCCGAGTGCTTCGGCTGGGCGAACTTGGAGACCACATTCAGCAGTTCCTCCTGGGTTTTCTCAGCTACTGTAGGTTCCTGCTCCAGCCCGTCTTACATGTCAGCCAGCTGCTGATCCGTGGCATTCCCCACCGATGATGGGGACATGCTGGGTGTCCAGCCACATGTCTCCTGGACTGGAGGACATCTGGTCCAGCTGCAGAGATTGTGCTCTAGGATCCGCTCCATCACGCGCTCCTCCGAGCCATGCGACCGCCGCCGCATATGCGGACGACAAGTCGACTTCCCCAGGTTCTCCTGAATCACTGGGGCTTCTACCAGTGAACCGCACCTCGTTGAGGTGATGACAAGGGTCCGCTGGCAGGTAGTCGTCGGCTGCCGCTCCTGCGGTGCCGTACGACTCCCGCGCGGACATGCCGCTAGTCCGCCATCGTTCGGACTGTAGCGGTCCCCCTGCCTGATAGGAAGGCAGCGGAGATGAGTCAGTGCCGGCTCCTGCAGCCGGGCTCCCCGACATCCGCGCGGGCTTACCGCCACTTCTGACCACATGGGTCTGTGACGGCACATGGTCACCGCCTGCCGCCTCAGCGGGGGCCGCACGACCGAAATCCGCTGCCACCGGCCTGCACTCTGGCAGCCTGACCCGGTGGTGAGCCGGTACCTCCTGCTCCTGCAGGGCTCCCCGACCTCCCAGCAGATCCATCACCGGCCCGCAATCGAGCAGGTTACCCCGGCGGCATGTCGATGCCTCCGCTGCAGCGGGGCACGACCTGGGCGCAGCTCTCCCCCTGGTCCGCCCTCTGGTGACCTGCATAGTAGGGGAGACAGAACATGCCGCCGAACGGGGCACACGTTTTACGCACCTTTGCTCCACTGTCCCTATGCTTAGGTGTCAGTGGTAGGGAGTCAGGGTCTTGCCTACCCTGCTCCCGCGCGGTGCTCCTACCACTTTACGGCTCCATGGTCAGCCGTGGTGGAGAGGCGGGTCCTGGCTGCGCAGGGCTCCCCGATTTCCGCGTTCGTATCCCGGTCCGCAGACCGGTGTTGCGGGCAGCTCCGGGAATAGTGGCCGCTGACTCCCCATCCGAAGTCCCGTGACCCTTGGAGGCATGCTCCATGCCTTCATTCTGGTCTCCATCCATCGTTTCTGTAAGCAAAGTCTAGTACAGATGCTCAGCAACTCAAGGTTAGTATCTTACCTGAGGGTCTTTAAGAAGCATCGGTAGAGGAGCGCACTCCCCCCCCCCCCCCGCCCCCAGCTGCAATGGTGACCAGACTCTATGTCAACGATATGTCGCGCCTGCGTGCCTGGCGGGGTCTTCACCAAGTCACTCACGTGACTCCGAAGTAAAATGTAAATAATACACTATAAAAGTATATAAAATCATGAGAGGAATAGAGCGGGTAGACTCTCTTGCCCAGAGTAGGTGAATCGAGGACAAGAGGGCATAGGTTTAAGGTGAAGGGGAAAAAAATTAATAGGAATCTGAGGAGGGGGGGGGGGGGTTCACACAAAGGGTGGTGGGTGCATTGAAGGAGCTGCCAAAGAAGTTAGATGAGGCAGGGACTATCCCAACGTTTAAGAAAGAGTTAGACAGGTACGTGGATAGGACAGGTTTGGAGGGATATGGGCCAAACGTGGGCAGGTGGGACTAGTGTAGCTGGGACATGTTGGCTGGTGAGGACAAGATGGGCTGAAGGGCCTGTTTCCACGCTGTATCACTGTGGTGGTGCCAGCAATGGCTGCCTCGCCAACAATCTGTCTGTCTCTTTCTTCTTTTTTAGTAAGTGTTAAATATATGTTTTAGTGTTCTTTAGTTTGTTTTATGTGGGGGGTGGGGTTGAGGGAAACCTGTTTTAATCTCTTACCTTGACGGAGATGGGCTTTATTTCCGTGTCGTGTCTCTGTCTGCACCGCAGCCTAACCGAGGAGCTGGCGGCCACTGCTGGAGACAGACTTCAGGAGCTCCAACCACGGAAGCCCGCAGCCTTAACATCGTGAAGCCCGCGATCCCTGTCGGGAATCGACTTGGAGCTCCAACCCCGGGAGCCTGCGGACTTTAACATCGTGGAGCTCGCGGTCCCTGGTTAGAGACCGACTTCGGGAGCCGCAGGAGCTTCGACCGGCCCGACGCGGGAGCTTCGATCGCCGCGACACGGCGGCTTCGACCGCCGGCTGCGGGAGCTTCGATCGCACCGACTGCGGATGGTTCGACTGCTCGACCGTGTGAGAATAAGGAGGAAGAAGATTGGACTTTTTTGCCTTCCGTCACAGTGAGGAATGTGGGGAATCCGAGGTGGTGGATGTTTATGTTAACTTTTATGTAGTTGTGTGTCTTGTTGCTTTTTTTTAGTATGGCTGTATGGTAATTCAAGTTTCAATGTACCTTAATTGGCACACATGACAATAAACTGACCTTTGAACCTTGGAACATTTGAACCTTTGTATGACTATGACTATGCTATCATTTTTACCAAGGTATTGCTTATAGAGGTTAAAGAAACTGTTGTTTAATAACTTGAAGAGCACTTACACTAGGGCTACTAATTTGCAACTAATTTATCAAATTTACTAATTTATCAAATATCATTTCACTTGCGCAAAATCTGGAAGCTCTATGGATGTTTAGTGAATCTAACTTTACAATTCTAATAATTATTCATTGACAAGCCTTTACATTTTGTACTTTACCCAATAGTTTATTTATATCTGTTACCATTAGAAGCTAAACATCTATAGAAAAGTGGAATGCAATGTTTATGAGGTGTATCAGTTGGATAAAAACCTAAGCCTGGAAAAAAACCCACCCAACCCTTTAAGTCCTGCAAGGAATCCGGCGCATATCCCATGAGAGAGGAAGAACACCAAGTGCTGGAGAAACTCAGTAAGTCAGGCAGCATCTCTGGAGGACATGGATAGATAAGGTTTTGGCTTGGGACCTGAACCTTCACCTATCCATGTTCCAGCACTTTGTGTCAAATGTTCGTGAGTTTATAAGTGTTATGAGCAGGATTAAGCCAATTGGCCCATCAAGTCTACTCTGCCATTCAATCATGGCTGATCTATCTTTCCCTCTCAACCCATTCTCCTGCCTTCTCCCCAGAACCCCTGACACCCTTACTAATCAAGAATCTGGTAACCTCCGCCTAAAAAATATGCATTGACATGGCCTCCACATCCGGCTGCGGCAATGAATTCCACAGATTCACCACCCTCTGACTAAAGAAGTACACAGTCCCTTTGAGTAAACCAGCATCTGCAGTTCCCTGTTTCTATCCCATGGGGGGTTCTTTGTTACTATATTATGGTGGCTGCCTAAAATTTCAAGACTCACTTAGGCACTTGTCATAGAGTCACAGAGTGATACTGTGTGGAAACAGGTCCTTCGGTCCAACTTGCCCACACTGGCCAACATGTCCCAGCTACACTAATCCCACCTGCCTGTGCTTGGTCCATGTCCCTCCAAACCTGTCCTATCCATGTACCTGTCTAACTGTTTCTTAAACGTTGGGATTCCCAGCATCAACTACCTCCTCTGGCAGCTTGTCCCATTCACCCACCACCCTTTGTGTGAAAAAGGTACCCCTCAGATTCCCACTAAATATTTTCCCCTTCACCTTGCTCTTATGTCGTCTGGTCTTCGATTCCCCTACTCTGGGCAACACGCCGGAAGTTCAATAGGTCCATCCACCATAACCAAAATCCATTATACATGGGTCCGTAAAAACAAGGGTTTTCTGTATCTACTGTGAATGTTTCTGCAAAAGATATAGAGCTCAAAATTCTTCCATATGGAGAAGAATATTTGCATTGTAATGAATAGGTGCATTCAATAATAATCTCTTCTCCCTTCCTATTCTTTTGCCATCTGAACCTGTCGCTAAACACATCATGTGCTGGAAAAAAAATTTGGGTGCAGTCCCTCAAGTGTTACAGCAAGTAGGGCTGGCACATTTAGTTTAGTTTAGTTTAGAAATACAGCTTGGAAACAGGCCCTTCTGCCCACGGGGTCTGCACCGACCAGCAATCCCCGCACACTAACACCATCCTACACACATTAGAGACAATTTACACTTATACCAAGCCAATTAACCTACAAACCTGTACTTCTTTGGAGCGTGGGAGGAAACTAAAGATCTTGGATAAAACCTACACAGGTGAACGGGGAGAATGTACAAACTCCATACAGACAGCACCCATAGTTGGGATCGAACCCTGGTCTCCGATACTGCAATTTCTGTAAGGTAGCAACTCTACCACTGCACCAGGGAGACCATGTTCCTTTGCCTTACACTGCTGACTGTGGAGGAAAGGCGAACACGGGGAAGTGCCTGGGCAATTTTTCTTTATTTTAATGTTTTAAATTACTTGCCAGCACATTCAAGTGATTCTGATTTTTTTGGATGTAATTTAATTAGTTGATTTGCATTCGACTATTTGTGAATGTGTCTGAATCTCAGAGACAGGTAAAGACAGTTTAAAAGCTTTTGAGAACTGCGAACCCTGAAAGGCAGTCAGGCATTCAGGAATCCGCTGCCCAGCCAATAGTCAATAGTGAATAGTCTATTTTATTTCGTCACATACATTCAGTCAGTCCTCCTCCTTTGCTCACCCGTGGTCAGGGCCATAAACCTCCGCAGTTGCCGCTACGGAAGGCCCGATGTACAGGCCCTCTCGTCGGGACGGTCGAACACACTCTGCGGCTTGGAGGTCCCGAATCGGCACTTTCTTACCGGAGACTGCGGCTTCAGGATATTGTAGGCTGCAGGCCGACGGTCGGAGCTCTTCTCTGGCTATCCCCGGCGAGGGATCCCGATCCGGATGGTAAGTCCACGCCGCGCCCGTGGCTAGAAGCTCCGCAGACCGCGGCTGCCGGATGTTATAGGCTGCCGGCTGGTGGTCGGAGCTTTTGTCCGGAGATCCCCGGCGAGGGATCCCAGGCTCCGGATGCCATGCCCACGGTTAGAAGCTCCACAGAGCACAGTGTCAGGATATAACAGTCCGCGATGCGATGAAAAGTCCATGCTGCACCCACTGCTGAACTCCGAGCCCGACTCCGGGAAATGCCGCTCCAATCCATGGTGTTAGGCCACGAGGGAGGCGACATGGAAAAAGTCGCCTCCAATGGAGGAGGCGACCGAAAGCGGTTTCCCCCGTACCCACCCCCCCCCCCCCCCCCCCCCCCCCCCCCCCTTCACACAAGACACACCAAGAGACACTAAAACAAACATTTGGACACACTAAATAAACAAAAAAAGGTCAAGATAACGGACACGCTGCTGGCAGGGCAGCCGTCTCGCAGCGCCCCCACCAACCAACGTGCCACCTCCCTTCTTGGTGAGGGAAGTCAGCTTTCCAGGCCCCCTGCAGGAGAAAAGGTTAGTGTGTATAACAGTCATCCAAAGAATTGCAAAATTCGAACAAAAGTTTTTGATGCTAGCAATCTGAAATGTCAGAAAAAGCCAGAAATGTTCATAAAGTCAGGCAGCAACTAAAGTAGAACAAACAGAGTTACATTTTTCATTGGATCTCATTAGATCTGACTTGTTCGCATCCAACTAAAGCTTTTCAGGGTATCTCAGTACATGTGACAACAAAAATAAACGAAACTGATTCCCATACAACTTCCCCCCATCAGAAATATTCTCCTTGACCTATCTACTGATACCCTAATCTCTCTGCGACATAGCAACAAACTTGTTTTCTCTCTGTCCCACTTATGACAAAAGGTCTTTAATCTGTAATGTTAACTTTTACTTTAGTTTAGTTTAGATATACAGCGTGGAAACAGGCCCTTTGGCCCACTGAGTCCGCGCCGACCAGCGATCCCCGACCAGTGATACAAAAGCCAAATGAACCCACAAACCTGTACATCTTTGGAGTGTGAGAGGAAAACAGAGCACCTGGAGAAAACCCACAAGGTCACAGAAGAACGTGCAATCTCCATGCGGACAGCACCTGTAGTCAGGATTGAACCCGGGTCTCTGCCTCTGTAAGGCAGCAACTCTACTGCTGCGCCACTGTGCTGCTGCCCTGACCTCTCTTTCTCTTTCCACGGATGCAGCCTGACCTGCAGTGTGTGTCCAACATTTGTTTCTGTTTTGATCTGGGCAATGTGCCAGGTCCACAATGATTTGGCCCATCATCATCTCAGTGAATATGGAATGTGAAGAATGAGTCAGAGAGGAATGATTTGGCACCAAGGCTGTGGTAACTAAATGAGTGAAAATTAATGCACCATTAAACGGTCCTTTATGTTCTTTGTAAATTGTATTGCTGTGAAGTCCATAAAGAAACCATTTAAAAAAATTCCACACTAACTCATTTTAAGAATGCTCTAAACCATTAATTTATATTAGGGAAAACAAATGTTCGGCACGGACTGGAAGGGCCGAGAGGGCCTGTTTCCGTGCTGTAATTGTTATATGGTTATATATATAAAACACAATTGGCCTGAATGTACATCCATGTTCTTAGCTGTACGCATGTCTGCATTATAAAATATAGTATCTTTATGTCCTTTGGCAGAGACTCACTGATGATGTACGCAAGCGAGGATGGGTTTGTTACAGAGAGTTTAGTTTAGCTTAGAGATACAGAGTGGAAACAGGCTCTTTGGCCCTTCAGCGATCCCCGCACATTAACACCATCCTACACACACTAGGGTAATGTTTTACATTGATACCAAGCCAATTAACCTACAAACCTGTACGTCTTTGGAGCGTTTGTAAATCAACGTTCATAGTTCAACGTTTGCAGATGGTGTTCTTGAAGTTAGAATTTTTACACATTCATTTCCATGCCAGTATTAATCTTCATGTAGAACGAAGAGTGTTCAATGTAATTTCAAGTCTTATTACTAAGCACAAAATAAATAATCAATCAGCTATCACTTGTGGAAGGGAATTGAAATTGATCGGGACTGATATCAGAAGATTCGCATTGGCGCAAAAGTACAGGTGAAATTTTAACTAAAGCAAAGTGTGAATCAAATTCCAAGCACTTCATTCTTTTCAGTGGTTATTTTGAAATGTTTAGAGAAATAACTTACAGGGTCATAGACAAATACAGTAAAGAAGTGCGGCATAGTGGCAGAGCATTAGAGTTGCTGCCTTACAGCGCCAGAGACCTGGGTTAAATTCAACGCACAGAGTTGTTGGCATAACTCAGTGAGTCAGGCAGGATCTCTGTAGAACATCTTTCTGGTTGAGACCCTTCTTCAGACTGATTGTAGGGGGGGAGAAGAAAGCTAGAAGAGGGGAGAGGCAGAACAAAGCGTGGCAAGTAATAGTTGGACACAGGTGAGAGGGTGTCGATAGGCAGATGGTTGGAACAAAGGCCAGAGATAAAAACAAAAGGTGTGAGATAGGATTGACATTATCACTGCATCTGTAGAATAGCCTGATAGGTGGGATATAAATTGCGAAACTAGAGGGAGGAAAGAAGCAGGAGGAGGATGGGGGTTACACATAAAGCTGGAGAAACTCAGCGGGTGCAGCAGCATCTAAGAGGCGAAGGAGATAGGCGACGTTTCGGGTCGAGACCCTTCTTCAGACTGGTCAGGGATCAGGGAAACGAGAGATATAGACAGTGATGTGGAGAGATAAAGAACAATGAATGAAAGATATGCAAAAAAGTATCGATGATAAAGCCATTGTATGCTGTTTGTGGTGTGAAAATGAGAAGCTAGTGCGACTAGGGTGGGGGAGGGAGATAGAGATTGAGGGAATGCCAGGGCCCGAGGGCTGAGGGAGAGGTGGGAGGGGCAGGAGACAGCAAGGGCTAACAGAATTGAGAAAATTCAAGGGGGGTTGGGGGGGGGCAATTGTCTGTGAAGAATGGATCTACCAACATGCATACTTTAGGGATGTGTGAGAAGACTGGAGTGCCTGGATAAGAGTCAAGAGAGAGAGAGTTTTTATTGTCATATGTCCCGGATGGGACAATGAAATTCTTACTTGCAGCAGCACAACAGAATATGTGAATATGTAAACATAGTACATAACGGGGGAAGTTCAATAAATAACAAATATAGTGCAATAATAATATAATCTTTTGCAGTTCAGAGCTCAAAGCTTATTCGTTCTTGTGTTTAATAGCCTGATGGCTGTAGGGAAGAAGCTGTTCCTGAACCTGGACGTTACAGTTTTCAGGCTCCTGTACCTTCTTCCAGATGGTAATGGTGAGATAAGTGTGTGGGAATTTGATGATTTTAGCTGCCTTTTTGAGGCAGCAACTATGATAGATCCCTTCGATAGAAACCTGAGCAGTCACGGGGAGAATGGGTGAACTCCATACAGACAGCTTCCAAAACAAGCTAAAGTCTCAATTCATCATTGGAGGCTAATGCTGAACAAGGAATTGATATAAAATGTCTCTGCTGTTTTAGTACTGTCTTTCAAATAATTTATTGTTGTATTAAATAATAGAAGAGGCGAATTACTAATGACTAAGTTCTCAGCATTTTGGCAGACACTCGTTAATTCATCATATTTGTTATCTGCATCTGTAGAATAGCCTGAGTTGGTACTTCAGCAAGGGTACACAAAAAGCTGGAGAAACTCAGCGGGTGCAGCAGCATCTAAGGAGCGAAGGAGATAGGCGACGTTTCGGGTCGAGACCCTTCTTCAGACATACTGGTTTTTAAATAGGAATGTCAGGGATCATTACACATACAGCGCATCTGCTCCCTAGACTAGGACATCCAAAGATGCCATCTTTCCTCAGGGAACGTGGGCTTTCCCCCTTCTGTCACAGATGGGGCCCTCATTATGTCTCCTCTGCGTCTCGTAGTTCTACTCTTGCTCTCCCTCCCCCCCAGGGAGGCAGGGTGGCGCATGGGTCGAGTTACTGCCACACAGCGTTCGCAGTGCCGAGACCCGGGTTGGATCCCGACTACGGGTGCTGTCTGTACGGAGTTTGTACATTCTCCCTGTGACCTGTGTGGATTTTCTCCGAGATTCTTCGGTTTCCTCCCACACCCCAAAGACGTGCAGGTTTGTAGGTAAATCGGCTTGGTAAATGTAAAAATGGACCCTAGTGTGTGGACCCTAGTAGGATAGTGTTAATATGCGGGAATCACTGGTGCGCTTAAGGGCCTGTATCCGCGCTGAATCTCTTCACTAAACTAAACTAAACTTCTGTCTCCTCTGTGCCCCATAGTTCTACTCTCGCTCCCCCTCCCTACAGAGGCAGCACGATCAGAGTTCCCCTGGCCCTCACCTTTCACCCCACCAGTCTCTGCATCTAAAGAGTCTGAAGAAGGGTCCCGACCCAAAACGTCACCAAACCTTTACCTCCAGAGATGCTGCCTGACCCACTGAGTTACCCCAGCACCTTGTGTCTATTTTTGGTTTAAACCAGCATCTGTAGTTCTTTGTTTCTCCAGCTCAAGAAGAAACCTGGGAATGGATTAAAATGTTTCACTTGGATGATGATGTAATAACAAGAACACAACACGACAGCTTTAGAAATGTCATGAGTAAAGATAGATTATCCTTAAATATTGGAAGGCAATGGATATATACCTGGGACCCTGATCTTTGTAATGGCCATTGGCAACTCCAGCAACTTGATGTTACAAGGAAGTTCCCTACAAATATATTTGGATGCATTTAAAGGAGATTAATAACAATAGACAATAGACAATGGGTGCAGGAGTAGGCCATTCGGCCCTTCGAGCCAGCAACGCCATTCAATGTGATCATGGCTGATCATCCCCAATCAGTACCCCGTTCCTGCCTTCTCCCCATATCCCCTGACTCCACTATATTTAAGTCCTATCCATCTCTCTCTTGAAAGCATCCAGAAAACCTGCCTCCACCGCTCTCTGAGGCAGAGAATTCCACAGACTCACAACTCTCTGTGAGAAAATGTGTTTCCTCGTCTCCGTTCTAAATGGCTTACCCTTTATTCTTAAACTGTGGCCCCTGGTTCTGGACTCCCCCAACATCGGGAACATGTTTTCTGCCTCCAGTGTGTCCAAACCCTTAACAATCTTATACGTTTCAATAAGATTCCCTCTCATCCTTCTAAACTCCAGCGTGTACAAGCCCAGCTGCTCTATTGTCTCAGCATATGAGAGTCCTGCCATCCCGGGAATTAACCTTGTAAACCTACGCTGCACTCCCTCAATAGCAAGAATGTCCTTCCTCAAATTAGGGGACCAAAACTGCACACAATGCTCCAGGTGTGGTCTCACTAGGGCTCTGCACAACTGCAGAATTAATAACCATATTAATAACCATGTAACCATATTAATTAAATGATTTATATAAGAAATATTTTATACCAAAGAGCGAGAATAAATGTTAAGAAGCTTTGGCAGATACAATGGATACACATTGTATTTGCCAAAATTCTTTGCAGTTGGACAGGATAGATGCAGGAAGATTGTTCCCGATGTTGGGGAACTCCAGAACAAGGGGTTAAGGATAAGGAGGAAGTCTTTTAGGACCGAGATGAGAAGATTTTTTTTCACACAGAGAGTGGTGAGTCTGTGGAATTCTCTGCCACAGAAGGTAGTTGAGGCCAGTTCATTGTCTATATTTAAGAGGGAGTTGGATGTGGCCCTTGTGGCTAAAGGGATCAGGGGGTATGGAGAGAAGGCAGGTACAGGATACTGAGTTGGATGATCAGCCGTGATCATATTGAATGGCGGTACAGGCTCAAAGGGCCGAATGGCCTACTCCTGCGCCTATTATCTACGATTCTATGATTCTACAAGGAACTGCAGATGCTGAAATTTTGTGCAAAATGCATAATGCTGGAGAAACTCAATCGGTCAGGCAGCATCTTGGCAGAGAAGGCACAGACAATATTTCAGGTCCCGACCCAAAATTTTGCCTGCGCATTCCTTCCCCAGTTGCTGCCTGACTTGTTGATTTCCTTTGCGTGCAAGGCAGGAAGTGTTTTGGCAGCTGCAAGTTTAGAACTGTGTGAAATGATCACAGGGCCCCCGGAAAGAAGGCCAGCTAATTATATATTTGCAGCCCTGAGAAATAGCCATGTGTACCTATATATAGACACTATACGCGATAAGTGATACAGTGTGGAAACAGGCCCTTTGGCCCACTGAGTCCGCACCCACCAACAATTACATCGTACGCCAGCACTATCCTACACACTAGGGGCAGTATACAGAGGCCAATGAACCTACACACCTGTACGTCTTTGGAGTGAGAGAGAAAACCACAGCACCCGAAGGAAACCCATGCAGTAACGGGGAGAACGTACAAACTCCATCCAGACACCCCTGGTCAGGATCGAACCGGGTCTCTGGCACTGCAAGACAGCAACTCTACTGCTGCGCCACCGTTTCGCCTATGAAATAGTAGTTCCTCCCCGGGCGCGGAATCTCTCGCGTGACAGGCGGGGATACTGACCACTATACTACCGAGGACATCCCATTTGGAGATTCAGGAGCGCCAACATCAATATCGTGCCCTAAACATTCTAACCACAAACCTGAGAATTGAAACCTTGACGTGGGACTTCTGTTGGGTGAGCCTTTGTCCCTGGTCATCCTGTACCCGCCACTTAGTAGAGAAGAGGATCGCTGTGAAGTCTGGCATGGACAGTGAGCTCCTTCCCATACTTACACCCCAACCACACTCTCTAGGATTGTTCTGCATTATTTAATATTCTGCAACACTGTGTATTAGAGGTTCACTTGAACCTCCTCCAACTTCATCTACTGTATCCATTGTTCAAAGTGTGGGCTCTTATATAGCGGCAAGACCAAACATAGAGTGGGCGATTGTTTCGCTGAACACCTTCATTTAGTCCGTCTGGACCTACCTGATCTCCTGGTTGCCAAACACTTTAATTCTCCTTCCCATTCCCACACTGGCCTTTCTGTCCTGGGCCTCCTCCATTGTCAGAGTGAGGCCAAATGCAAATTTGAGGAACAGCATCTCATATTTCGCTTGGGCAGCTTACAACCCAGTGGTATGACTATTAAGTAAAAGCTTCTCTCCAGAGATGCTGCCTGTCCCGCTGAGTTACTCCAGCACTTTGTGTCAATCTTTGGTATTAATATTGATTTCTTTAACTTCAAGTAACCCTTGCATTCCCTCTCTCTCGCCATCTCTCCCCCACCTAAGTTGTACCAGCTTCAAAGTCATCTTGTTGAGTCTCATTGTTTGAGACTCATTCTCACCTAGCACACAGCTAACAAAGGCTGGTTACTTTTTTGCATATATTTCATTAATTTTTTCCATATCTCTCTGCATCACCATTTATATCTCTCATTTCCCTTTCCCGGAGTCTCAGTCTGAAGCAGGGTCTCGACCCAAAATGTCACCTATTCCTTTCTCTCCAGAGATGCTGCCTGACCCGCTGAGTTACTCCAGCATTTTGTGTCGATCTCTGTATTTGAGCCTGACCACCAGATCCGAGCTCCACAGGGCCTGAAAATCAAAAACAAAATGAAGATACTGTAAATATGAAATGAAAGGACAAAATATTGGCAATGCTCAGCTAGTTGGGTGGCATATGTGCAAAGAGGTTAAGAGTTTTTGACTTGAAAGATTCATTTAATTTATCCTACAAATGCTGCCCGATCTGCTAAATGTTTCCACTTTCTATTTTTATTTCAGGACATGACTATTCAGCTGAAGGTAGACACAAAATGCTGGAGTAACTTAGCGGGACAGGCAGCCTCTCTGGAGAGAAGGAATGGGTGATGTTTCGGGTCGAGACCCTTCTTCATCTGCAATTCTTTCTTACACTATTCAGCTGAGTTTGGTTCAATGGTTCAATAGTTCAATGGTCCTTTATTGTCACGTGTACTGAGGTACGGTGAAATTTGATTTACCATACAGTCATACCAAAAAAGCAACAAGATACAAAACTACATAAAGATTAAACAAAAACAGCAACCACAGCGGCGTGTGAGAATCCCCAGGATACACAGCATAAGCGGAGACCCACATCCATCAGTTCAATGTCCGGGCCACACACACACACGCTCCTTCACCGTCATGTGACCAGAGTTGCACCGACCGCTGTCACTTTCTCTGCTGTCCCTGTCTGCCCGAACAGTCAGAAACCCGTCCGCACTCGCACCAGACTCTGGGATATCTTCATGGCGTGATGCCCCCACAAACACCGAGATCACTGCACTCACGGCACTCAATACAAGTCCTCACCGGCAAAGGCAGCGCGTCCATCTTGTTTGTTCGGCGACCTCACATTCCCCCCTGTGATGCAAGGCAAATAATTTTTACAATAGACAATAGACAATAGGTGCAGGAGTAGGCCCTTCGGCCCCTCGAGCCAGCACCGCCATTCAATGTGATCATGGCTGATCATCCCCAATCAGTTCCTGCCTTCTCCCCATATCCCCTGACTCCGCTATCTTTAAGAGCCCTATCTAGCTCTCTCTTGAAAGCATCCAGAGAACCGATCTCCACCGCCCTCTGAGGCAGAGAATTCCACAGACTCACAACTAACTGTGTGAAAAAGTGTTTCTTCATCTCCGTTCTAAATGCCTTGCCCCTTATTCTTAAACTGTGGCCCCTGGTTCTGGACTCCGCCAGAACTTACGTTCTTCCTCCTTTTCTCCCGCAGTCGGGGTGATTAAAGTTCCCTCAGTTGGCGATCAAAGCCCCTGTGATGGGGCGATAGAGGCTCCCGTGATCGGGGCAGTCGGAGCTCCTGCAGTTTGAGCTCCCGCGGTTGATCCCTAACAAATGGACCGCCAGCTCCACGAGCCGCAGTGCGGACGGAGATATGACACGGAAAAAGTCGCATCTCCACCGAGGGAAGAGATAAAAAAGTTTCCCCTAAACCCCCCCCCCCCCCCCCTCACATGATAGAAAAACGAAAGATACACAAAAACAAACCAAAAACAACAAAAAGAAGAAAGGGGCGAGACGGGCTCTTGGCGAGGCTGTTTCCACCAGGCGCCACCTGGTTGAAACAGTTTGGATCAGGCATCAGAAAAATATAAGTTGTGGGTCTCAGGTTGGCTCAGATACATATCCATTTTCGTAGCTGTCTTATTACCACCTCTGGGAGAGCGTTCCAGGCCCCCAGCACCCTCTGGGTAAAAAAATATTTCCTGCTCATCTCTTTAAATTTTGCCCCACTCTCCGTGAAGCCATGCTCTCTAGTCTTTGACATTTCTACCCGGGGAAATAGATTCTGATTATCTACCCCATCCATGCTTTCATAAGGAAGGCGAGTTGGGCCGAAGGGCCTGTTTCCACACCATATTACTCTATGACTCGATAAAGAATAGGAGCAGAATTAGGCCATTCCACCCATCAAGTCTACTCCGCCATTTAATCATGCCCGATCTATCCCTCCCTCCTAACCCCATTCACCTACCTTCTTCCCCTAACCCCTAACACCCGTACAATCAAGAATCTATCTCGGCCTTGGAGAAATATCCACTGACCGGCCTGGAGCTTCAAGCCGCAAGTGCGGCGCGGACTTACCATCGCGGAGCGGGCGATCCTTTGCCCAGGATCCCTGTGGAAGTGCTGCGGCCGCGGGGCCTGTGGGCTTTAACACCGTGAAGCCCACGGTTTTGGTAAGAAAAGGCCGACTCTGGAGCTCCATGTTCCGACGAGTTTCCACCATCCTGACGAGGGGGCTTGAACAGCGGACCGTCGGCAGCGGCGAACTGCTGAGGGTTCAAGGCCTCGACCACCACGGATGAACAAAGGAGAAAGATGACTGAATGTTATTGCCTTCCATCGCTGTGAGGAATGTTGATTCCACTGTGTGGATGTTTATGTTAAATTTATTGTGTATTGTGTACTTTTTACTTGTATGGCTGTATGGTAACTCAAATATTTCTGTACCTTAATTGGTGCATGTCACAATGAATGTGAACTTGAACTTGACTTGTTCTCCACAGCCTTCTGTGGCACTGAATTCCACAGATGCACCCCCTCTCTGTCTAAAGAAATTCCTCAGCATCTTCTTAAAGGATTGTCCATTAATTCTGAAGCTATGATCTCTGGTCCTAGAACCTCCCACTAGTGGAAATATTCTCTCCACATCCACCCTTATCCCATCCATCTGTAATGGGGCAATTAGAACTGCATGCAATGTTATCCTCAATTATTTGGAGTGGGAGCCTAAATCCAGAATTTATTATCCCAAAGAGAACTTCCTTGCCAAGGGGAAATTGCAAATCTTGATCGAATTTAAAAAAAAAACATTCTGCTCTCGGCTCTGCAGTACCAGACATCATAGAACTAGGCACCTCAGTCCAAGGGAAACTACACCAGGGATAAACACAAGCGGGCCAGGCAGCATCTCTGGATAGAAGGAAAAGTTTTCACACCATACAATTCCTTACCTCTGTACCCCTCTCTCTAACCTGATTCAGTCTGAAGAAGGGTCTCGACTCGAAACATCGCCCATTCCTTCCCTCCAGAGATGCTGCCTGTCCCGCTGAGTTACTCCAGCGTTTTGTGTCCATCTTCGGTTCAAACCAGCACCTGCAGTTCAATCCTACAACATGATAGAGTGGAGATTTTATTGAAATACCGGGAAGGCTTGTAGAAGAATCCATCATAAATGATAGGGTGGGGGGGGGGGGGGGGGGATGCCTGCCAGTTCAGTGAGATAGATGTGATGTAAATCTTTCACAAAGAAGAGACAAATGCTTGGATTAGCTGCTCGTGTGCAGTGGAAACCGATTCCTATTGCAACTTTGAGAGATTTAATGAAGCCTTCGCTAAGTAATTCAACCATTAATGTTTTCAGGCCTCCACACTTCCATATTACTGCTAGCTGCAGATAACTATTGATTGATTATTAATACCTTTTCTCTGTTTAATATTCTGTGCTGAGTATACACGAGATGAAATGACTATGGACTGAGAGCGTGTTTAAGATTTTGTATTGTGGATGGATCTATTTCATTGTTAGAAAGGATGACATCCGTGATTTTCCTTCACAGTGAGCTATTAATTTTCATCAGGTCGTTAGATATTTTTTACCAATTCTCACTGACTTTGCTCCACAGGAGATGATCAGCACATGGTTTAATAGCGATACTTGTTAACTTTAATTCTGAAAACCTGCACTGTTAGTGTTCTGGGCAGTTAATCTATTGTGGAAGAAGCTAATCGTCCGTTGGCACGGTGGCGCAGATGTAGAGTTGCTGTCTGAGAACGTTTGACAGAGCCAACGACCCGGCTTCGATCCCGACTGTGGGCGCTGGTCTGTAGGAGTTTGCACGTTCTCCCCGTGACCTGCGTGGGTTTTCTCTGAGAACTTTGGTTTCCGCCCACACTCCATAGTGGTACAGGTTCATTGGCTTGGTATACATGTAAATTGTCCCGAGAGTGTGTAGGATAGTGTTAGGTGTGTGGGCATCGCTGGTCGGCGCGGACTCAGTGGGCCGAAGGGCCTGTTTCCACGCTGTATCTCTAAACTTGTTAACTTTAAATCTGAAAACTTGTGCCGAGTGGTTTGAGCAGTTCATCTATCGTGAAAGAAAGTAATCCTCAGAAGTCAATGGCAGCAAGTTCTATAGACAGTATAGACAGGAGCAAGGCAGGGAGTGAGGAAAGATAGTTGGGTTAAATTGCATTTATTTCATTGCCAGATGCTTGATATGTAAGGCAGAAGAACTTAGGATGTGGATAGGTACGTGCGACTGGGATATTGTGCCCATTGTACCTGACTAAGGAGGAACACGAGGTTCTCGATCTCCTTCCTGTACTTCACTGGATATTTGACATCCGGCCCACAATGGTGGTGTTGTCTGTGAATTTGAAAATTGAATTAGATTTGTACAAGGCTGCACAGTCGTGGGTGTACAAGGAGGAAAGAAGGGGGCTGAGAATACATCCGTGTGGAGCACCAGTGTTGAGGATCATCGTAGAGGATGATTTGCCCCCTATCCTCACTAGGGGTCTGTTGATCAGGAACCCTCGATTCGGGTCTGTTGGTCGGGAAGTCGAGGATCCATTTGCAGAGAGGAATGCTGACACCAAGCCCCTGCGAGTTTGGTGATGAGCTTGGATGTCATCATAGTATTAAAGGCAGAGCTGCAGCCTATGAATAGGAGTCTGATGTAGGTGTCTCTCTTATCCAGCCGTTCTAGGGATGAGTGTAGGGCTAGAGTGATGGCATCGTCCGTGGACCTGTTGTGGCGGTCGGTGAACTGCTGTGGATCAAGGCCGCAGGGTAGACTGGATTTGATGCGTTCCATAACTTGGTGGTGTGAACTCCAGGTTTCTGTACCTCCTAGCCAATGATAACAGTGGGATACAGCACTGTGGATAGAACAGGTTTAGAAGGATATGGGCCAAATGCAGGCAGGTGGCACCAGTGTAGATTTGACATGTTGGCAGGTGTGGGCAAGTTGGGCCGAAGGGCCTGTTACCATGCTGTAAGACTCTACGAAGGCAATGCTTGGATGCTGGAGATACTTGGTGATCATCTTAAGGCAGCATCTCACGTAGATACATTTGATGGTGGGTAGGTAGGTATGTGCCTGTAATGGACTAGACTGATTCCCCCCACTCTCTGCAACCCTCCGGTGTTCTTGTGCATTGGAATTGCCGTACCAATCCAGGATGCAGTACCGTCATAATGTCTACAGGGCATCTGCAGACGTTTGTCAGAGTATTCGGTGATATGCTGAATTTCTTTAAACTCTTAAGAAAGTTCTCAGTCGCACCAGTGACGGAGACAATGTGAGAGGGAGAAAGAAGTCTAATGCTATATGATTGCCAATTTTAATAACGTCGCTTGGATGGATGCTTTATCAGGCATTGCTAATCCACCACAAAAACAAACCTCTAATGTGGAAGTGGAATTAAATGAATGTTAACCTGGTTGTTAAAGAGAAATTTGCAAGCCTCATGGCCTGAATTACTGTTCTGCCTTCACCAGCAGAAGTATAACATCAGTCTTTTAATATTATATGAATTCATCTTTTTATGCAGTAAGAATAGCAACAGATCTATGAGTAGTTTCCATGCAATTACCTTACTATAATAAATACAGCGCATGACTTCCTTAAAGTGACATAGTTCTTCAAAGTCATTATACTAAACACTGCAAATGATACTAACTGGCTGACCATGGAGGGAAAATATCTGGTCAGAGTTTTATGTGTTCAGCAGTATATTAATAATATTCTGCAATTTTTTTCCTCACTATTACACGCTGAAATTGCCTTTCGGGTTTTCTTTCTCTCGAGTTAATTAAATTCAAATTCTGTTCAAGCATGGTAATACATCTGTTATTGGATAGGAAAGTACGGCAGCAAGTCAGTGATTCCTGGAGGAAGGTTGATTACTACCAGGCCACAGTGCCACTAATCCATGGCCAAGCTGTACGTTTGGTTCAATTTAGTTTAGAGATGCAGCATGGAAACAGCCTGGCCCTCCTATTCCACGTCGACCATCGATCAATCGTTCACAATATTTCTATGTTATCCCATTTTCATCAGGTCATAAGTGATAGGCGCATAATTAGGCCATTCGAACCATCATGTCTGCTCCGCCATTCAATCGTGGCTGATCTGTCTCTCCCTCCGAACCCCATTTTCCTGTCTTCTCCCCATAGCCCCTGATACCTGTACTAATCAAGAATCTATCTATCTCTGCCTTAAAAATATCCATTGATTTGGCCTCCAGGGGAAAGAATTCCACAGATTCACCACCCTCTGACTAAAGAAATTCCTCCTCATCTCCTTCCTAAAGGAACATCCTTTCATTCTGAGGCTTTGGCCTCTGGTCCCAGACTCTCCCACTAGTGGAAACATCTTCTCCACATCCACTCTATCCAAGCTATTCACTATTCGTTAAGGTTCAATGAGGTCCCCCCTCATTCTTCTAAACGCTAGTGAGTATAGGCCCAGTGCCGTCAAACGCTCATCATTTTGCATCCACTCCCTACACACTAGAGGCAATTTGCAGAGGCCAATTAACCTACAGACCCGCACCTCTTTGGGATATGGGAGGAAACCCTTATGGACATAGGGCGAGCATGGAATTGCACACAGACAGCACCCAAGGTCAGGATTGAACCAGGGTCTCTGGCACTGTGAGCCAGCAGCTCTGCCAGTTGTGCCACCCAAGTTGGCTTCCACATGAAGAGAGTGCAGTCAGCTTTAAATTTAGGATGTTGTAGTGTAGTTTTGTCTTTTGTGCCCAGTGCTTATTTGGGTTGTGAATTTTACTCGAAATTCTATTCTGTTGAAGGGAGGAAGCAGACTGGGCAAGCGATAGTTTTGCATTAAAAAAACAAACCGCTGGTGGATTTAACTGGTCAGGCAGCATCTGTGGAGGCAGAAGGTTGGTCGACCTTTCAGATTGATACCCATTTTAGCACTATTAGGCAGAACAACCCCCCCCCCCCCCATAACAAAGTATGAACTTAGTTCTAAAAGTGAGAATGATACCCATAGCCCCCCACCCCCACAAAATGCTGGAGTAACACAGCGGGACAGGCGGCGTCTCTGGAGAGAAGGAATGGATGACGTTTCGGGTCGAGACCCTTCTTCAAACTGTGTCAGGGGAGCGGGAGACATAGAGATGTGGAAGAGTAAGGTGTGAAAACGAGAGATCAAAGGGGACGATGATCAAGAGAAGCGTAGAATGGATCATTGTCAGCTGAGGGGAAGGTGACACCGAGGCATACAACCAGTGACATTTAATCAGGAGGACTGGTTGGAGAATGGGGGAGAGATGGAGAGAGAGGTAAAGCAAGACTTACTGAAGTTAATATTTAGACCTCTGGGTTGTAAGACAAAACATATAAGATTGTTAAGGGTTTGGACACGCACTGGAGGCAGGAAACATGCTCCCGATGTTGGGGGAGTCCAGAACCAGGGGCCATAGTTTAAAAATAAGGAGTAAGCCATTTAGAACGGAGACAAGGAAACACTTTTTCTCACAGAGAGTGGTGAGTCTGTGGAATTCTCTGCCTCAGAGGGCGGCGGAGGCAGGTTCTCTGGATGCTTTCAAGACAGAGCTAGATAGGGAAAATATCCCCTGACTCTTAAAAATAGCGGAGTCAGGGGATATGGGGAGAAAGCAGGAACGGGGTACTGATTGGGGATAATCAGTCATGATCACATTGAATGGCGGTGCTGGCTCGAAGGGCCGAATGGCCTACTCCTGCACCTTTTGTCTATTGTCTATTGTAATCTGAGGAAGCAAATTGAGAGACACTGCACTGAACACGAACGGTGGATGTGGAAAAAGCGGGTGGGGGTTTGATGAAGAAACCGAATAAATTAATCTAGAAGTCCAATGACAAATAACTGTGCAGTGGCAAAATAATGGTGGCAAATCACCGGAGAGCAGTGCTGAACTACGATCTACCTCCTTGGTGACCCTCGGACTACCCTTGATCTGACTTTGCTGGCTTTGCCTTGCACTAAACGTTATTCCATTATCATGTATGCATACACTGTGAATGGCTCGATTGTAATCAGTATTGTCTTTCCGCTGACTGGATAGCACGTAACAAAAGCTTTTCACTGTACCTTGGTACATGTGAGAATAAACTAAACCATAACTGTAACTGTGATTGAGGGTAGATGGTCGGAGGCTATTTGAGCCATTGAGCCCACACCAGTTTTTAGAGCAGCAGTCCCTTTTTCCTACTTCCCCCACAGCCCTGCCAAGTATTCCCTCTTATGTGCCTGTAAGATTAGGTCGTGATTGCTCCGCATTTTACCTCCACCTTTTTAGTCAGCGAGTTCCAGAAAATTCATGGAGGCACAGATCTGAAGAACGGTCCCAACCCAGTACATTGTTGGTCTATTCCCTCCGCAGATGCTGTCTGATCCATTGGGTTTCTCCAGCACTCTGTGCTTTGCTCCAGAGACTTGATAATCTGTGAGTAGCAACCGGGTGATGAATAATGTGGTCCAGCAGACTCGCTGGATCAGCAGAATAGTCAGAGCGGAGGGAGCTGAAGGAACAGGAAAATCAAAGCCCAGAGAGCCAAGTTGGTGAAAGGGAAATTCACAGGGTTAGTGCTGGGAGGTGGCTGGTCTTACTTACTTACTTACTTATTGCCTATTATGCCTCCTGTTGTTAGTCCTGTGCTCAACCTCCAACCTGGAGGACCAGTGGATCGCTCTTCGTCTCACCTCTACCGTTCGACTTGTCCAGCATGGGAGACCCTAACAGGAGGCGAATCTCCTGCTGGCATAGCTCTAGGGGTCACTGAGACACACAAGCTCACCGACCACCACAAGGTTGCGATCCAACGGGGAGGTAGCAGGTCTGAAGACCACCATAATTAGGATGGGAGTGTAGATGATCATTAAGAGTAGCAGCTTAAGGGATCTATCATATCAATTACCATGTTTCAAACGTGTCAGCTAGACTGCAACAATAAGGAAAGATAAGCAGATGAGGAGGAATTTATTTGGTTAGAGGGTGGTGAATCAGATCAGGTCAGGGGGACTTCCCCCGCCATGTGTACCATGTAATCCCGTTCTATCAACTCCATGGTCGGTTAGTCGGCGACTAAACCGTCTCCCCCACCTGGTTTGCCAGGTGAGGAGGGGGCTGTGGACCCCCAGCAGGACCGAAAACAAGAGCGGGTGAGCTTCTAGCGAGCCAACGGCCATCCACACTTCAGTAGAAGTTGCGATCACTGTCGTACACAGCAATGTAAGGAATGATGATAAAGCACACACGCTAAAATCCTACACTTCCAGCGGCGGAAATCCGCAGGAACTGGCGGACAGAGATGTGTGGTGGGTCCGTCACCGTTCCCGTGGGAAACCAGCACCACTGTGTCGCTAATGTTTTCAACGATGATGAATGAATTCATTAATGAATCTGTGGAATTCATCGCCACAGACGGTTGTGGAGGCCAAGTCATTGCGTATGTTTAAAGCAGAGATTGACATATTTTTGGGTAGTAAGGGTGTCAGGGGTTATGAGGCAAAGACAGCAGAATGGGGTTGAGAGGGAAAGATAGATCAGTCATGATTGAATGGCAGAATAGACTTGATGGGCCGAATGGCCTAATTCTGTCCCCAGAACTTATGAATAAGGAAAAATAAACAGATGAGGAGGAATATCTTTAATCAGAGGGTGGTGAATCTGTAGAAGCACCAGGGGTCACAGTTTAAGAAAAAGGGGTGGGCCATTTAGGTCTGAGATGAGGAAAAATCTTTTCACCCAGCGAGTTGTGAATCTGTGGAAATCTCTGCCAGAGAAGGCAGTGGAGGCCAATTCACTGGATGTATTCAAGAGAGTTGGATATAGCTGTTAGGGCTAACGGAATCAGGTGATGTGGGGAGAAAGCAGGAAAGGGGTACTGATTCTGGATGATCAGCCATGATCATATTGCATTGCGGTGCTGGTTCGAAGGCCCGAATGACAAACTCCTGCATCTATTTTCTATGTTTCTATGTTTCTATGCAATTGAGTGTTGGAGAGGTACCATGAGGAACAGGTACGAATTAGCTCAGCGTTCGAGCGAAAATTTAACGAACGGAAAATTCCCGCAGGTCACGGGGAGAATGGAAAAACTCCATACAGACAGCACTCGTAATCAAGATCAAACCCAGGCCACTGGAGCTGTAACATGGCAACTCTCCCGCTGTGCATCCATGCTGCCCTCCAGAGATGTTGCCTGACCCATTGAGTTATGCCAGCCTATTGTGTCTATCTTCGGTATAAACTAGCATCTGCAGTTTCTTCCCACAAAAGGAGAAGAAGGATATGAGCCTAACGTGAGCAAGTGGATTAATGCATTGGTCATTGCTGAGCTGCACGTTTGCTTGGTTCGATGACTGCACGCTGCACATTCAGAAGCTCCAAAGGCAGCTTTACGATGGGCTGTGACTGCGGACGAAATATGAAGCCAATTGTGTGGAACTGTTGGGAAGTCAAAGAGTTAGTGGACAAGCAGGATCCAAGGACATATCAGATCAAACTTGATACGAGTGGCAGATCAAGCTCAAGGGGCCAGATGGCCTGCACCTGCTCCTGTTTTTTATGTTCTTGAAAGCAGAGTTGGTGCAGTGCAGTTAAAATCAGCAGAAACCTGATGACAGATGAATCTGGGTAACTAAATCCACAAGGAATTCCCGCAGATGGAATGAGTGAGGAATGACCATGAACTGTGTGTCATCTAAAGTAGATTAAAGTAATCTACTTTAAACTAATAGTTTTAAATATTTGTTCATAAGTGATAGGTGATGAATTAGCCCATTCAGCCCATCAAGTCTACTCCGTCATTCAATCATGGCTGATCTATCTCTCACTCGCATTCTTATTCTCCTGCTTTCTTCCCATAACCCCTGACACCTGTACCATCAAGAATCTATCTACCCCTGCCTTAAAAATATCCATTGACTTGGCCTCCACAGCCTTCTGTGGCAAAGAATTCCCGAGATTCCCTTCTGTGGTAAAGAATTCCCGAGACCCTCTGACTAAAGAAATTTCTCCTC
Organism: Okamejei kenojei; assembly: GCA_035221665.1. Lineage (NCBI taxonomy): Eukaryota > Metazoa > Chordata > Chondrichthyes > Rajiformes > Rajidae > Okamejei > Okamejei kenojei. The sequence goes on from CM069136.1 coordinate 4,896,852, forward strand.
ATCTCCTTCCCAAAGGAACGTTCTTTAATTCTGAGGCTATGGCCTCCGGTACTAGACTCTCCCAGTAGTGGAAACATCCTCTCCACATCTACTCTATCCAAACCTCTCCTTCTCTCCAGAAATGCTGCCTGTCCCACTGAGTTACTCCAGTGTTTTGGTGTAAACCAGCATCTGCAGTTCCTTCTTCACCAACTTTTTCGGTTGGTTAACTTCTTCAGACTGAGTGTAATGGGAGCAGAAAGCTGGAACAGAGAGGTGGGGAAAAGACAGAGCCTGGCAAGTAATAGGTGGATACAGATGGAGGCACAATGGCAGTACAGAGGCACCGGGGTAGATTTGCTGCCTTAAAGTGCTAGAGACCCGGGTTCAATCCTGACTACGGTTCAATCCTGAAGGTGCGCATCCCTCGGGACAGCCCCCACTCTCCCACGGCCACCTTCCGCGGGCTGTGGGTCGGTTGGAGCGGGGGTCTGGACCAATCACTGACAAGTCCTGCCCCCCGGCAACATCCTGTCCATTATTTGACTTTTCCGTTGAGCGGCATTTGGTCCGTTGGCTTGTAGGCGACGCTGCCTTTGGGGTAGGTGGTGTTTCCGCAGAGCGAACATTTGGTGAGTTTGCTTTAGGCGATGCAACCTTTCAGTTAGTTTGCATTTAGGCGTCCCACCCTTTCGGTTAGTTAGCGTTTCGGCTTTGTTTCCATTCGGTAATTTGGCTTCCACTCCTTTGCTTCATCTTCTCGTCCGTCAGCGCCACGTCCGCACAAGACGTGGGACTGGCCCTTTAGTGCTTTCCAGCGTGAAGACGGTGGCCCAAAGGGTTTGTTTCCGCTCTGCATCTCTGAAGTCTAAAGTAAAGGTGACAGTGATGATTTGTTTGGCAGACGGGTGGAATAAGTGACAAGAGGTGAAAAGGAGACAAATCAGTGTCAGATAAAGAGAGAAATGCGGAGGAGTCTGAGGAAGGAATTAAGATCGAAGCGACAGGAAACAGGGGAAACTAAACGGGAAATGAGATGTTAATTGTTTCAAAAATACAAACCTTCATCCTTCAATTAGTTTCATCCCCAAAGCATGCCAATAAGTTTTGCTTTTTCTTCATAATTGTTTTACAGAGAAAAAAAATAGATTACCATACATCCATATAAAATAAAAAAGAAGAAAAAAGACACAATACACTCTAGGATTCAACAAGAACGTCCCCCCAACAGCAGAATCAACACTTTCCACTGTGAGGGAAGGCACCAAAAACTGCAGTTCTCCTCCTCCTCCTAGAAATTAGAATTAACATCTAATTTTATTTTCCATAAATATCATGGTGATGGACATAACAAAAACTTTCCCATCCTCTGGTTCAGCCCCTGTGTTTGATTTGGCTTGAAAAATCTCCACCCCCTCAGCTTATCTTTGGTCAGTCATTACTGTTATTACCGGCGCAAAGCAACAGCAGGTTGTGCTGTTGTCGTAAAGCTCCAGCCATCGACGATAAAAAAGCTCCATCTTTGGGTGCTGTCTGTGTGGAGTCAGCATGTTCTCCCTGTTACCATGTTGGTTTCCCCTGGTATCAATAGAGTAAACGAGGGGTTCCCAACCTTTTTCGTCCCGTTTACCCCTAGCAACTTTAACAGCACATAACAATGTTATTTCACTTATCTATGAACAACTAATGGTGAACAGATACAGGTAGACCAGAACCAAACACAGTCAGTCAATGAGAAAAAATATGTACAAGTTCAGAATAAACAAAGTTATCCCCTGGGTTGGCAAAAATTACCCCCGGGGATAAATTTACCACAGTTTGGGAACCATTGGAGTAGACAGATTTTTTCCCAGGATGGAAATATCAAATCCTAGAGGACATAGCTTAAAGTGAGAGTGACATAGTGTAAATAAAATGTACAATGCAAGTTTGTCATGCAGAGAGTGCTGGGAGCCTGGAATATGCTACCAGGGATGGTGCTGGAGGTTATTTATTAACTAGAGTAATTTAAAAATCATCTTCTAAAGCCGTGAGCGCCGACAACGGGAAGGATTTTAGGTAGGGGAGAAAATAAAGTACACAGTTTATTTTTACATTAAAATGTGGTTTTTAGGAAGCATTTAATCACATTTTCATGTTGCGAAATGGGGACAAAAAAAATGTATGATCCGGCAGTGTTTTTCATGCAGACTTCACCGCAAACAGCAACATTCCAATCCACCGCATTCCACTAAAACCCACTCGCAAGTTGATTTAAATGGCCATTAATTTACAGGAATTAAACACTAAATTCCTTCCATTTGGCCTATAAATTCATGAAAATGAGATTTAAAAATCATGTTATATTGTGAATTATTGTGTGAATGTTATTTGGACACTTAGGCAATTTAAAAAAGTTTATCTTTTCTTAAGAAATGGAAAGATGTTTGGATCTAGTAATTGAATTTTGTAATTATCTACAATTAGGTAACTAACTAATTATATGCTTCAATTTCAGGTCATCCAATTAATATTGTTTCATATTTGTTTCAGAATGCTTCAATCTTTAATAACTGAAAATTTCATTGAGTTCTCTTAATTTTTAAGAAAGTTATGAGCTTTTGACTGTCCTCAATCACAGCTTTTGTGTTGTCAATGGAAAGGCAATAGGTAACAAGATGCTAATTTCCGGGTATGAAAATGGCCATAACTTTTTTAATACTGAAGATATGAAAGTGAATTCGGTGTCAAATTAAACTTATTTTTATGCTTTATCTGATGGGATAAATTGCAGACTTGATTTTTTTAATCTCAAAATTTTATAACATTGCTACTTAAGGTGCTCTTCGAAAGGCATATGGATATTCAAAGAATGGAGGGTTATAAATTAGGTGTTGGTTAGAGTTGGTCTTGGCATCATCTTGTGCTGTACTGTTCTATGTGTAAGAATGAACTCCAGGTGCTAGTTTAAATTGAAGCCAGCTACAAGAATGCTGGAGTAACTCACAGGGTAAGGCAGCATCTCTGGAGAGAAGGAATGGGCAATGTTTCTGGCAAGGCTGCTGTTTCTCCCTGGAAGCTGCTGGTGTGGTTACGTGTGAACCCTGGAGTGCTGGTGATGTGGTTACTTGTGCACCCTGGGGTGCTGCAGCCTCTGTACCCTCTGCTAATTCCCCCCCTTACGACGTTGCTGCTCCCGTTGCCGGCCCCTGCTGCTTGTCGACCCGCCCGCTAGAGCTGGGCAGGCTGCCACTGCCGCCGGACCAGGCTGCCACTGCCCTTTTAACTGCAGGCGCTGCTGGTGGTCGCCGCTCCCGCACGAACTCGCACATCTGCCAGTACATGACTAGCGAGTCGGGCCTGAGCTGCCTCTTGGAGCTGGAGCGACGCACGGTCAGGCGGGAGCCCCAGCTGCCCGCTCTGCTGGGGGCTGCCGGAGGCCAGGTAAGTCTTCATGCTGCTGCTGGCCCCGCTGCCGCTGCTGCTGCTGATGCCTTCCTCGGAGGCAGAGCTGCCCAAACCTTTGGGCTCCACATTGCACCCCCTCGCCGTCTGGCTCTTCACGCTCTTGGCCTTGTCAGCAGCCAGTCTCTCCACGCCGCTCTGCCGACCCCGTCTGTCCCCCTCCATTTGACTGCGGAGGTAGCCGGGACCTTTGGTCAGGAGGCTGAGCGGCAGAGAGATGCTCGCCTCGGGCGGCACGCTTGCAGTGGGCGCGATCTCGCTCGGCAATGTTACTTTGATCCAGCCAACAAGGACAAACATGCTTTCACATCAGCAAAGCAAAGACCAGGACTTCCATGAGCAATGGCAGGCTGTCTGCGATCGCCTTAATCCACATTCACTATGACTTTCCCATGACCTGGACAAAGTGTTGACTAGGTTTATGCAGTTACATTCTCGGAAAATGGAACTGGAAAAAATGATTTATGGCTAAATGGCAATATATGCCGGTCTATCACACGTATTAGCAAAGTCTGTGAGAGGAACCCTGAACTGTCTGCTAACCCCCTCACACTTTGGGAGCCCAAACGTGGCACTGCAAGAAGAGGCAGAAGTAGGGCCACCTACATCAGTGCTCTGCTGAACGACACATGCTTTGACAGCATTAAGGTTAGGTCTTTATTCTTTGGAGCGCAGAAGGTTAAGGGGGGACTTGATTGAGGTCTTTAAAATGATGAAAGGGATAGACAGAGTTGACGTGGATACGTTTTTCCCATTGAGGGTAGAGAAGATTCAAACAAGAGGGCATGACATGAGAATTAAGGGACAGAAGTTTCGGGGTAACGTGAGGGGGAACTTCTTTACTCAGAGGGTGGTGGCTGTGTGGAATCAGCTTCCAGCAGAAGTGGTGGAGGCAGGATCGATTTTAACATTTAAGAGTAAAGTGGATAGGTATATGGACGTGAAGGGAATGGAGGGGTATGGTCTGAGTGCAGGTAGATGGGACTAGGGGAAAACAAATGGTCGGCACGGACTGGAAGGGCCAAGAGGGCCTGTTTCCGTGCTGTAATTGTTATATGGTTATATGGTTATTAACAAACTGAGGACTGCCATGCTAGATAAACTGGTCTGAGGTGCGAAATTCGTGGAACCAGGGATAGCATATAGGTTAAGGCCAACGAATGCCCTTGCATTAGTAGAAGTAGTGGTGAATGGCAATATACATTCAGGAGCACCTGAATGATTTGGCAGCATCATGCCAGCATGCTGAGTGCTGAGAGACAGTGAGCTAAGAACTCACTCCAGTCATGCTAGTCAGCATGGCCCAACAATAGTAACACTGAGTGATTTTTTAAAATTGTACTTACAATTCTACTCATCTTTACGTGACATTTTTCAGGAGCACCTGAATGATTATGCAGCATCATGTCAGCATGTTCGATTGTTTGGTAAGCTATATGATGAATTGTGATCTTTATATGATATGTTACTAGACTAAGTGGGACCTGTTGGGTCCCAGCATCACATGGGAGAGCTGGTCCCCCAATGCAATATTCCACCTCTCCACCAATTCCAATATTGGTGGCCAGTGGGGGGGGGTCTTTCTGTAGCGCTAGTATGGGTGTTGTGGGCTGAAGGGACTGGTTTCCAGAGGGCTAGTATGGACATTGTTGGCCAAATGGATTCTTGGGGTGACAGCTCAGTCACTTATTCTCTGTTTATTATGTTGGGTCTGAGTGCTTCCCTTCTCTGCGTCCTGCCTCAGACCCTGTCTACTAGCTTTCTCTATTTGAGTCCCTCCCCCCAACCATTCTAGTTTAAAGTCCCCCCAGTAGCCTTTGCAAATCTCCCCACCAGGATACTGGTCCCCCTCGGGTTCAAGTGCAACCCGTCCTTTTTATACAGGTCACTCCTTCCCCAAAAGAGGTTCCAATGATCCAGAAACTTGAATCCCTGCCCTCTGCACCAGTCCTTCAGCCAGGCATTTATCCTCCACCTTGCTCCATTCCTACTGTCACTGTCGCGTGGCATGGGACGTAATCCTGAGATTGTTATCTTTGCGGTTCTTTTCCTTAACTATCTTCCTAATTCCCTAAATTCTCCTTTCAGGACATCTTCTCTTTTTTTACCTATGTCATTGGTACCAATATGTACCAGGACCTCAGGCTCCTCTCCCTCCCTTTTCAGGATATCTTGGACACGTTCGGACACATCCCGGACCCTGGCATCAGGGAGGCAAACTACCATCCGGGTCTCCGGATTGCATCCACAGAATCGCCAATCTGACCCCCTAACTATAGAGTCCCCTATTACTAATGCCCTCCTCTTCTTTTCCTTACACTTCTGAGCAACAGGCCCATTCTCTGTACCACAGGCCCGGTCGCTGTTGCGACCCCCAGGTAGGCTGTTCCCCCCAACAGCACTCAAACAGCAGTACTTATTTTCAAGGTGTACAGCCACTGGTGTACTCTCTAGCGCCCGCCTCTGCCTCTTGCCTCTCCTAACCGTGACCCACGTGTCTGCCTCCTGTGGTTTTGGAATGACTACCTCCATGTAACTCCTCTCTATGACCTCCTCACTCTCCCTGACCAGACGGAGGTCATCGAGCTGCTGCCGCAGGTTCCTAACACAGTCCCTTAGGAGCCCCATCTCGACGCACCTGGCGCAGATGTGGACGTCTGGAGGGCTATCAGATTCCCTGACCTCCCACATCTGACATCCAGAACAGTAAGCTGCCCTGCCACTCATACTTCCCTTACACTGGATACAATGCAAAATACAAAGTACAGTACACTACAAACTGCTGGAATCTGACTGCCAATCAGCTGCGTACTCTAGTCCACTTCCCACCAATCAGCGGCTTCCTCAAGCCCAGTTAATTGAATGGAACGTTACAGATTTAGAACGTTATGGCAGATTTTGGTTCCTCCCTCACCAACGTCTCCTGGGCCTCTGAAAAAACAAAGCCCCACGCTGGGTTTTTACACTCACCGCTCGGACGTCGCTCCTCCCTCACCAACGGTGCCTGGGCCTCTCAAAACCACCATAAAATCACACAAAACACCACATAAACACCACACTGACAGTTCAGTAGACATTCAGTGTGTTAAGTTGATTCACAGCTCTGATGAGCGGAGGGGACTGAGTAAGATGGCAAAAGGTCACAGCCGTAAGTGGTATCGTTTTGTCTAAAATCAACATACAGTGAAAACAGGAAGTTGTCAAGTTTAGACATAATCATTTGCCATTTCAAACCAAGAACCAACAACCATTTGCTGTGCTTTATTTCAAACCAACCACTTTTTCATTTTAAACCACATTAAGGGCATTCAAGGTCAGTAAAACCACACTCACAGTTTAGTAAACATGTGTTCAGTGTTATTCGCAGCTCAGACTGAGAGACGTGACCCTCTCTCCTCCCTCATCTTGCAGAGACTGACTGAGGCATTCAACACTTCCGGGTTTAATAGTCCCTCTGGATGGGGCTTGGCCTTCAGGAGAGAGAATCTCAACAATTTTTAAGCAATAATAATTCTTTTATTTTTCATCGATGAGAAAAATCCTCTTGGCCTGCGCAGCAGAGGGGACTCTGAGTAAGATGGCCAAAAATCACAGCCGTAAGTGGCAGCGTGTTTCCTAAAATCAATCTACAGAACAACAGGAAGTGGTCATGATGAGACATTTAGTAATATAGATGTTATTATATATTTGTATATGTTATTGAATCAAAATCAATCATTATAAATTCACATTTCAAAAATGGTTTCACAATTCAGTAGTACTGATTTTCAGTATTCCATACTGATATTTGAGAATACATGAGGTTGCATGCAAAATACTGATTTAAAAAAATCCAGTTTCTGTGTGGTACGTTCTATTGCATTTATGTGAGAAATACTGATTTCCCCAACAGAATACTGATTTTTAGCATCAAAATACAGAAATGCTCGGTGAAACTTGGCAGCTGTGCAATTATTTGCAATCATATTGTATTTGAGAATTCAAAATGTGATTTGTGATCTTGTTTATGAATCATCATGGAACTAGAATTTGTTATAATAGTATGGTAGTAAAATAGGTTGGTTTGAAAGCGATCATAGTAATGTAAATGCACCATTTATTTTGACTACAATTTTCATGATGGAACTTGAAGTTGAACTAAATGTTGTATTCACGTCACTATTCCATGATAAAATTGATGTGATGTGAAGTTGTTAGGTCAGGAGGCCCATTAAAAATGCACTGCACACACTAACACATTCGAACAGTAACAGGCAATCAAATCAACACACAAAACATTTTCTAAAAAAAGGTTTTCTTTAATGGAAAAACTTACAGTATTTTATTTGCAGTTTTTGCATGCTTCTTTATAACATTTTACAACAGTTCAACTTGATTATTAAAACAAGGACAACTTCAATTCATGATTAAAAAAAATGTATACAACAATGACCCCAATCATCCGATTCCACCCACTCTTTACTCTTGACTCAAGAGTGCCTGTCCAATGTCTTTTAAATGGCATTATAGTACCTGCCTCAACTACAGGCCTCAGCTCATGCCATATACCTACCACTCTCTGACTGAACAGATCCATCAGATTCTTATTCAATATTTCCCCACTCACCTTAAACATACGTCCTCTGGTTCTAGCTTCCCCTACTCTGGGTAAAAGACTGTGCATTCACCCTATCTATTCCCCACATGATTTTATACACCACTATAAGATCGCCCTTCAGCCTCCTGCGTTACCAGAAATAAAGTCCTAGCCCACCCAACCTCACCCCATAGCTCAGGCCCTCGATTCCTGGCAACATCCTCGGAAATCCTCTCTGCACTCTTTTCAATTTAATGGCAGAAAGGATGCAGATGAATGAAAAGTGAATTACACCTGAAGCCAACTCTTGTCGGTGAGTTCAAAAGGGGACTGCACTCATTTCCAATTCGGGAGAAGAGAAAGGTGGAAGATTGCAATGATTGCAGGAAAATAGCATTTAATAGATGAAGCTAGAGCATTGACAGAGCTAGCAGGATACGGGATGATTAAAACTACGTTCCTTATCCTTTTAATGGATATTGCTCTTGTTAAAACTATGACTGTTAGCAAATGAAATGATTTATGTGTTTGGATATCAAGTTATACCAAGACTGGTGCAGTGCTTAGGTCTATATTGAATTTTGCTTTAATCAGCCAAAAATCAAGTCTTGAGAGTGACTTCAGAAAAAAGGTTTTGCAATCAATTCTGTTAATTCATGGAATTAATTTAATTAACATAAAACACCGTCCACATTATTCACCAGGGATAAGGACTCAGACCTTACGGGTAACAAAAATGCAGATAGTTTAGTTTAGTTTAGTTTGGTTTAGTTTAGTTTAGAGATACAGCATTGAAACAGGCACTTTGGCCCATTGAGTCCACACCAACCAGCGATCACCCGTACACTAGTTCTATCCTACACGCTAGGGACAGAAGCCAATTGACCTACAAACCTGCATGCCTTTGGAATATGGGAGCACCCGGAGAAAGCCTGCAGGATCATGGGGAGAACATACAAACTCCACACAGACAGCATCCATCGTCCCTGGGTCTCTGGCGCTGTAATGCAGTTGGTCTGCTGCTGCGCCACAGTGCCACTCCTTGAGATGCCTCTTTTTTGTACCAATCTCTCCCAAATGTAGTTTTGTTTAGTTTATTTTAGAGATACAGCACGGAAACAGGCCGTTTGGCCCAGCAACCAGCGATCCCTGCACATTAACACTATCCTACACACATTAGGGACAATGTTCACAATTACCAAGCTAATTTACCTACAAACCTGCACGTCTTCAGAGTGTGGGAGGAAACCGAAGATCTTGGAGAAAACCCACGCAGGTCACGGGGAGACCGTACAAACTCCGCACAGACAGCACCCGTGGTCGGGATCGAACCCGGGTCTCCGGCGCTGAATGCGCTGTAAGGCAGCAACTCTACCGCTGCGCCACCGTGCAGTTTTATCAGCTATTCAACTATTTCCATTGGAATTTACAAGTACTGATAGTTTTAGAATGACAAGATACCGTTGTATAAAAAAACACTATCAAATAGTGCATAGTGGGAAGTCACAAAACACAAGTGCGCTGGAAACCCTTCTCCATATTTATGCACAAATTGAATGATTTCTCAGTGTATACATGTATACAAATATTTTTGTAGGAAGGAACTGCAGATGCTGGTTTACACCGAAGATAGACACAAAATGCTGGAGTAACTCAGCGGGACAGACAGCATCTCTGGAATGAGGGATATTTCGGGTGGAGACCCTTCTTCAGAGTGAGGGGGCGAGGGAGATGCAGACATATGGAAAGGTAAGGTGTGAAAACATGAGATCAAAGGGGACGAAGTTCAAGGAAAATGTAGAATGGATCATTGATAAATAGGGGAATGTGCAACGAGGCATACAAAGATAAAATGTAATCAGGAGGACAGTAAGACTGGTCAGAGAACCAGGATGGGGATGGAGGAAGAGAGAGGGAAAGCAAGTGTTAGTTGAAGTTTGAGAAGTAGATATTCATACTGCTGGGTTGTAAGCTGCCCAAGCAAAATATTTTTGTTGATAACATTTGGACCTGACCTCATGAGTACTCAGACCCATGAACACAAATCGGTGGATGATGATGAGTGAGTGTGTTCTCGTTTCTCCTCCTCTGACATGTTGCGGCCTCTGTTAATGGGAGAGCATACTTAGAAGGAGTCCATTCTGTCCATTGAGTTTCTGCTGGACGCTTATAGGACAATCCAGTCGCTCCCATTTTCCCACTCTTTTCTCCACGGCCTTGCAAATTATTTCCCTCCAAGTGCCTTTCCAATTCCCCTTTGAAAAGTAAAATATTGCAGATGCTAAAAACGTGAAATAAATGCTGGACGCATTCAAGCAGTGTAGGTCAAGCAGCATCTATAGAGAAAGATACCACAAAGTTGTAATTTAGATCAATGAAAGGTCAACACTTGAAATGTTAACTTTATTTCCTCTCACCACAGATGCTGCCTGACCTGCATTTTCCAATGTTCTCTTTTGTGTCCTGTTGGACTTTATTTCTATTACCTTTGTAGTAAGTGAGTTCCAGATCAAAACTTGCTTGAAAAATATATTTTTGTCACTTTTTGTCCTTCACTTTGAACACGTGTCCCCTAGTTCTTGAACTATCTGTTAATGGAAACGCTTTCTCTCTAAATTCTACCTAATTTCCTGCAAACACACTCAACTATATAAAACATTTTCATATGGTCATAAGGTCATGTGATAAGAACATACTTAGGCTAATCGGCCCATCCAGTCCATTCAATCATGACTGACCTACCTCTCCCTCCAAACCCCATTCTCCTGCCTTCTCCCCATAACCTCTGATAGCTGTACTAATCAAAGTGCAATGTACAAAGTACAAAGTTCCATGAAACAATGAACCTAAAACATGCCTGAGTGCAGATACTTTGGATCTGTAAACTAAACTAAACTAAACTAAACTAAAGTTAATCACGGGAATATGGGCAAATGATGCCTCACACGTCAACTCCCTGGCAACGGATGTGCTGAAATGGTGCTCGATCAAAGCATTGCTTGCATTTTTACTAATCCTTTCACGACATCCCCAACTGGGCAGCACAATGATACAGCTGGTAGAAGCGACCTGGGTTCAATCATGGTCTTGGTCTGTGTGGAGTTTGCTTGTTCTCTTTGCAACCACGTGGGTTTCGTCCAGGCGCTCAGGTTTCCTCCCACATCCCAAAGACGTGCAGGTATGTAGATTCATTTGCTTATGTAAATCATCTGAGTGTGTTGGGAGTGGATGAGAAAATAGGATAACATAGAAGCTGGTGATCGATGGTCAGCCTGGTCTCGGTGGGCCGAAGGTCCTGTTTCCGCGCTGTATCTCTAAACAAAACTAAATGCTTCTCACCGTTGATGCTCCCATGGATATTATAGTGTGTAAAACACTACAAGCACACTGCAAACTCCAACAGACAGCAATATAATAACCTGTACATCCGCTGAGAGGGTAGTCAGAGCTCTTGTTTCTCAACTCGTCCAAGAAATGACACCACTGTCTGTGCAGATCTCCCTCAGGACTGCATGGATTATCAGGCTTAGAATTGGTGTCCAGCTCTGTGCAGCATTGCTCGCATCCCTAAACGTCTGTTAGCTGCACCGCACTTGCAACGTATTTCAAATTGCTTTTCATTTTGTGTGTGCAGTATTCCATCAGCCAGGAATAGAACAGAGCGGGCCTTATTGAACCACGGCCATTTATTTATTGTATGCTTCAGTGGTGATTGAATTTAACAAGGTTTTAGGAAGAAAGTTATTAAGTTAAACAATAATCTTATAAATTCAACAGCAAAATCGACTGCAGATATTTATTGCAAAGGCTACCTGGTCATATGCATAAATGACTGTGAAATTGATTAGAAATTGACAAGTGAACCATTTCAAATTTACAATTGCTGCAAATGGTGGAACTTTGCATTTTGTTCATTTTTATTCAATTAGAGTAGCTCTATGTCAGCGGAATACATCCAACTGTAAATCTACTGGGACCTGTGTTCCAGGAATAATTTCACAACAGCAGAAGACGGAATCTAAAAATTGGATATTGGATATTTGGCTGATGTGGGATGTTGCCCATCAATAATGGCCATCACATTTGAGGGAACCCACTGTTGAGGCAATGCAAAGGGGTTGGGTTCCTGATACGTCCTCAGATGATATATTAGATGATTAAATGATCTATTTACGCTGAAGATAGAAGCAAAAAGCAGGAGTGACTCAGCGGGTCAAGATTCAAGATTCAATTTAATTGTCACATGTAGCAATTAAGGTACAGTGAAATTTGAGTTACCATACTAAGTAAAAAGCAAAAATACACACAGCACATCAAATAAAGTTTAACATAGTGGAATCAAGATTCCTCACTGTGATGGAACGCGATAAAGTTCAGTTATCTTCCCCCTTTGTCGACGCCTTTGAACGGGGCCGTTGCCAACGGTCCGCTGTTCAAGCTCTCTCGACGGGATGATTGAAACTCCGGCGTCGGGACGGATCAGAACACTCTGCGGCATGGAGCTCCCGGGTCCGGCCGCTTGTTACCGGAGACCCGCTGCTTCACAGTGTTAAAGTCCACAGGCCCCGCGGTTGGAGCTCCAACACTGGCGATCCTCGGCAAAAGATCCCAGGCTCCACGGTGATAAGTCCGTGCCACACCGGCGGCTAGAAGCTCCGAGCCGGTCTCCAGGAGAGGCCGCACCACTCACCGTTGTAGGGCGCATTTCAGTTGAGGTAAGTGACTGGAAAAGGTTTCCCCCGATCCCCCCTCCCCCCCCCCCGCACCCCCCACGCAAAACATGTCAAGAGACATTAAAACAAACATTCAAGACATACTTAAAATAATAAAAACATAGAAGGGACGAGACAGACTGCTGGGGAGGCGGCCATTACGGGCGCCATCCGGTGGTGAAAGGGCAGCATCTCTGGAGAAAAGGACTAGATGACGTTTCGAGTCGAGGCCCTTCTTCAGACTGGGAGTCAGGGGAGAGGGAAACGAGAGATATAAGGGATAAGAGTAGAATTAGACCATTCGGCCCATCAAGTCCACTCCGCCATACAAACATGGCTGATCTGTCTCTCTCCCTCCTAACCCCATTCTCCTGGCTTCTCCCCATAACCTCTGACACCTGTACTAATCAAGATATGAAAAGGTGTATAGAACAAATGAATGAAGGACATGCAAAAGAACAAAACAAAGCCAGCAACAATGGTCAAGGGAAGGCGGAGCCCACAATGGTCCATTGTTAGCTGTGGGGAAGGTGATATGAGTGATTCAAACAGTGAAACGCAGCAGGACAACTAATATGATAACCAGGGTGGGGGAGGGATGGAGAGAGAGGGGATGCAAGGATTACTTAAAGTTAGAGAAATCAATATTCTTACCGCTAGGTTGTAAGCTGTGACCTCACTCTGGCAGTGGAAGAGGCCCAGTGTGGGAATGGGAAGGAGAGTTAATGTATTTGGGAACTGGGAGATCGCATCGGCCGAGGCGGACAAAATGATTTGTTGCCACATTCATGTGGTCTTTAGAATGCAAAGTTTGCTCTTTATTGCATAGATCAGGCCAATGTTCTCAATACAAGAAAAGAAACAGATCTTCAGTCTTGATCTACGATTATGGCTAATCAATGTCCTAACTCTGTTTACCTATACTCCTTAACATATTGGTGAACAATTATATATAAAGATCAGATTTAAAAATATCAACTGCCCTCGAATCATGTTACTTGTGGAATAGAAATGCAAGCTTCTATGACTTTGTGTTTTAATTTATTGTGTATTGTGAATCAATTTAATTTCTTTGATGAAAGTTTCAGTCTTTCTTGAGTTCTGGACGGCCTAACGAGTCATATTTCTCGAAGATAGACCCAAAAAGCTGGAGTAACTCAGCGGGACAGGCAGTATTTCTGGAGAGAAGGAATGGGTGATGTTTCAGGTTGAAACCTTTCATCAGACTAATGTCAGGGCAGTACATAGATAAGGAAGTGTATAGATAAAGAAGTGTAAGGTGTGAAAACGCGACAAAGAGAATGAAGATCAAGGAAAATGTAGAATTGATCATTGTTAGCTGGGAGAAGGCAACAAAAAAGCAAACGGAGATAAAATGTAGTCGGAGACAGTCAGACTGGTCGGAGAACTGGGAAGAGGGAGGGGATGGAGAGAGAGGGAAAGCAAGGGTTACTTGAAGTTAGAGAAGTCAACGTTCATACCGCTGGGGTGTAAGCTGCCCAAGCGAAATATGAGGTGCTGTTCCTCCAATTTGCGCTGGGCCTCACTCTGATAATGGAGGAGGCCCAGGACAGAAATGTCAGTGTGGGAATGTGAGGGGAAGTTGAACTGTTTAGCGACCGGGAGATCAGGTAGGTTCAGGCAGACTGAGCGGAGGAGTTTTGCGAAACGATTGCCGAGCCTGTGCTTGGTATCGCCGATATACAGGAGTCAATAGACAATAGACAATAGTCAATAGGTGCAAGAGTAGGCCATTCGGCCCTTCGAGCCAGCACCGCCATTCAATGTGATCTTGGCTGATCATCCCCAATCAGTACCCTGTTCCTGCCTTCTCCCCATATCCCCTGACTCCGCTATTTTTAAGAGCCCTATCTAGCTTTCTCTTGAAAGCATCCAGAGAACCGGCCTCCACCGCCCTCTGAGGCAGAGAATTCCACAGACTCACAACTCTCTGTGAGAAAAAAGTGTTTCCTCGTCTCCGTTCTAAATGGCTTACTCCTTATTCTTAAACTGTGGCCCCTGGTTCTGGACTCCCCCAACATCGGGAACATGTTTCCTGCCTCTAGCGTGTCCAAGCCCTTAACGATCTTATATGTTTCAATGAGATCCCCTCTCATCTTTCTAAATTCCTGAGTATACAAGCCCAGCTGCTCCATTCTCTACAGTCCACAGCTGGAACAGCAGTTACAGTATATGAGGTTGGAGGAGGTGCAAGTGAACCTCTGCAGTGAACAGGGAGTCATGTTTCTCCCTGTCTGTCCTATTAGTTTCCCTTAATACGTTAAAACGTTTAATGAAATTTCCCATTAATCTTCTAATTTCCTTGGAATACAAAGTTGTTTTTTGTAATATCGCCTCACAAATTAACTTTGCAGTCCAGGCATGGTTCGGTGCTATTCAAGTCAGGTTGACTTTATCGTTATAGGCACATGCATGGCAAGGTATAGGGACAATAATTACAGTATCTAACCCTGCAACAGGCGGGCACCCACACAGCACACACAAAAAACATAAATCATTCATAAATTGTAATAAATTCTGCAATACAGCGAAAAGAAAAATACTGTGCAAAAATCTTGATATTGGTTTAGTTTATTTTAGAGATACAGCATGGAATTAGGCCCTTTAGCCCACCGAATCCACATCAAACAACGATCCTCGCACACTAACACTAACTTAAGGGCATGTCCCACGAGCATGCGACCTGCATGAGGCAACCGCGACAAAACCAGAAGCGGGGCTCGTGCGTAGGTCGAGTGATCCCCGTACAGGGCCGGTCCCACCAGCATGCGCCTGCATGAGGCGAGCACGACCAAACCGGCAGCGGGGGTCGGGTGAGTGACGCGAAGTTGGAGCGAAGTCCGCGGTAAGTTCGCAAGGACAGAGAGGGACACGGAGGCACACACAGAGAGGGTCACGGAGACACACAGAGTGGGACACAAAGAGGCACACGCAGAGAGGGTCACAAAGAGGCACACACAGAGAGGGTCACGGAGACACACAGAGAGGGTCACGGAGACACACAGAGAGGGTCACAAAGAGGCACACGCAGAGAGGGTCACAAAGAGGCACACACAGAGAGGGTCACGGAGACACACAGAGAGGGTCACGGAGACACACAGAGAGGGACACAAAGAGGCACACGCAGAGAGGGTCACGGAGACACACAGAGAGGGTCACGGAGACACACACAGAGAGGGTCACGGAGACACACACAGAGAGAGGGTCACAAAGAGGCACACACAGAGAGGGTCAGGGAGACACACAGAGAGGGTCACGGAGACACACAGAGAGGGTCACAAAGAGGCACACGCAGAGAGGGTCACGGAGACACACAGAGAGGGTCACAAAGAGGCACACACAGAGAGGGTCACGGAGGCACACAGAGAGGGTCACGGAGGCACACACACAGAGGGTCACAAAGAGGCACACATAGAGAGGGTCACGGAGGCACACAGAGAGGGTCACGGAGGCACACACAGAGAGGGTCACAAAGAGGCACACATAGAGAGGGTCACGGAGGCACATAGAGAGGGTCACGGAGGCACATAGAGAGGGTCACGGAGGCACACACAGAGAGGGACACGGAGGCACATAGAGGGACACGGAGGCACACACAGAGAGGGTCACGGAGGCACACACAGAGAGGGACACGGAGGCACACACAGAGAGGGACACGGAGGCACACACAGAGAGGGACACGGAGGCACACACAGAGAGGGACACGGAGGCACATAGAGGGTCACTGAGGCACATAGAGAGGGTCACGGAGGCACACACAGAGAGGGACACAGAGGCACACGGAGGCACATAGAGAGGGTCACGCACACACAGAGAGGATCACGGAGGCACACAGAGAGGGTCACAAAGAGGCACACGCAGAGAGGGTCACGGAGGCACACACAGAGAGGGTCACGGAGGCACATAGAGAGGGTCACGCACATACAGAGAGGGTCATGGAGGCACACAGAGAGGGTCACAAAGAGGCACACACAGAGAGGGTCGGAGGCACATAGAGAGGGTCACGGAGGCACGCACAGAGAGGGTTACGGAGGCACATAGAGAGGGTCACGGAGGCACATATAGAGAGGGTCACGGAGGCGCATATAGAGAGGGTCACGGAGGCGCATAGAGAGGGTCACGGAAGCACATAGAGAGGGTCACGCACACAGAGAGGGTCACGGAGGCACATAGAGAGGGTCACGGAGGCACATAGAGAGGGTCACGGAGGCACACAGAGAGGGTCACGGAGGCACATAGAGAGGGTCAACCAGAGAGGGTCACGGAGGCACACAGAGAGGGTCACGGAGGCACATAGAGAGGGTCACGGAGGCACATAGAGAGGGTCAACCAGAGAGGGTCACGGAGGCACACAGAGAGGGTCACGGAGGCACACAGAGAGGGTCTCGGAGGCACATAGAGAGGGTCAACCAGAGAGGGTCACGGAGGCACACAGAGAGGGTCACGGAGGCACGCACAGAGAGGGTTACGGAGGCACATAGAGAGGGTCACGGAGGCACATATAGAGAGGGTCACGGAGGCGCATAGAGAGGGTCACGGAAGCACATAGAGAGGGTCACGCACACAGAGAGGGTCACGGAGGCACATAGAGAGGGTCACGGAGGCACATAGAGAGGGTCACGGAGGCACACAGAGAGGGTCACGGAGGCACATAGAGAGGGTCAACCAGAGAGGGTCACGGAGGCACACAGAGAGGGTCACGGAGGCACATAGAGAGGGTCACGGAGGCACATAGAGAGGGTCAACCAGAGAGGGTCACGGAGGCACACAGAGAGGGTCACGGAGGCACACAGAGAGGGTCTCGGAGGCACATAGAGAGGGTCTCGGAGGCACATAGAGAGGGTCACGGAGGCACATAGAGAGGGTCACACAGAGAGGGTCACGGAGGCACGACGTTGAGGCGGTGCGCACGTCCTCGATGCGGCTGCGGGCCGACAGGTCGTTGCCGCGTGGAATTTTGAACACGGTCAGTTTTTCGGAGCCCCGCGCGATGTCGGGACCAGCTCCGCACAACTCCATACGGCTCCGGCGATCGAAGTGGGACCGGCCCCGCGAGGCCGGACGGCTCAAGCGACCACGTTAGGTCGCGCTTGCCGCGTGGAGTCGCATGCTGGTGGGACAGGCCCTTTACACACGCACTCGGGACAATTAACACAAACACCAAGCCAATTGGCCTACAAACCTGAATGTCTTTGGAGTATGGGAGGAAACCAGAGATCCCAGAGATAATCCATGCAGGTCACGGGGAGAACGTACAAATTCCATACAGACAAGCACCCATAGTCAGGATTGAGCCTGGTGGGGATCCTTAATGATAGATGCCATGTTCTTGAAGCAATGCCTCCATGTTGATTCTTTCAGTGGGGGAGGGTTGTACCTATTAAGGACTGGGCTGAATCCACCATTCTCAGCAGCCTCTTGTATCCCTGTGCATTGGAGTTGCTGTTCCAGACCATGATGCAACCAGTCAGAATACCTTCTGCAGAGCTTCTGTAGAAGTTCCTGTGAAAGTAGAATTTTAAGAGGTTGGGTTATTTAGACAAATTTAGTCTATTTCCCCTGATAAATGCCCAGAACAAATGTCCGTAAACCTAAAAAAAAGAAAACACAATGGTCAGGATTGATATAAAAAATTACAGAAGAAAGCCATCCGGTCACTCAAACCTATTCATCGAGATCACAGCTGATCTTCCATCCAAATACCATTTCCTATCTTCTTATATCCTTTAGAATCCAGAAATCTGTTGATCTCTATTTGAAGTACAATCCAAACATTTACTTTGCTCTCAATGAAGACATTTCTCATCATCGCAGTTCTAAATGCTCCATCCCTTATTTTAGGGCTGAACCTTTTAGCTCAAGAGATGCCAGTCCTAGAAACCTTCCTCCTTGCATCTACCCTGTCAATCTCTTTAAGAAATTCTGCTTCTGTGAACAAAACACTAAGTCAACTGAATCTTTCAAAACTGTGAGTGATATGTCATTGTTAGGTAAGGTACCAAGAGAGAACAAGGCAGGTGAGTGAATTTAACTCACTTATCAGCCCCAGTCAAGCAGAATGGCAGAAGAGACTCAAGGGGTTGAACAGTAACTCCTAATGTTATCATCCGCAAGGTTACTTTACAGTATGACGTGAAAGCATTGTAGTATCTGGATTCCCTTTTTAGTAATATTGTTGCAATGGATCGGATGGCATAATTCTGCCCCAATAACATATGAACTTATCATGATGAGCAGGCCTGAACAAAGAATTATTTTTATTCCTTAGTTGCCCTTTTGTCTTCTTTAAAATCTCAGAACAAATTTCAAAAGTAATTGTTTGGTACTATGAATCAAAAAATCAGCAAAACTAATCTTCTGCTAATTGTAATAAGTAATAATTATTCAATTGTCAACCCTGGGGGTTCAGTGGAAAACATTTCTTACGGCTTAGGAACATGGAACGTTAAAGTAAAACTCACCAACGGAGTTGTAAATTCCTTCTTCAATTACTAGAAAGAACCAATCATTTTTAATTGCTTGTAACTCAAATTAGGACAACAATGGTGTGCATTTATATTGTGCTCTTAATGAAGGAATAGATCCCAAAGCACACCAGATTCAGGGATTGTTTCTTCCCAGCTATTATCAGGCAACTGAACCATCCTACCAACAACTAGAGATCTGTCCAGAGCTACTATCTATCTCATTGGAGATCCTCGGATATTCCTTGATCAAACTTTAATGAACTTTATCTTGCACTAAACGTTATTCATGTGTTTTCCTTTATTGTGTATCTGTACACTGTATAACTTGATTGTAATCATGTATTGCCTTTCCGCTGACTGGTTAGCACACGACAAAAGCTTTTCACTGTACAAAAAACGAAACTCAAACTCAAACGCAAGATTTTTTTCACCAACTTATCATCATAGATAACGGACATATAATAAAGGGTGAATAAACTAATTGATCGGTATTTTTGTTACACACTTCAAGTCAAGTCAAGCGTCAAGAGCGTTTATTGTCATGTGTCCCAGATAGGACAATGAATTTCTTGCTTTGCATCAGCACAACGGAATATAGTAGGCACGGATACAGAACAGATCATATCAGTAAGTCCTAGGGTAAGCAGTCTTAACCCTAGTCAGTGCTTAGATGGAAGATCATGTGGCAGCATGATCGTATCAGCCACTATCGTATCACTCTAATCTGGTCTCCTTACTGCTGTGGGTACGAATGATTTCAGTTCAGTTAGTTTACTGTCACGTGTACTGAGGTACAGTGAAAAGCCTCTGTAACGTGCTAACCAGCCAGAGGAAAGACATGATTACATTCAAACAATTCACAGAATCGTGATAAGGGAATAACTTTTAGTGCAAAGTAAAGGCAGTCAACTGTCTCCGATCAAAGATAGTCGGAGGGTCCCCGATGAGGCAGACTGTTCTCTGGTTGCGGTGGGGTGGTCCAGTTGCCTGATTTAACCTGTAGACTGAATTCACGAGGGAACCTCAATCACATTGCAAGCACTAGCTAAACAAGATGCTGGCCATGATTAATAGATCGTAGAGCATAGAAGAGTACAGCATAAGAACAGGCCCTTGGCCCGTAATGAATGTGCCGAGTTTGACACCAAGACCAACTATTATCTGCCTGCGCATAATCCATACCTCTCCATTCCCTGCATATCCATGTGTCTATCCAAAAGTCTCTTAAATGCCACTATTGTATCAGCCTCCACCATTAGTCCAACAGCATGTTCCAGGCACTCACCACCTTCTAGGTAACAGACGTAACCCGCACATCTCCTTTACACCTACTCCACAGCTTTGTGTCCTTTTGTGTATTCACCAGCATCTGCAGGTCTTTGTTTCAACATAAATATGATACTGGATAGAGAAAATAGCAGTCTCATTTCCTTACAATCTAAGAAAGGGTTTGATTCTTAACCTTGGAACTCTGGAAAGTCTCACCTTTCGCTGGAGCTTATTTTTATTACGTCCCTTTATTAAGTCATGAAGAAAGACACAACTGCCGTTTGTTAGCACCAGATGGTTGGAAGCATGTGGGTTCTGCCATCGTGACTCGTAGCAAACTACTAATGATGACTGAAACTGTCTTTGGGGATATAATATGCCCACATACGTGAGGGCTGATGGTGTAATGATTGCAATGATTGCATATGTCCATAGAGATGCTGGCATCAAGCAGGTGGCAATTAATAGGTGAGCATTTGCCCACGCACTATGTTCATTCCATCTGCATCTCCAAATGTTCCGGTTGGCTACATCTTCTGATCATGTACATACAATCCAAGCCACAATACATTTCACAAAAAAGGTGGAATCATTACTCTGCACTCTAGAATATTAGGATGAAGTTGTGTTTAGTTTAGTTTAGAGATACACTGCAGAAACAGGCCCTTCGGCCCACCAATTCCGCATCGACCAGTGATCCCCGTACACCAGCACTATCCCACACACCAGGGACAATCTATAATTTTCACCGAAGGCATATGAATCCACAAACCTGTACGTCTTTTTTTTTTTTTTTTTTTTTTTTTTTTAACAAATGCTTTTATTTAAATCAACAAGTACAAAACATTAAAACAATCAGAAAATGCCTATATTTGGCATTTTACAAACAAAGTTTCAAATTAAAATATTATCATTTTTATCTATAATGCCTTCGACCTCCCTCGGTGACCAGCGTTCGCGGAAAGCCTCCACAGTCCCCGTGGACACCGCGTGTTCCCTCTCTAGGGACACGCGGGCACGGACGTAACCCCGGAAGAGGGGCAGGCAGCCGACTGCTGTGCGGCCGTCGACTGCCCGCTGCCTGGACCCGCGAATGGCCATCTTGGCCAGGCCCAGGAGCAATCCGACAGGGAGACCCCCTCCTCCCTCCCGACCCTCCCCCCTCTGTACCGGGTGCCCAAAAATAAATACTCTGCTTTCCTGTTTTTGACTAAAGTGGAGCCAAAACATTTGAGGAGCAGCCCCTTCAGATACTCGAACAAGGGCTGCAACCTCTCGAACACTCCATGTAGCAAACATGGAATACCTTCTTCCTCGCCGCAAAAGTGACAAGCGGCGGACGAGTCCGTGAACCGGCTCAAGTACCTGTTACAGGCCACGGCTTTGTGCAACACTCTCCACCCCCAGGTCCTGTACGTCTTGGGAGTGTGGGGGGAGACTGGAGCTCCTGGAGAAAACCCACGCAGGTCACGGGGAAAATGTGCAAACTCCTTATAGACAGCACCCGTAGTCAGGATTGAACCTGGGTCTCTGGCGCTGTGAGGCAGCAACTCTACCGCTGCGCCACCGTGCCGCCCTGATTAAAATGACTCCCTCAGAACGTTGCTGGTTTTAAGTTACTCAAGCACAAGACCTAGGCTGGCGCGCACACCTTTACTGTGAGAGTTTCATCATTACCTTTTGGGACATTTGACAATAAAATATTCTTGCCTCTTGACTTTGGAGCTTGTGGTAATAAGGTCCTTATTTGCCTTTTGGTCAGATCTTAAAGATGCCTTGACACTCTTTTGAAGATCAGCTTGGGAGTTATTCCCAAGAACTGACCGTAAATAATCCTTGAGTAGATTGAAGCAGACCCGAAACGTCCCCCATTCCTTCTCCCCAGAGATGTTGCCTGCCCCGCTGAGATACTCTGGCATTTTTTGTCCTACCTACACATAAATAATCCTTGGTGAACACAGCGGGTGGCACAGTGGCACAGTGGTGGAGTTGCTGCCTTACGGATTCAGAGAACTGGGTTCGATCCTGACTGCGGGTCTTTCTCTATGGAGTTTGTATGTTGGCCCCATGACCTGCGTGGGTTTTCTTGGGATGCTCCCATTTCCTTCCACCTTCCAAAGACAAGCAAGGTTGTAGGTTGACAAAAAATGCTGAGAAACTCGGCGGGTGAGGCAGCATCTATGGAGAGAAGGAATTGGCGACGTTTCAGGTCGAGACCCTGCTTCAGACGGAAGGTTGTAGGTTAATTGGCCTCTGTAAATAGTCTCCAGTGTGAGGGATAGAATTAGTGTTTGGGTGATTGCTGGTCGCCGTGGTCTCGGTGGGCCAAAGGGCCTGTTTCCACGCTGTGTCTCTCAACTAAACGAAACATGGTAAATGACAATGGGGACACAAGTGACTGCATGACAAATAACAACATTGCATTTGGTTATCACATGGCTAACTTGGGAACGAGCTTTGCAAAAATTGTTAGTCTCAATACCGGCAATAGACGTTGGTTGTCAGACACTTTAGGACACTAGAAGGTTGCGAAAGGCACCTTGTGAATTACTTTTATCTTAATTTATTATGTTTGTGACATTCCCTTTGCTTCTGTCAGCAAATTCTTTCACTGGAAGTTGTCCCACCAAGATATCGCTGGCACATTATGTCAACTGAGGTTATAGATGTGATCCAGAGCAAATGTGAATTGCTCAAAGGTGGAACCAACATTTTCAAAGACAAGCTCAATTTACCTGAGATATATAATGAAGAACATTATGAAAGATATTCGGAGGCCAAGAAATAACAAAAATCACCGAGTCTTTTAACCTCTACACCTGGAAAAAAACCCAATTGACGCACTTATGCATTCTGCACCTACGCATTATGTTGCATGCATAGATTATCACAAAAATCAGTGTCTGCTCTTATATTCTCCATGCTCTGATGGGGATATGGATCACTGGTAGTCAACTACTCAGACTGATTCAGGTCCTGAGCGTTTCCCTACAACCATCAGGCTATTAAACATTACAACCTCCAAATAAGCCGCAACTACATAGACATTGTGAATTGCCTTTGTCTATTATTTTTCTTTATTCTTTTTATATCTATACTGAACATCTTATAGAATGTTAGGATCTTATAGAAACTTGCAAAATTCTTAAGGGCTTGGACAGGCTAGATGCAGGAAGATTGTTCCTGATGTAGGGGAAGTCCAGAACAAGGGGTCACAGTTTAAGGATAAGGGGGAAGTCTTTTAGGTCCGAGATGAGAAAAACATTTTTCACGCAGAGAGTGGTGAATCTGTGGAATTCTCTGCCACAGAAGGTAGTTGAGGCCAGTTCATTGGTTATATTTAAGAGGGAGTTAGATGTGGCCCTCGTGGCTAAAGGGATCAGGGGGTATGGAGAGAAGGCAGGTACAGGATACTGAGTTGGATGATCAGCCATGATCATATTGAATGGCGGTGCAGGCTCGAAGGGCCGAATGACCTACTCCTGCGCCTATGTTTCTATGTTTCTATTTGTTGTTGTTTATTATGGTGTTTACAGAGTACTTCATTTACCTATTCTGTTGTGTGGCTGCAAGTAAGAATTTTGCTGTTCCATTTTGGGACATATAACAATAAAACGCTCTTAGCTCTTGACGCTTGCATGTACGTCTCAAACAATACTTATTGAAGATAAACACAAAATGCTGGAGCAACTCGGCAGGTCAGGCAGCATCTCTGGAGAAAATAAAATAGGTGAGGTTCGGATCGAGACCCTTCATCGGACTGAAGAAAGGTCCCGACCAGAAAATGCACCTATTATTTTGCTCCAGAGATGCTGCCTGACCCGTTGAGTTACTCCAGCATTTTGTGTCCGCCTTTGTGTGCTGTTCCTTCCTGCACACCTATTGATTATTGGCCACAGTTTCCATGGCTGGCAATTTCGGGTGGTAATTTTGAACACTTGAATCGTATAAATATAAATGGCTTTTCGATGTTAGTTATGGAACATTCTGTATTTCTATTTTATTTTATTCCTTATCATGTAAATTTCTCCTTTACAATATAGAGTAGTAGAGGTGATGACATCTGCTTCATTCAGGAAGATTGGTTTTTGTATAATAGATAGATTTTTCTCAGCCAAAATGGACTTTTTTAATAACAGAGCACATATATATTGATATAAATGAGCCAGAAATAGTCTTTTAATATTATTTCATTGATGACGAATTAATTTATAAATGGATTTTACTGAAATAATTCATTTGCTTTGCTCTGAAATTTCTATTGTTCAGGAGCTTTGATACATCAAAATATTGATTTCTCTAACACCAAGTAAGCCTTGCATCCCCTCTCTCTCCTTCCCTCCCCCACCCACCCTAGTCGTCGTATTAGTTTTAGTCCTGTTTGGTTCCACCATCTATTCACTTGTCACCTATCCCATACACAACAATGGTATTCTACACCCCACATTTCCTTGATTATTGTTGCTTTCTGCGCGTCTTCCAATCATTACTGCTAAATACCGTCTACATCTCTCGTTCCTCTTTCCCCTGACTCTCAGTCTGAAGATGGGTCTTGACCCGAAACGTCGCCTATTCCTTTTCTCCAAAGATGCTGCCTGATCCGCTGGGTTACTCCAGCCTTTTTGTGTCTGTCTTCGGTTTAAAGCAGCATCTACAGGACCTCCCTACACATCAACAAAGATGTGTTGTTTTTAAAATACAGGCTTTTTGTGTCTAGCTTCATGATAAGGGAATAACATTTAGTGCAAGGTAAAGCCAGCAAAATCCAATCAAGGATTATCCGAGGGTCACCACTTACTGGGTCTTTGGCTTGTTTCCACCAAAGATCCTATAGCGGAGCAAGATAGACCACTCCTTCTAAATTAGAATAGATTAGATTAGATTCCTATATTGTCATTCAGACCTCTCGGTCTGAACGAAATTGTTACTATGCAGTCATAATATATAATAAAAAAACAAAACACACAATAAACACATATTTAACATCCACCACAGTGAGTTCACCAGACAATGTTTCCCCCTCTACCCTCAAGCTCTGTGCCGAACAATTGGCACCAGTCGACACAGACATTTTCAATCGGTCCCTGCAAACCTCAACTGTCCCTGCCTGTTTCAAACTCTCCTCTATTGTTCCCATAGTCATTAAGACAAGGATTACTGGTCTTAATGACTACAGGCCTGTCGCACTGACCTCTGTAGTCATGAAGTCCCTTGAAAGGCTTGTGCTGGCCCACCTGAAAAATATCACAAACTCCCTACTGGACCGTCTGCAGTTTGCATACCGGGCCAATAGATCAGTGGATGATGCAGTCAACCTGGGCCTGCACTTCGTCGTCCAGCACCTAGACTGCCAGGGGACCTATGCAAGGGTTTTGTTGGTGGATTTTAGCTCTGCATTCAACACCATTGTGCCAGAGCTACTACACTCCAAGCTCTCCTAGTTGACTGTGCCAGAACCCCTCTGTCAGTGGATCACCAGCTTCCTGACAGACAGGAAGCAGCATGTGAGGCTGGGAAAGCACATCTCGGACCCGCTGACCCTTAGCATAGGAGCACCGCAAGGCTGCGTACTCTCTCCTTTACTCTCTCTACACCAATGACTGCACCTCCACTGACTCCTCTGTCAAGCTTCTCAAGTTTGCAGACGACACAACCCTGATTGGACTGATCCAGGATGGGGAGGAATCTGCCTACAGACAGGAAGTGTCACAGCTGGCGTCCTGGTGCCGTCGCAACAACCTAGAGCTCAATGCTCTTAAGACAGTGGAATTGATTGTAGACTTTAGGCGAGCTCCCCCTCCCCTCACCCCACTCACCATCAACAACACCACAGTCACATCTGTGGAGTCTTTTAAGTTCCTTGGAACCATCAGCTCCAGGGACCTTAAATGGGAGGCTACCATCGACTCCACAGTCAAAAAGGCCCTGTAGCAGCTGAGTAAACACAATCTTACACAGGCAATGATGGTCCAGTTCTATACTGCCATCATAGAGTCTGTCCTCACCTTCTCCGTCATGGTCTGGTTTGGCTCAGCCACCAAGCACGACATCCGGAGGCTGCAGCGTATCGTTCGATCAGCTGAGAAGGTTGTTGGCTGCAACCTTCCCCCCATCGAAGAACTGTACACTGCAAGGGCCAGGAAGCGAGCGGGTAAGATCATCTCTGACCCCTCTCACCCTGGCCACAAACTCTTTGAATCACTTCCCTCTGGAAGGCGACTCCGGACTGTCAAAGCCGCCACAGCCAGACATAAAAACAGCTGTTTTCCATGAGCAGTAGCTCTACTCAATAACTAAAAGTCTGTGGCCTCCTTTTGCTCTGGTACTTTAATTCATACTTCACTGTACCTTAATTGGTACATGTAAATTATAATGTTTTATCATTAATCGTCTACTGTATATCGTGTTGTTACTTGCGAGCAAAGCACCAAGGCAAATTCCTTGTATGTATATATTCTTGGCTAATAAAATCTATTCAATTCAAAATGTATTCAATACAGCACCGAGTTCGATACTGACTACGGGTGCTGTCTGTACAGAGTTTGTACCTTCTCCCTGTGACCGCATGGGTTTTCTACAAAACCAGTATCTCCAGCATCTGCAGTTCCTTCTTGAACATTTTTTCTACAAGTGCCCCAGTTTCCTCCTACATTCCAGAGACGTGCAAGTTTGTAGATTAATTGGCTTGTATAAGTTGCTGTTAGTGTGTAGGATGCAACATTGGGATATCTTAGAACGAGTCTACGGGAGGGCCATTTAAAGCTTCCATGCTGTACCTCTAAACTAAACTAAACCAAACTTGTTGGATGGCACTGAGATTTTCGCAGTCATTTGGAAAGAGGAAAACAAACTATCCCTGTTAATTAGAGTCCTATTATAACACCAGACAATGGAAAAGCTGGTTAGAGACACTGCCAAATAGTGCCCTCTGATTTGGTCTACAGTACTTGTAAGTCTGCCATGGGTGAGAGAGCTTTTTGATAAATCATTTATTTTAGCTTTTTATTTCTAATTAATTCACAAAAGAAGTAATTAATCTTTATTGGGAAAGGTATAGACAGTGGACCTTGAAAGAAATCAGAAATATAAGTGAACTCTAAAGTAAATCAACAATTTGCAAGTATATATGTACAGACAAATAGAGACTGTGTTTCACCCTCTTGGAAGTTTATTCATTTTCTCCAAGTGCACATGGAAGATAGAATATGTACAGGCCTTTCAGCCTACAATATCTGTGCCAAACGCGAAGCCAAGTTAAACTAGTTTCCTCTGCCTGCACACGATCCGTATCCAACCATTCCCTGCATATCCATGTTGCCTATCTGAAAGCTCCTTAAATGCCACTATTGCATCTGCCTCCACCATCCTCAACCCCCCCAGCATGTTCCAGGCATTCATCACTCCACTAACACGGTCTACGTGTCTGCTAATGCAGCCCTTACACAGGCAAAGGTCAAAACAGTGACGCAAAATGAGCTCCTAAAATTGATCTCGCCCTTTTTGGCTTCTGGGTGAGTGACTATCAATTATACATGACAGCATAAATGATATAAATGACTACAGATGTTACTGTCAAATTCATTATTATTGTATTTATATGGACAACTTTGCTTTTTAATAGATGCAATCCATTTCAGTTTACAATGTGTTGTGCTGAGGCTGTGGTACATGGTAGACATGTTACCGCACAAGAAACCAGGAGCCTGAACTATTTTATTCAATCTTATTGCAGCTGGGGATTTTAAATTCAAGTGGTTACATGCATCTGAGTGAGATGCTAAAACAGATCCACCAGTGCTTTTCTGGCAACTGTAATCCGGGCAGAATAATGAGAGCGCACTTGAAAATCCCCCCTGTAGGCCCCCCCCCCCCAAAAAAATGTGGCACCTAGGTCAGGTGAGGTGTCCGATCTCGACCTCACCTGGACTTCCGCGGCCAATCGGCGGGTTGAATTTGCCCCCTGTGGCCCGGGGCTCCGAAACCCCCGTCCAGCCGGAGATGGCAGATCCGTTCCCATAGCTGACTTCCGAGGCCAGTTTCTCGGCTCCTTGGCTGGCTAGGCGGACTGTTTCTGTACAGTTGGACTTCTCTCGTAGGCCATGACGTTTGTTGGCTTGGCAAAGCGGATAGTCTAGAAAGCCTTTGGAACCAAGGGTGCTGGAAAAATCGGTGGTGGATCTGCATTATCAATGGTGAAAGCAATGGATTATTTTTTGTTTTTAAAGAAACATTTGGGTTACTTGTGTCTTCATTGACATTAATGTGTAGAGAGGAGCTGCAGATGCTGGTTTCAATAGAAGATAGACACAAAATGCTGGAGTAACTCAGCGGGACAGGCGGCATCTTTGGAGAGAAGGAATGGGCGACGTTTCGTGTCGATAACCCTTCTTCAGACTGATCAGTCTGAGGAAGGGTCTCAACCCGAAATGTCACCCAAAGTGCAGCATAAGTTCACCCGGTTAATTCCTGGGATGGCGAGACTATCAGAAATTCCTGGGATGGCGAGTGGCTGAGCTTGTATATTCTGGAATTTAGAAGGATGAGAGGGGATCTTATTGAAACATATAAGATTATTAAGGGTTTAGGCACGCTAGAGGCAGGAAACCCGATGTTGGGGGTGTCCAGAACCAGGGCCCACAGTTTAAGAATAAGGAGTAGGCCATTTAGAACGGAGATGAGGAAAAACTTTTTCACACAGAGAATTGTGAGTCTGTGGAATTCTCTGCCTCAGAAGGCGGTGGAGGCCGGTTGTCTGGATTCTTTCAAGAGAGAGTTTGATAGAGCTCTTAAAGATAGCAGAGTCAGGGGATACGGGAAGAAGGCAGGAACGGGGTACTGATTGTGGATGATCAGCCATGATCACATTGAATGGTGGTGCTGGCTCAAAGGGCCGAATGGCCTACTCATGCCCCTATTGTCTATTGTCTATTGTCTATTGTCTATTGTCACTGCCATGTATTTCACTTCCTAGCAACACAGAAATAGTGCTGGTTCACAGAGGAGCAATCCCATTTTTCCAATTTTCCTTTTACATATATCCCTATATGCTATTCATCCATCAGATCAATTTACCATGAAGCTGCGTGAAGGTATTATGTACCGTCACCGGTTAACCTACCAGCGCATCTTTAGGATGTGGGGAGCAATAAATGTGGCCACACAGAGTAAATGGAAGCACTGCAAAATCTGGAGTTAGGATTGAACCTGGATCAGTGGAGGCAGCCACACTAACTGCTGCACCAGCATGCCACCCCAAAGGCTAGTCATAGTGTCAAAGAGTCACAGAGTCACAGAGTGGAAACTGCCCTTCGGCCCAACTTGCCCACACCGGCCAACATGTCCCAGCTACACTAGTCCCACCTGCCTGCGTTTGGTCCATATCCCTCCAAACTTGTCCTATCCATGCACCTGTCAAACTGTTTCCTAAACGTTGGGATAGTCCCAACCTCAACTACTGTACCTCCTCTGGCCTGGTCTTAGTTCAAATTATAGATGCAGAGCTTTGTGGAGAGAAGGAGGGAAGGAGAAAGGGAATAGATAGGATGAGAGTGTGTGAGAGGGAGAGATAGAGGGAGAGTGAGTGAGAGAGAGAGAGAAAGAGAGAAAGAGCGAGTGAGAGCGAGAGAGGAGACAGAGGGAGAGCAAGGGTGAGTTGGAGAGACAGAGAAAGGGGAAGAGCTAGAGAGAGCGAGAGAGAGAATGAGAACCAGAGGACATACTGTTGGTTTAAAGTGAAAGGGGAAAGTGTCATGGTACACCAGTCATTGAAAGTAGGCATGCAGGTGCAGCAGGCAGTGAAAAAAGCGAATGGTATGTTAGCTTTCATAGCAAAAGGATTTGAGTACAGGAGCAGGGAGGTTCTACTTCAGTTGTACAGGGTCTTGGTGAGACTACACCTGGAGTATTGCGTACAGTTTTGGTCTCCAAATCTGAGGAAGGACATTATTGCCATAGAGGGAGTGCAGAGAAGGTTCACCAGACTGATTCCTGGGATGTCAGGACTGTCTTATGAAGAAAGACTGGATAGACTCGGTTTATACTCTCTGGAATTTAGGAGATTGAGAGGGGATCTTATAGAAACTTACAAAATTCTTAAGGGGTTGGACAGGCTAGATGCAGGAAGATTGTTCCCGATGTTGGGGAAGTCCAGGACAAGGGGTCACAGCTTAAGGATAAGGGGGAAATCCTTTAAGACCGAGATGAGAAAGACTTTTTTCACACAGAGAGTGGTGAGTCTCTGGAACTCTCTGCCACAGAGGGTAGTTGAGGCCAGTTCATTGGCTATATTTAAGAGTGAGTTGGATGTGGCCCTTGTGGCTAAGGGGATCAGAGGGTATGGAGAGAAGGCAGGTACGGGATACTGAGTTGGATGATCAGCCATGATCATATTGAATAGCGGTGCAGGCTCGAAGGGCTGAATGGCCTACTCCTGCACCTAATTTCTATGTTTCTATGTTTCTAGTGAAAGGGGAAAGATTTTATAGGAAACTGAGGAGTGACTTTTTCACACAAAGGTTGGGGGGTGTATGGAATGAGCTGCCGGAGGAGGTAGTTGAGGCAGGGGCTATCGCAATGTTGAAGAAGCAATTGGACAGGTACATGGACAGGGCAGGTTTAGAGGGATATGGGCCAAAAGCAGGCAAGTGGGACGAGTGTGGATGGGACATGTTCGTCCAATAATCAATAGTCATATTGCCTCTTGATTATTGATTATTGGTCAGTGTGAGCAAGTTGGGCTGAAGGCACTGTTTCCACACTGACTCTGAGATGGAGAGAGAGGGAGAGAGGGAGAGAGAAATGGAGCGAGAGAAATGGAGAGAGGGAGAGAGAGAGAGAGAGGGGAAGAGAGAGAGAGGGGAGAGAGAGAGGAGAGAGAGAGGGGGGGAGAGAGTAGGAGAGAGAGAGAGGGGGGGAGAGAGAGAAAGAGGGAGAGAGAGGGGGGGGAGAGAGAGAAAGAGGGTAGAGAGAGGGGGGGAGAGAGAGGAGGAGAGAGAGCGAGGGGGAGAAAAAAACAAGTTTGTTACATGTTGTCACCATAAAGCTCATCAGTGCATCCTTTGGGTTTTTGGCTCGTGAATACTGGAGACCTGCACTTGCTTACAGGTGTGTAGATGTTAGGATCATACTCTTATTGAATTAAGAAATGTAAAGGATTACATTGGAACCAGGACCATCAAAACTGGAGCAAGCCACTGTCCTGCACAAATAAATGAATGCAGAAATTAAAAATGAATATATGCAGCCCCTTTCGACCCACCAAATCCACACCGACCAGCGATCCCCACACATTAACACTACCCTACACACACTAGGGACAATTCACATTAAACCAAGCCAATTAACCTACAAACCTCTACCTCTTTGGAATGTGGGAGGAAACCAAAGATCACGGAGAAAACCCATGTGGTGACAGGGAGAACGTGCAAACTCCGTACAGACAGCACCCCTAGTCGGGATTGAACCCGGGTCTCTGGCGCTGTGAGCGCTATACAGCAGCAATTCTACTGCTGCTCAACTGTACCGCCCCTAAGAGGCATCTTATGCCTCCGCATTACAGGGCTTGTGATTAACCAGGTAAAATGACACAGGCATGGAAACATTATAAGGACTTACATTTGGTTTGGCTTCATAAAGCGAGGATTAACAACTAAGAAGGGTCTCGACCCGAAATGTTACCCGTTCCTTTTCCCAGAGATGCTGTTTGACCCGCTGAGTTATTCCAGCATTTTGTGCCTATCTATGGCAAAACACAGCTAAATAGCACAAATGATTAATAATTAAATAATAAAAAATAATTAAATAGCTGTGGACTGTTGTTGGCTCACCTTTAAAATAATCCAAGCTGTTGGCACAAATTAATGTAATTTGATATTGAATTTGGCACACAGCTAGAATCTATAATTGACTTAAAGTCCTATCATGTTACTTCAGGGGTGGGTCAGCACTTTTCTCATGATTAATTTACTTCAATTGTGGAGCAGTTGAAGAAAATACAATACCACTTGGAATATGTTTTTTTTAATAGTTTTGTTAGTTTGATAATATTATTGTATAATTGTAGTGCCCCATTTGTAAATGAGCACAGACTTTAATTAGTTACTGTGATTCCAATTATTAATTTGGGTTGAATCAAACATTCAAACTCCATTTGAAACCGTAGCTGAGTTTTCACATGAATGGCGGTGGGTGTACGGAGCGACCTGCCCGAGGAGGTAGTTGAGGCTGGGACTATCGCAACATTTAAGAAACAGTTATACAGGTACGTGGAGAGGACGTGGGCCAAACGCGGGCAGGTGGGACTGGTGTAGCTGGGACATGTTGGCCGGTGTGGGCAAGCTGGGCCGAAGGGCTTGTTTCCACACGGTATCACTCTGTGACTGTGACTCCATTTGCGCTCCAAGGGGTGGTGGTGGGGGCAGATATAATGGTGGTATTGAAGAGGTTTTTTGATAGGTACACGGATATGCGGGTAAGAGAAGGATATGGATCATAAGCAGACAGAAGAGGTTGGATGTATGTGGCATTATTCTAAGCATGGACATTGTGGGCTGAAGGGCCTGTTCCTGTGCTTTACTCTTCCATGTTCTACAGTATGTTCCAGTTGCGTGTTGCAACCGAATATGAGGCACAGGGTGTGTGAGAAAGTCCATAGTAGCTTGCTGCACTCTTCATTAACTTGAAGGACCTAGCCACTGCCTTCTGCTCATGCAGCGGTAGAGTTGCTGCCATTAAGCACCAGAAAGCCGGGTTCAAACCTGACTACGGGTGCTGGCTGTATGAGGCTTTTTACATTCCACTCGTGACCCGCATGGGACTTCTCCGGGTGCTCCATCTTCCTCCCACACTCCAAAGACATACACGTTTGTAGGTTAATTCCCTTCGTCATTTGTCCCCAGTGCTGGTGTGTGGGGATCGCTGGTCGGTGTGGACTCGGTGGGCCGAGGGACTTGCTTCTGCGCTGCATCTCTAACGTAAAAAAACTGAACTCCAAACTAGACCATCCTTCCACAGATCCGAGAGAGCGAACTCCAAAGATTCACATCCCTTCAACAGAAGAAATTCCTCCCATTTTAAAAAGACTTTGTCGCTTTGTTCGGAAACGATATTCCAAAGTTCTATCAAACCTGACAAGGACAAAGACGTTCTCAGCATCGATAGTTAAGATTAGTTCCTCTAGTTCAGTGCCTCAACTTCACTTAAGCCGGTGGAGGGGGAGATTGGGCTAAAACTCTCTTGTTTTTGTCACGACGGACTGTTCGTTGCCAATTACTAAATTAGCATTTTCTTCCATTTGATCACATTTTGGGCTTTCTTGAGATGACAATAATTTCAGGGATATCAGAGTGGAGACAACATTGTGCAGAACATACATTATTCAATAAGGAGCAAAGGTTAAAACGAGTCTCCGAATATTGGTTTAAGGGCTTTCGGTTTCTATCGTAACCATGGTAGCACACACTGCCTGATTGCTTTGCAGTTTGACTGAGGGGTTGGGGGAAGAAGGAATTTTGTCAGCTCGGCTGTCTGACACTCTGTGTAATGAATAGGGAATGATCTGCTTTGAAGAAATGATTATATAATGGATGATGAGTGTTACGTGAGATCTTAGCAAGTGGCACATTACAGTATATCAAGGGGAACACTGTAACAGAATCCATTATATCCAATGCTCTCTCTCGTAGTTTTTCCACGCTCTTCTGACTAGTTTTATTAATGCCTATTTATTATAATCGGTCCTTTTACATGGGATGCATTGCTAATATTTGTGATGCTGCTAATCAACCTTCTGTTGAAACCTGGCTTGACATTGAGCGGTAACTTGTGGAGAATATTTCTCTCAGACATATTTTTATCTACTCGGAATGTCGCTATGGCAATAAATAAAGGATGGAAAGAAGTGTGAAGAAATAAAACAACAGCAACCTTCTTCGTTAATGGAGACAAATGTCCGCAAGCATTTCTCGTGAGCTTTAAGGAGAAGATTAGTGGTGAATCTCTGGTGACCAAGAAGGGTGGTGACTCTGTGGAATTCTTTGCCACAGAAGGCTGTGGAGGCCAAGTCAGTGGATATTTTTAAGGCAGAGATGGATGGATTCTTGATTAGCACGGGTGTCCGAGGTTATGGGGAGAAGGCAGGAGAATGGGGTTAGGAGGGAGAGAGAGATCAGCTGTGATTGAATGGCGGAGTGGACTTGATGGGATGAATGGCATAATTCTACTCCTCTATCTTATGACCTTATGACTTTATTAAAAAAATAGAGCGCTTAAGGCAAGAATTGCAGACCTTAGAACCAGGTTGCTTGGCAACTGTGGGGAAAAGGTACGATGCTTTTCACGAAAGTGCAGAGTTGGGTGAATTGCACAACTGTAAGGGCTAACGTTGTGTGTAAAAATAAGGTTACTACGACTTTAGCATGTGATGATGAACAGTTTACAGTCGGTAGACCAATAGATAATGCAATTCAGTGAGAGCACGGATGGTAGATGGACTGGATTAGGATATATCAAATCATTCAATAGTGGTTTAAAGGAGTTGATGGAAAGTAGAATAAGGGAGGCAAATAAAGATAACAGAGAAATATTAGATTCTGGAGTAACCAAAGCATAGATGGATATAAAATGCTGGAGTGACTCAGCGGAACAAGCAGACTCAGTCTGAAGAAGGATCTCGACCTGAAACTTCACCCATTCCTTCTCTCCAGATGCTGCCTGTCCCGCTGAGTAACTGCAGCATTTTATGTCTATCTTTGATTTAAACCAGCATCTGCCGTTCTTTCCTAACCAAAGCATAGACACAAGGAACTGCCGATGCTAGTTTACAGAAAAGTACGCAAAGTGCTGGAGCAACCCAACTGGTCTGGAAGCATCTTAGGAGGATATGGATAGATGATGTTTTTGCATCAGGACCCTGCTTCAGACTCTGCCAAGCATGCTTGAAGGCCTGGGATTGCAATCAATTTGGGTCGGTGTTTCAATGGATACATTTCAGCAAGAAACAGTAATACCTTGAGGTGAAATATTCGTCAATGCTCATTTTTCCTGAGGATATAACAAATAATGACGAACAAGAAAAAAAACTCTGTGGCAAGTATTTGGCTGTGGATGCATCAGCACTTTTTTTAAATCTAAAAATAACATGACTTCACCCTAACTAGTGGCCCTGGGTTTATTGATGTTGTCCAATCCTCAATTATGAAACTTTAATAGCCTATTTTATTTCAATACTTCCAGAGTAGTGTTGCAGCAAGTAAAAATGTCATTGTCCGTTTCAGTTCATTTAGTAATAAAACACTCTTCACTCTTGACAATCTACTCCCACATTTATGACAACGGACAATTCTTATCAGTATTCTGCACTCTGTATCTTGCCCTTTGTTCTTGAGTTTGGCTTAATTGTATTTATGTACAGTGTTATCTGATTTGATCAGACAGCGTGCAAAACAAAAGCTTTTCACTGTACCTCTGAACAAGTGGCAATGATAAACCTAAAACTAAAGTTCCATTCTTTCATATTTTCAACATCATATAATCTGTGTACAGTGATAAGTTCAAGTTCAAGTTCACGTTCAAGTGAGTTTATTGTCATGTGTCCCTGATAGGACAATTAAATTCTTGCTTTGTTT
The DNA here is from genome assembly GCA_035221665.1 of Okamejei kenojei. Classification (NCBI taxonomy): domain Eukaryota; kingdom Metazoa; phylum Chordata; class Chondrichthyes; order Rajiformes; family Rajidae; genus Okamejei; species Okamejei kenojei. The sequence continues at coordinate 4,932,943 of CM069136.1, forward strand.
CAGTACACAGAACATAGTAGGCATTGACTACAAAACAGATCAGTGTGTCCATATACCACATATAAATACATACACACGTGAATAAATAAACTAATAAAGTGCAAATAACAGATAATGGGTTATTAATGATCAGAGTTTTGTCCAAGCCAGGTTTAATAGCCTGATGGCTGTGGGGAAGTAGCTATTCCTGAACCTGGTTGTTGCAGTCTTCAGGCTCCTGTACCTTCTACCTGAAGGTAGCAGGGAGATGAGTGTGTGGCCAGGGTGGTGTGGGTCTTTGATGATACTGCCAGCCTTTTTGAGGCAGCGACTGCGGTAAATCCCCTCGATGGAAGGAAGGTCAGAGCCGATGATGGACTGGGCAGTGTTTACTACATTTTGTAGTCTTTTCTCTCCAGAGCGCTCAGGTTGCCGAACCAAGCCACGATGCAAACCGGTCAGCAAGCTCTCTACTGTGCACCTGTAGAAGTTAGAGAGAGTCCTCCTTGACAAACCGACTCTCCGTAATCTTCTCAGGAAGTAGAGAGGCGTTGGTGAGCTTTCTTGACAATTGCATCAGTGTTCTCGGACCAGGAAAGATCTTCAGAGATGTGCACGCCCAGGAATTTGAAGCTCTTGACCCTTTCAACCATCGACCCATTGATATAAACGGGACTTGGGTCCCCATCCTACTCCTTCCAAAGTCCACAATCAGTTCCTTGGTTTTGCTGGTGTTGAGGGCCAGGTTATTGTGCTGGCACCATATGGACAGTGCTCGATCTCTCTTCTATACTCTGACTCATCCCCATCAGTGATACGTCCCACAACAGTGGTGTCGTCAGGAAACTTGATGATGGAGTTCGCACTATAACCGGCTACGCAGTCATGAGTATAGAGTGAGTACAGCAGGGGGCTGAGCACTCAGCCTTGACTTGCTCCCGTGCTGATTGTTATCGAGTCTGACACATTTCCACCAATATGAACAGACTGTGGTCTGTGAATGAGGAAGTCGAGGATCCAATTGCAGAGGGATGCGCAGAGACCCAGTTCTGCGAGTTTGGTAACCAGCTTGGAGGGGATGATAGTATTAAATGCCGAGCTGTAGTCAATGAATAACAGCCTGACATATGAGTTTTTGTTGTCCAAGTGGTCCAGAGCGGAGTGGAGAGCCAGTGAGATCGCATCCACCGTTGATCTGTTGTGGCGGTAAGCGAACTGCAGTGGGTCCAGGTTTTTGTCGAGGTAGGAGTTGATTTGCGCCATGATCAACCTCTCGAAGCACTTCATCACCACAGGCGTTAGTGCCACAGGTCGATAGTCATTGAGGCACGTCACCTTGCTCTTCTTGTGCACTGGTATAATTGATGCCCTTTTGAAGCAGGTGGGGACCTCAGACCTCAGAAGTGAGAGGTTGAAAATGTCCGTAAAAACTCCAGCCAGTTGGTCCGTACTGAACATTCACACTACAGGGAAAACCAACGCAGGTCAGGGGGTGAACGTACAAACTCCATACAGACAGCACCCACAGACAGGATCAATCCCGGGTCTCTGGCGCTAAGGCAAAGCTCTACCACTCTGCCACCGTGCTGCCCCTTCAGGTCTCAAGAAGTTAACTGGCAAGCAAACAAAATGTTTGACATAAAAAGCCTCGGAACTTCAAGTCCACCATTGCATTTAAATTTCCGTTTAGATTTAGGTTCAGTATGAAGGGTCCACTTCCCGAGTCCGCACTACGATTGAAATATGTTGCATGCTGCAAAATGAATATTTAAAACCATTGTGATTCTCAAATGCCGCCACGGCAGCAGAGGACACGCGCACCAGTCATGCATTGTGTTTGCAGCTTACACTAAGCTGGAAGTTATACATATTTTCAAATAATGCCGTTCTTTCCTAACGTCACTAGGAAACCACAACAGCGCACAGGGTGGTACGGCGGCACAGCGGCAGAGTTGCTGCCTTACAGCGCCAGGGACCCTGGTTCCATCCTGGCCAGGGGTGATGTGTACAGAGTTTGTACATTCTCCCTGTGACCGCATGGGTTTTCTCCGGTTGCTCTTCCGGTTTCCTCTGACACTCCAAGAATGTACAGATTTGCAGGTTATTTGGCATCGGTAAAATTGTAAATTGTCCCTAGTGTGCGTAAAATAGTGTTAGCGTACGGGGTGATCACTGGTCGGCGCGGACTCAGTGAGCGGAAAAGGGCCTGTTTCTGCACACTCTCTAATGTCTGAAAAACTCGTGGTTCTGAACTGTAGTTCCTTGTATTTTAGAACAGTTTCTGTCTGCGGTTTATTATGCAGGACCCGGAGCATTGAGGTTGGTCTGTGTCTACCCACTGCAATATTTTTCTCATGCACCTATCAGGTGTCGCTTTCTAAATGAAGTTCGCCCAAAGGTAAGATGTAGCCATATATAACCAGCGGCAGCAGCAGCTGAGGGAAGTTGTACGTGTCAAACAGATTTTGCTTGGAATCCAATGTAAATTTTGCAGTAACGATGCATAATAGATCCATATAAAATACCACAGCAGCCTTGTGTGAATTTAATGTATGCCATGCAGAATTACATTTTAGACACTGGAGGATTTATCTCCAGTAAATGGTGAAAGCAGGTGTTAAATGGATATTGTGCTACTGAGACATAGTGGTGTGAAACTTTCATTCTAATTGCTGACTACCAGAATGTGTGTTTGTCTTGGAGGTGATAAATGAGACACCTATACCTTTATCATCTGATTGTCTGATTGTATGTAATGCTGAGGGTTCAGTATCTGCAGTCCTTCTGTCGATTCAAGGCATTACTTAGTGGCTGGTCAGAAAGTCATAGTCACACAGTGACGAAACAGGCCCTTTGGCCAGACTTGCCCACACCGGCCAAAATATCCCAGATACACTAGTTCCACCTGATTGTGTTAGAGAAGTAACTGCAGATGCTGGAAAATCGAGGGTACACAAAAGGCTGGAGAAACTCAGCGGGTGCAGCAGCATCTAAGGAGTGAAGGAGATAGGCGACGTTTCGGGCCGAAACCCTTCTTCAGACTGATGGGAGGTGGGGAGGGGGGGGGGGGGGGGGGGGGGGGGGCGGGAGAAGAAAGGAAAAAGAAGGAGGAGGAGCCTGAAGGCTGAGGGAGGTGGGAAGGGGAGGAAACAGCAAGGGTTAACAGAATTGAGAACATTCAATGTTCAAGCCAAGAGGCTGCAGACTCCCCAAGCGGAATATGAGGTGCTGTTCCTCCAATTTGCGGTGTTGCTCACTCTGGCTGTGGAGGAGGCCCAGGACCGAGAGGTCGGATACGGAATGGGAGGGGAAGTTGAAGTGCTGAGCCACCGGGAGGTTGGGTTGGTTATTGCGGACCGAGCGGAGGTGTTCGGCGAAACGATCGCCAAGCCTCCGCTTGGTCTCACCGATATAGATCAGCTGACATCTAGAGCAGCGGATGCAGTAGATGAGGTTGGAGGAGGTGCAGGTGAACCTCTGTCGGACCTGGAAGGACTGCTTGGGTCCCTGAAACGAGTGGAGGGGGAAAGTGAAGGGACAAGTGTAGCATCTCTTGCAGTTGCAAGGGAAAGTGCCCGGGGAAGGGGTAGAGCGGGAGGGAAGGGAAGAATTGACAAGGGAGTTGCGGAGGGAGCGGACTTTGCGGAAGGCAGACGGGGGGGAGATGGGAAGATGTGGCGAGTGGTGGGGTCACGTTGGAGGTGGCGAAACTGGTGGAGGACTATGTGTTGTATGTGCCGGCTGGTGGGGTGAAAGGTGAGGACCAGGGGGACTCTGCCCTTGTTGCGAGTGGGGGAATGGGGAGAGAGGGCAGTGTTGCGGGGTATGGAGGAGACCCTGGTGCGAGCCTCATCTATAGTGGGGGAGGGGAATCCCCATTCTCTGAAGAATGTGGACATTTGTGGAACACCTCATCCTGGGAGCAGATGTGGCATAGACGGAGGAATTGGGAATAGGGGATGGAGTCCTTACAGGAAGCAGGGTGGGAGGAAGAGTAGTCCAGGTAGCTGTGGGAGTCAGTAGGTTTGTAGTGGATATCGGTCAGGAGTGTATCCCCTGCAATGGAGATGGTGAGGTCAAGGAATGGTAGGGAAGTGTCGGAAATGGTCCAAGTGTATTTGAGTGCCGGATGGAAGTTGGTGGTGAAATGGATGAAGTCAGTCAGTTGTGTGTGGGTGCAGGAGGTGACACCAAAGCAGTCGTCGATGTAATGGAGGTAGAGGTCGGGGATGGGGCCCTGGTACGCCGTGATGTTCATCACTGCACCAACATCCAGCATCGCCGTTGCACTGGGTCCGCCGAAGATCACAGCCGCACCCGCCTCACCTTACATCGCCGCCGGAACTTGCCTACCCGACACTGCCGCCGGACCGGGCCTACCCGACACCGCCGCCGGACCGGGCCTACCCGACACCGCCGCCGGACCGGGCCAACCCGACACCGCCTCGACTTCTCCACTCGCCTGTCTCACTCCAATCTCTCCCCCCCCGAACGTACTGCCATCGACTCACTCCGTAACAACCCAGACTGGGTTATCAAACCCGCCGACAAGGGAGGTGCCGTGGTAGTCAGACGCATCGATCTCTACAAAGCCGAGGCCGCGCGCCAACTCTCGGACACCTCCTCCTACTTACCCCTGGACCATGACCCCAGTGACGAGCACCAGGCCACCATCTCGAGCATCCAAACACAAGGCGTAGCTATGGGCACACGCATGGGCCCCAGCTACGCTTGCCTCTTTGTTGGGTACGTCGAACAATCCTTGTTCTCGGCGTACCAGGGCCCCATCCCCGACCTCTACCTCCGTTACATCGACGACTGCTTTGGTGTCACCTCCTGCACCCACACACAACTGACTGACTTCATCCATTTCACCACCAACTTCCATCCGGCACTCAAATACACTTGGACCATTTCCGACACTTCCCTACCATTCCTTGACCTCACCATCTCCATTGCAGGGGATACACTCCTGACCGACATCCACTACAAACCAACTGACTCCCACAGCTACCTGGACTACTCTTCCTCCCACCCTGCTTCCTGTAAGGACTCCATCCCCTATTCCCAATTCCTCCGTCTACGCCGCATCTGCTCCCAGGATGAGGTGTTCCACACCAGGTCATCACAAATGTCCTCATTCTTCAGAGAACGGGGATTCCCCTCCCCCACTATTGATGAGGCTCGCACCAGGGTCTCCTCCATACCCCGCAACACTGCCCTCGCTCCCCATTCCCCCACTCGCAACAAGGGCAGAGTCCCCCTGGTCCTCACCTTTCACCCCACCAGCCGGCACATACAACACATAGTCCTCCGCCAGTTTCGCCACCTCCAACGTGACCCCACCACTCGCCACATCTTCCAATCTCCCCCCTGTCTGCCTTCCACAAAGACCGCTCCCTCCGCAACTCCCTTGTCAATTCTTCCCTTCCCTCCCGCTCCACCCCTTCCCCGGGCAATGTCCCTTGCAACCGCAAGAGATGCTACACTTGTCCCTTTACCTCCCCCCTCCACTCGTTTCTAGGACCCAGGCAGTCCTTCCAGGTCCAACAGAGGTTCACCTGCACCTTCTCCAACCTCATCTACTGCATCCTCTGCTCTAGATGCCAGCTGATCTATAGCGGTGAGACCAAGTGGAGGCTTGGCGATCGTTTCGCCGAACACCTCCGCTCGGTCCGCAATAACCAACCCGAACTCCTGGTGACTCAGCACTTCAACTCTCCCTCCCATTCCGTATCCGACCTCTCGGTCCTGGGCCTCCTCCATGGCCAGAGTGAGCAACACCGCAAGTTGGAGGAACAGCACCTCATATTCCGCTTGGGGAGTCTGCATCCTCTTGGCTTAAACATTAAATTTTCACAATTCTGTTAACCCTTTCTGTCTCCTCCCCTTCCCACCTCTCCCTCAGCCCTAAGGATCCTCCTCCTCCTTTTTCCTTTCTTCTCCCCACCCCCCCACCTCCCATCAGTCTGAAGAAAGGTTTTGGTCTAAAACGTTGCCTATCTCCTTCGCTCCTTTGATGCTGCTGCTCCTGCTGAGTTTCTCCAGCCTTTTGTGTACCTTCCACCTGATTGCGTTTGGTCCATATCCCTCCAAACGTGTCCTATCCATGTCTAACTCTTTCTTAAATGTTGGGATAGTCCCAGCCTTAACTACCTCCTCTGGCAGCTTGCTCCATACCCCACCACCCTTTGTTGTGAGTGTTATCCCTCAGATTCCTATTAAATCTTTTCCCCTTCACCTTGAACCTATGTCCTCTGGTCCCCGATTCCCGGACTGTGGGCAAGAGACTCCGTGCATCTACCCGATCTATTCCTCTCATGATTTTATACACCTCAATAAGATCACCCCTCATCCTCCTGTGCTCCAAGGAATAGAGTCCCAGCCTACTCAACCTCTTCCTATAGTTCACACCCTCTAGTCCTGGCAACATCCTCGTGCCTGTTGTAGCGCATGGATGGGTGACTCAAGGAACTGCGGGGGGATGTGCACCAATTATCAGTGATGGTGTGCAGGATCTGATGGAAATAATCCTGGTGGAGAAGGGATAACCCCCTTTGTGGGAAAGAGTCCTGCATCCCCACCTACCCTCCAGTCCCTTCTGTCCTGCAGCAGACGAGATGGCAACAATAGGCTTTCCACTGTACCTCAGTACATCTGACAATAAACTGAACTGGACTCAACTCAACTCAACTGTCTATAAGGAGTTTGCACGTTCTACCTATGGCTGCGTCGGTTTTCTCTGGGTGCTCAGCTTTCCTAGTACATTCTAAAGATGTGCAGGTTTGCAGAGTAATTGGCTTCTATAAATTGTCTCTAGTGTGTAGGATAGTGCTAGTGTACGGGTGATCGCTGGTCAGCGTGGACTCGGTGAGGCGTATGGCCTGTTTCCACGGTGTATATCGAAACTAAAGCTACACATTCAGCCATAACTGAAAGCTATAATAGTAAGATTAAATAAGAACTTACCAGTTTGAAGTTTGATCTTGATTTTATGAGACGTTGGTGATTACGTGAAGAAGACCCGCCAGGCCGCATGCGCGTCAATCTTCAAAGCAGCGGTATGAAATCACAAATAACAACACCGAAGTGAAATAGTAAGATGCGTGACTCGAGAACTACCAGATGACCTTTATGAGAGAAGGTTGGGCGTGGCGGGTACGTAATCACCAATGTAACTCCTCATAAAATCAAGATCAAACTTCAAACTTGTAAGTTCTCGTTTAATCTTACTATTTTACTTTGGAGTCACGTGAGTGATTCCGTGAAGAGTTCAAAGCTTTGTGATTTCATGCCGCAGATTACAAATCTCAGCATCCCACTGCATTAATTGACTCGAATGAGAAATTAATGCATTAGTAGTAACATTGCATTTAATGCAGTAATAAAGTTTATTTCATATATATAGACAAACAACAGTACCCCTCTATCCCAGGGCACTTTAAACAGAACTTAAAATAGCATTGGCAAACAGCCCTGGATCGGCAATCGGCCGATGATAGAAATTCTGAAACATCAGCTCATTTGCCCATCCGGCGGCCGCCAAAATATGGTTGATGGGCACGTCCCTCGCCTTGGCCGCCGACGTAGCTGCCGCCCTAGTGGAATGAGATGTAAACACACTATCTAAATGATACGCTGACGTTGATGCTGACCTGGTGGAATGAGATATACAATCGTCAGTGTTAATACTTGCATAACCCAGGACCTGCTGCAACCACCTTGAAATGGTCTGAAACGACCTTCCTCTGTGTAGTTGTTTGTTGACTAATAAACAATGCTGATTCCATACTTCTTAGGATTCTGGTGGCCTTGATAACATGGATGTGAGACTGTGGGGTATCCGAAAATTACCTTAAATCATGCCACCCCTAGTCCACTCTGTTTGTGTAGACCAGAATGTAAAATGTAATGGCACCTGCAACCAATTCCATCCTATCTAGCCACAGTGTTTGCAATGTTTGCCGTCGTTGTGCTGATATAAGTGTCATAACTAAGGATGTAGCTGGAACCTTGGTGAAGTAATGTTCACACATTTTCAATAACCAACTACATAATCTTGTAGTGGGAGAACTTGTGTCAAGATCTTTTAAGAACTCGATATCCGGGTTGACCCGACAGCGTAGTTCCCTTATATTGCAGCTGCAGTGTCGCTATAACTGAATTATTGTCAAATACCATTTAAAATGAACTGGAAAATGTCACTAATCTGTACCGTATTAAATGTAACATTAACATTTAACAAAAACACTTCTGATCCCCTCAATAGGAATGTACTGCTTTTTTGGATGCTATCCCTGCACACTGCAGTGAGCACCTTCATGTCTTGATGTGACAACCTGAGGCACAAGTCAATCCATTCAAAATGTGTAAATCAATAATTGTTTTACTGTGCAAAGGCCGGTCTCCTGAACCACAGTTTGAAACAGCACGTTCTTGTTTTTTTGGAATAAACGTATACCGTTGTGCCATAATGCCTGATGAAGCAGGCAACATGGATACTCGGCCAGTTTGACAGTACGAACCCAAGCGAAGTCTTGCTGACTGTTTTAAGACCCGGCTAATGAGGCAAAAATGAGGAAGATATAAAAGACCATTCCTCCTATTGAAGCGAGAATGTATTTCTCCGCACTGTTGTGCCACATATTTTTGCAATCAGTGAATAAACATGCACCAACATGTCAATATTCAATGTAGTTTTAAAGAAGGAACTGCAGATGCTGGAGAATCGAGGGTACACAAAAAGCTGGAGAAACTCAGCGGGTGCAGCAGCATCTAAGGAGCGAAGGAGATAGGCGACGTTTCGGGTCGAGACCCTTCTTCAGCTAAAGCTGAAGAAGGGTCTCGACCCGAAACGTCGCCTATCTCCTTCGCTCCTTAGATGCTGCTGCACCCGCTGAGTTTCTCCAGCTTTTTGTGTACCCCCAATATTCAATGTAGTATTGAACCATACTTTCATCATACTTTGAAATCCAACACTTATGTGATATCATCGATCTGAACTGGATGATACACCAGTGGCAAAGGAGATGAGGTAATTATTACAGGATACGTTTACTTGATTGCCATGTGACTAACATATGTCACCACCGTAGAGCAGCAACTTGAAGTTGAGCATGAAGATGATGTATATTCGCTCAAGAGCCCCTTACCCATGGGGTGCATATAGTGTATATATTTAGTTGATACCAACAATTGAAGAATTGGTAACATGCAATCTCCAATACCTCGAAGTAGGTGATGGTATTCGGAATTTCTCATCTTAGAGTCCTAGCAACAGTTTGTAATAACTAAATTCGAGCAATCACACTACTGTAGCGAGTTTCAAGTTCAAGTTCAATGAGTTATTGTCAAGTTCAGCAATGCTGAATAGTGTTACTTCATCATTGTGACTGAGGTAGCTTCAGCTGACAATAGCATAAGGTTGTTAGCAATGGTGTAATTGCTACTTATACGATATCTGTTCCTTGGTTTGCTCGGCGGAAACACAGCTGCTATATTGCCAATTATTCTTGATGAAAATAAAAGTTCATATGCCCGACACTCTCCATTCTTCATAATAACATGCCACTCCTGACTTATTCCATGGGTGGTTTGCATGAGAACTTTTGCCCTATTTCTGAACCTTAATTTTTTTTTTAATAACCCTGGCCATAATCCAAACTTGCTTGGAATGCTACGACTGTGCCTCAACCATATAATTTTACCCTTTGTGTGTTGTACAAAACAAATGTAAATATTACAACTTGTGAACGGTGCACTACCCATATTTTGGAAGTGCTGGACCCATTTTGTTGAGTAGGAGTGGTAAGGTGCATGGAATTTCTGAGCTATCATGCTGCCCCCAGCTCCAGTGAACCACTTACTGCCGTTGAGCGCCTGGGGTGCATTCTGAACAATGACTTTTGCCCGCCGTTGGCCTAATTGATTCGTCTGCCAGGCTTTCTTCCCCTGTTGAATAGGCCTACCTGAATAACAGATTCAGCGGCTGGCTCTCACATCCCACTGTTGGCGCTATTCACTGCCGGCACATATGTGCTTAAGCATGTTCTATTGAATTCTTTAGAGCCTGGGGTCAGTTATATCTTGACCTTTTGCTCTTCCCTCCTCAAAGATTCGTAGGCAGCCCTAAACAGGCGTTGCCGCAGGCCGCAGGATACCAATACTGATACAAACCCATTGGCCTTAACCCAAATATAATATTCTGCTGGGATGGCAACTTTGTTGTCAGGAAAAAGGTACCTCTGACATGTGTCCTTCATCCCTTGGGGTTTGCCCCATGGCCATACCCTGAGGCTCAGTGTCAGCAGGATACTGACCTGTCTTGGTCTCTCCCTCCAAGAGGGAGACCTCTGTAGCACTGTATGCAACAGTTGCTGAACTTGGGATAGTCTTTTCAAATGCACTGTCCAGCCCCGGTGAGGAATTCATCCCCCGACTCCGTGGGCCTTGCTATCCAGCCCCGGTGGAGAATCATCTCCCGACTCCGTGGGCGTAGCAGATTATGTGTCAACTTGAGCAACCCTGTCCCAGGCGTTGCTGGCGCCGCCTTTCATAAAGGCCGGCGCTTTTTGACATGAAACCGCCCTGTATCAGGCGCTGCTGGCACGGCTCTCCCGTAGGCCGGCACTTTCAAACATGAAGCAGCCCTGTCAGGCGCTGCTGGTGCAGCCGGTCCCATAGGCCTGCACTATTAAACATGAAGCAGCCCTGTTAGGCGCTGCAGGCACGGCCTGTCCCATAGGCCCACGCTATTACAGTGTAAGCTCACTAAATCAACATTTTTAGTGTACAACTTTACCTGTGAAGGTTTAAAACAATTTCACAGCAACTTGTGCTAAACAACAAGGATTACATTGTCAGAGATATATGACAATAACTTTTTATGATTTTAACTTTTGCCTTTAGCTTTTTAAGAAAAACACTATAACATAAATAAATGTTATTTTTAAGGAGAAACCCTTTGTAGCCCGACTCACCTCGGTCCAAATAGGGCTGAATGAGTCCCATTTAATTCCTTGCCTGGGTGTCCCCACAGTCCATAACTGGCATTCTTGTCGGGCTGGGAAACTGGCAGGAAAGCCTCTGTGAAAAGAGGCTCCTGCCTGAAAAAACCTGGTAAGTAAAAACAAACTTACATTCCAGATTTAACTTACAGCTGGCAGGAGCTCTGTCCTGTCAGTCTGATGCTTGTGCCAGTGCGGCTGACGTACTGGTGCGCATGCGGCCTGGCGGGTCTTCTTCACGGAATCACTCACGTGACTCCGAAGTAAAATGCTCAATGTAATACTATAGAATAGTGATAACATTGTTTTTGTCGGGAATGCCTTTTGTGACTGCGGAGGGTGCAAGGCCCCGACAATAGGTGAACAAAGGAGGAAGATGACTGAACTTTCATCACAGTGAAGAATGCTGATTCCACTGTGGTGGATGTTTGTGTTAAATTCTATTGTGTATTGGCCTGGATCGGCAACTTGAACGTCCAGGAGCGGAAAAGACTGCAAAAAGTTGTGTCCACTGCCCAGTCCATCACTGGCGTTGACCTCCCCACCATCAAAGGGATCTATCAAAGTCACTGCCTCAGAAAGGCAGCCAAAATCATCAAAGACCCACACCAACCTGGCCAACGGGAAGAAGGTACAGGAGCCTGAAAAGTCCAGGTTCACGAATAGCTTCTTCCCCACAGCCATCAAGCTAATAAACCCGACAACAAATAAGCTCTGAACTACATTAGACTGGTATTATTATTGCACTATATTTGTTATTTATCAGTATGTGTGCATGTGTATATATACACACTGAACTTTTTTTCCTTCTCCCGTTATGTACTATGTTTACATATTCTGTTGTGCTGCAGCAATGTAAGAACTTCATTGTCCTATCTGGGACATTTGACAATAAAACACTCTTGACTCTTGACATGACTCTTGATTATGAACTACTTGAACTGGTTAACTCAGAGAGCTCAGTCCCTTGAAGCTGCTATAAGAGCAAATGCTATAAATGCTAGAAATCGAAAGTACAAAAAGGAGAAGGTTGGAAATGTACCAAAGTTATACTTTTCGGTTTTTTTTTAAATATATAGCGCGGAAACAGGCCTTTCAGCCCACTGAGTCCGCACTGACCAGCAATCCCCGTACACTAGCCCTATCCTGCACACTGGGGACAGTTAAACCACCAGGTGGCGCCAGCAATGGCTGCCTCACCAACAGTCTGTCTGTCCTTTCCTTCTTTGTGTTAAATGTGTGTGTTAAATGTATGTTTTTAGTGTTCTTTAGCTCGTTTTATGTGGGGGGTGGGTTTGGGGGAAACCCACTCTAATCTGTTACCTCGACAGAGATGCGATTTGTTTCTGTATCATATCTCTGTCCGCACTGCGGCCTAACATCGAGGGGTTGGCGGTTTTTGCTGGAGACCGTCTTTTCAGAGCTTCAACCGTGGGTGCTAGTGGAGTTACATCACAGAGACCGACATGGGGAACTCCAAGCCGCGGGAGTTGCAACCGCCCCCACACGGGAGTTTCGGTCGTCCCAACACGGGAGTTTTGACCGCCGGCTGCGGGAGCTTTGATCACCCCGACAGATGGTTCGACTGCCCGACCGCGGGAGACATAAAGAGGAAGAAGATTTGGACTTTATTGCCTTCCACCACCGTGAGGAATGTGGTGAATCCGCTGTGGTGGGTGTTTATGTTAACTTTTATGTATTTGTGTGTCTTGTTGCTTTTTCTTTTCGTATGGCTGTATTGTAATTGGTACATGTGACAATAAAAGACCTTTGAAACCTTTGAAACTTGTACAATTTACAATTTTTATCAAAGCCAAATAACCTACAAACCTATACGTCTTTGGAATGTGGGAGGAAACCGGAGCACCCGGCGAAAACCCACACGGTTAGGTGGAGAACATGCAAACTCCGTACAGACAGTAACCATAGTCAGGATCGAACCCGGGTCTCTGGCGCTGTGAAGCTGCATCTCTACCACTGCGTCACCACGCTGCCACTTAATTGTGCAGGGAATGAATTTCTTTCTAGTCTTGGCAGTAACGATTCAATTTTACCAATTTGGGCTTTTGTCCGTTATTATGTAAGTCTAGAATGTTTTAATTTTCCTCCTGAATGTTGTGGGCTTCGAATTAAAGGATGAGTTCTTGCCCAGTGGTGGTGATCACAATGAGCTGGAGGAACACTCTGCAATGTAGCCACGGGGCGCGTTTGGGGAAAGGATTTGGCTATTAAAAGGATTAAGTGAGAGACGTGCTTTTGAACACTGTTGAGCAGTGATAATTAATTACTGGATAGTTTTATTTTTTGCAATAGATATTCATCTCTTGTGAGGAACAGGTGGAAGATAGTACACTTCTAAAAATATGGGCCTCCTGTGGCAAGCTCACAATTAAATAAAAACGTTTAGCACAGAAGAATGCCTTTTAACCCCCCTCAATCTGGCTATATTTAAGAGGGAGTTAGAAGTGGCCCTTGTGGCTAAAGGGATCAGGGGGTATGGAGAGAAGGCAGGTACAGGATACTGAGTTGGATGATCAGCCATGATCACATTGAATGGCGGTGCAGGCTCGAAGGGCCGAATGGCCTACTCCTGCACCTATTTTCTATGTTTCTATGTTTCTATGTTTCTATGCAACCATTGGGCGGCACAGTGGCGCAGGGGTAGAGTTGCTGCCATTCAGCGCCAGAGACCCGGGTTCGATCCTGACTACGGGTGCTATCTGTATGGAGTCTGTACCTTCTCCCAGTGACCGTGTGTGTTTTCTCCAGGTGCACCGGTTCCCTCCCACACTCCAAAAACAGTAGTAGTACATCAATCACTACATCAAAAAACATCAAAGAGGAGGAGGGCTGAACTTTGGGCCTTCCCTCACAGTAGGAAAGTTTGATTCCGCTGTGTGGGGATGTTTATGTTAAAATACTAACGTGTTTTGTTCTTTTTTTATTCGTATATGACTGTATGGTCACTGTACCAATTGGTGCATGTGACAATAAATGTTTCTTATTCAATAATTGGCTTCAGTAAATATTGAAAATTGTTCTTAGTGAATGAGATAGTGCTAGGGTACAGGGATCGCTGGTTGGCCCGGACTCAGTGGGCCGGAGGGCCTGTTTCTGTGCTGTATCTCTAAACTAAACTATCAGATCTTGGATAGAGTGGATGTGAAGCGGATGTTTCCTCTGGTGGGAGAGTCTAGGACTAGCGGTCATAACCTCAGAATTGAAGGACGTTCCTTTAAGAAGGAGATGAGGAGGAATTTCTTCACTTAGAGGGTGGTGAATTCTTTGCCACAGAAGACTGTGGAGGCAGTCAATAGATATTTTTAAGGCAGAGATTGTTAGATTCTTGATTAGTACAGGTGTCAGGGATCATGGGTAGAGGCTGGGAAATGGGGTTAGGAGAGATGGATAAATCAGCCATGATTGAATGGCGGAGTAGACTTAATGGGCTGAAGGGCTTAATTCTGCTCCTATCACCTATGACCTTGTGACCTTTGATAACTATTTGCAGAGTCCTGCGATTAAAACTCTCCTACTTTTTTTCTCAAAGTTTGCAATTTCCTTCTTTAACTCTATATCCAATTATAGTTTGAGTACTGTTATTGAATCTGATCCCTATATTCAATAACTCACCGTGTAAATAAAGAATTCCATGTCATCCCTCGCCACTCATCCAGATCCATGTCTGCTGGTTATCGATGAACTTTTGAGCTAAATTAGTTTTAAGCCGAGTGCAATATATAAATAGCCTCTTTCATACCAATTGCAGGAAGGAAAGTAAATATATTCCTGCTGTTGCATTGGCTAACAAATAATTTCATTTCTTTTCTCCGCCTTTTGTTTGTAACCATGCATTTATATTCAGCTGGATATATAATTTGTGAAGTAGAACAAGGAATTTACCTTATTGTTTGGCCAACACTTCTCCCCAGAACAACATCACCAATAATAAATAGTTTAGTCATTCATTCAAGGTAGGCGCAGAATGCCGGAGTAACTCGGGCAGCATTTCTGGAGAAAAGGAATGGGTGACATTTCGGGTCGAGGCCCTTCGTCAGACAGAGAGTCAGGGGCGAGGGAAACTGAGCTATGAAAAGACTCAGCAGCTCAGGTCCTGCACCAAAGACCATGGAAAAGTGGAGCACACAATGGTCCATTGTTGGCTGTGGAACAGGTGATAACAAAGGGATAGATAGACCCCTGCAACCGCAGGAGATGCAGCACCTGCCCCTATACTGCCTCATTCGACTCTGCCCAAGAACTCTAACAGTTCTTTCAGGTGAGGCAGAGGTTCACTTGCACCTCTGTCTTTTGTCTTTTTGGGGAGAAGGCAGGAACGGGGTACTGACTGGGGATGATCAGCCATGATCACATTGAATGGCGGTGCTGGCTCGAAGGGCCAAATGGCCTGCTCCTGCACCTATTGTCTTTTGTCTTTTGTCTTATTGTCCTCCAACCTCATCTACTGTATCTGCTGTTCCAGGTGTGGACTCTTATATCTAGGCGAGACCACTCGCAGGCTCAGCAAACGTTTCGCTCAACACCTCCACTCAGTCCGTCCAGGCCTAGGCGACCTCCCAGTCGCTGAACACTTTAAGCCTGTTTTCCCGCCGTATCTCTAAAGTAAACTAAACTAAATTAAGTGAAGGGCGTCCAAAGATTATTGCTGAAAATTATTTTTCTGTCCTGGATAGGGAATGGGCGGCACTTGCGAATTCTAGTTACTGGCAGAGTGGGTGTATACAGGGTATTGGCATATCTGTTACAAAAGCCTACTCCATATATCCCCTCCATGCATTGATGCTTTGCGCATGTTATAAGAAAGATGTTGTCAAGTTGACATAGGAATAACAGGTTTGCAGATCTCATCTGGTTTTAATTGTCTGTGACGTGATCAGAAAGAATTATTAGGGATCGTAGATGCTGCTTGACCTGCTGAGGTTTTCTAGCTGTAGATTTTTTTTTGCTCCAGATTCAAGCCCTTACAGTCTCCTGTATACTGTACAGCCTCTTGTATGCCACTAATCCTCTGTGAATTCTCTTAAAAAAATGCCTCTTGCTTTAGTTTTTTATTTAATGTACAGATGCAGCGTGGAAACAGGCCCTTCCGCCCACGGAGTCCGCGCAGACCAGTAATCTCCGGACACTAGCACTAACCTACACACTCGGGACAAGGTACAATCTTTTTTTACCCGAGTCAATTAACCTACAAACCCGTCCGTCTTTGGAGTGTGGAAGGAAACCGGAGCACTGGAGGAAAACCCATGCAGTCACGGGGAGAACGAGCAAATTCGTAAGTTTATTGGCCAAGTATTCACATACAAGGAATTTGCCTTGGTGCTCCGCCCACGTAACAACATGACATACAGTGACAGTTACTCAATGGACTCTAGATGATGGCGTGGGAAGAAGCATATTTGCCAATGGATTAAGTAGGTATGTTGCAAAACTTACCTTCAGTGGCGCTGCAGTTCTGTCACTGGCCGTGCGCGCGACTTTGGCGCCTTTGAGGGGGGGGGCGGGGTTAAAATGCGGTTTTCCTCTGCCATGCGGAATTATATTTTCTCGGAGTGCGAGCTTTTTCTGGAGGTTCGTTCCGACATGCCAGTCAGTGAATTTATTTTTTTAAATCGCCCGACTATTTCAGCGCTGCAGTAAAATAAAAATTAGCTCCGAATGCCAAGAACACCGGCGATTTTACATAGGGGACAGGTAAATGAAAGCTGTTTATTTTTTCATATAAACTTGCTTGATTAGATGACCTTAATCAACATTTCATGTTGCGAAACGGTGATTTATTCCCCATACGAACCGGCAGTATTTTTCCTGCCGATATTGGGTTTAAATTCACCGCAACCGCAACGTTCCAATCCATCGCGTTCCAGAAAATCCCACTCGCAAGTTGATTTAAATGGTCATTAATTTAGGGCATTAAACACTAAATTCCTTCAATTTGGCCTATTAATTCATAACAATGAGATTTAAAAATCATGTTATATCGTGAATTCTTGTGTGAATGTTATTTGGACACTTAGGCTTTTTAAATGTTTTTAATATTTTCTTAAGAAATGGATAGATGTTTAGATCAAGTAATTGAATTTTGTAATTAGCTACAATTGGGTAACTAACTAATTATATGCTTTAATTTCAGGTCATCCAAGTAAGATTGTTTCATATTTGTTTCAGAATGCTTCAATCTATAATAACTGAAAATTTATTTTAGTTCTCTTAACTTTTAAGGAAGTTATGGGCTTTTGACTGTCCTCGATCACAACTTTTGTGTTAAGTCAATGGAAAAGCAATAGGGAACAAGATGCTAATTTCCGAGTATGAAAATGGCCATAACTTTTTTAATACTGAAGATATGAAAGTGAATTAGGTGTCAAATTAAACTTCTTTTTATGCTTTATCTGATGGGATAAATTGTAGACTTGATTTTATAAATCTCAAAATTTTGTAACATTGCTAGATTAAGAGGCAGTTGACACCTGACACCACGGTATAGTGAATATAAGGACTGACAGCTGCCTGAAGATAGATACAAAATGCTGGAGAAACCCAGTGGGTCAGCCAGCATCCCTGGAGAAAAGGAATAGGTGACGTTTCGGGTCGAGAATTCTTCAGACTGAGAGTCCAGGGAGAGGGAAACTAGCGGTAATGAAAGGTACAGAGCAAATCAGAGGTAATGGGAATCACCAAGGAAAGGTGGAGCCCACAATGGTCCATTGTTGGTTGTGGAAGCCGTGATAGCAAAGGGATACAAACTGTGAAACTAGCAGGAAAACTAGTGTGGGGGAGGGATGGAAAGATTAGTTATTCTTCTTCCATTTTCACACTCAGTACGTCAATGATGATGTCTTGTGGATCATGACCTAAAACTCTCAATGGAGCGAAATATCTAGTTTCATTTAAGTACAATTATTTAACTGATGAGAATTTTTAAATAACATAGAAAGGGCGGCCACGGTGGCGCAGTGGTAGAGTTGCTGCCTTGCATAGAAACATAGAAACATAGAAAATAGGTGCAGGAGTAGGCCATTCGGCCCTTCGAGCCTGCACCGCCATTCAATGTGATCATGGCTGATCATCCAACTCAGTATCCTGTACCTGCCTTCTCTCCATACCCCCTGATCCCTTTAGCCACAAGGGCCACATCTAACTCCCTCTTAAATATAGCCAATGAACTGGCCTCAACTACCTTCTGTGGCAGAGAATTCCAGAGACTCACCACTCTCTGTGTGAAAAATGTTTTCCTCATCTCGGTCCTAAAGGAATTCCCCCTTATCTTTAGACTGTGACCCCTTGTTCTGGACTTCCCCAACATCGGGAACAATCTTCCTGCATCTAGCCAGTCCAACCCCTTAAGAATTTTGTAAGTTTCTATAAGATCCCCCCTCAATCTTCTAAATTCTAGCGAGTACAAGCCAAGTCTATCCAGTCTTTCCTCATATGAATGTCCTGACATCCCAGGAATCAGTCTGGTGAACCTTCTCTGTACCCCCTCTATGGCAAGAATGTCTTTCCTCAGATTTGGAGACCAAAACTGTACGCAATACTCCAGGTGTGGTCTCACCAAAACCCTGTACAACTGCAGTAGAACCTAGGGTACACAAAAAGCTGGAGAAACTCAGCGGGTGCAGCAGCATCTAAGGAGCGAAGGAGATAGGCGACGTTTCGGGTCGAGACCCTTCTTCAGACGTAGAACCTCCCTGCTCCTATACTCAAATCCTTTCGCTATGAATGCTAACATACCATTTGCTTTCTTCACTGCCTGCTGCACCTGCATGCCTACTTTCAATGACTGGTGTACCATGACACCCAGGTCTCGTTGCATCTCCCCTTTTCCTAATTTGCCACCATTCAGATAATAGTCTACCTTCCTGTTTTTGCCACCAAAGTGGATAACCTCACATTTATCCACATTATACTGCATCTGCCATGCATTTGCCCACTCAACCAGCCTATCCAAGTCACCTTGCAGCCTCCTAGCATCCTCCTCACACCTAACACTACCCCCCAGCTTAGTGTAATCTGCAAACTTGGAGATGTTGCATTCAATTCCCTCGTCCAAATCATTAATATATATTGTAAATAGCTGCGGTCCCAGCACTGAGCCTTGCGGTACCCCACTAGTCACTGCCTGCCATTCTGAAAAGGACCCGTTTTACTCCTACCCCTTGCTTCCTATCTGCCAGCCAGTTCTCTATCCACTTCAATACTGAACCCCAATACTGTGTGCTTTAAGTTTGTATACTAATCTCTTATGTGGGACCTTGTCGAAAGCCTTCTGAAAGTCTAGATATAACACATCCATTGGTTCTCCCTTATCCACTCTACTAGTTACATCATCCAAAAATTCTATAAGATTCATCAGACATGATTTACATTTTGTAAATCCATGCTCACTTTGTCCAATGATTTCACCACTTTCCAAATGTACTGCTATCCCATCTTTAATAACTGACTCTAGCAGTTTCCCCACTACCGATGTTAGACTAACTGGTCTGTAATTCCCCGTTTTCTCTCTTTTGAAAAATTATCACTAATGCATACACTATTTCTGTGGCTACTTCCTTGAGTACTCTGGGATGCAGACTATGCAGGTCCTGGGGATTTATCGGCCTTTAATCCATTCAATTTACCCAACACCACTTCCCGGCTAACCTGGATTTCACTCAGTTCCTCCATCTTATTTGACCCCCGGTCCCCTGCTATTTCCGGCAGATTATTTATGTCTTCCTTAGTGAAGACAGAACCAAAGTAGTTATTCAATTGGTCCCCATGATCAATTCACCTGTTTCTGACTGCAAAGGACCTACATTTGTTTTAACTGATCTCTTTCTCTTCACATATCTATACAAACTTTTGCAGTCAGTTTTTATGTTCCCTGCCAGTTTTCTTTCATAATCTATTTTCCCTTTCCTAATTAAGCCCTTTGTCCTCCTCTGCTTTTTTTCTGGCTAATTTGTATGCTTCATCTTTTGTGTTTATACTATCCCTGATTTCCCTTGTTATCCATGGATGCACTACCTTCCCTGATTTATTCTTTTGCCAAACTGGGATGAACAATTGTTGTAGTTCATCCATGCAGTCTTTAAATACCTTCCATTGCACATCCACTGTCAACCCTTTAAGAATCACTTGCCAGTCTATCTTGGCCAATTCACGTCTCATACCTTCAAAGTTACCTTTGTTTAAGTTCAGAACCTTCGTTTCTGACTTAATTATGTCCCTCTACACCCTAATGAAGAACTCAACCATATTATGGTCACTCTTGCCCAAGGGGCCACGTACAACAAGACTGCTAACTAACCCTTCCTCATTACTCAATAACCAGTCTAGAATAGCCTGCTCTCTCGTTGGTTCCTCTACATGTTGGTTTAACAGCTCTTAAAGCACCGGAGACCCAGGTTCGATACCAACTATGGGTGCTGACTGCACAGAGTTTGTACATTCTCCCCGTGAGCTGCGTGGGTTTTCTCCGAGATCTTCAGCTTCCAAAGACGTACAGGTTTGTAGGTTAATTGGCTTGGTGTAAGTGTAAATTGTCCCTAGTGTGGGGCTCATGTTGTCGACCTCCCCATGGGGGTGAGCCTTGTCAATTGACCTCAGTCAGGCGAACGACAACAAACTGAGACAGCAGCAGCGCTGCTGCTTGGCGCCAAACCGGACCATGCGCTCCTTTTAGGGCGGGCATCTACGGATGTCGAACCGGATGGCATCACCCTGCTGCAGACTTCTGCTCCTTCAAACACAAGAAGAAGAAGTCCCTGGAGTGTGTAGGATAGTGTTATTGTGCAGGGATCGCTGGTCGGTGCCAACACGGTGGGACGAAACACTGTTTCCGCGCAGTAACTCTAAACTAAACTAAACTAAACATATACACCCTGCCTTATCCAACGTATGCTCAATGTACATTGTTGTGAGGTTGCCAGCACTTTGGAAAGTAATTAATTGTGTAAAGCCCTTGAATCATTTTTGATGAGTTAACAATGTTTTATGAACACAAATATTAATCATTATAATAAAGCGCAGTGTCAGGAACTACGTATCACCAGAAAGTTCACTGTGAATATAATTATTTTTCTATTTCTTTGTTTCATTGAGATACTGTTAGAATATCATTGAGAGTGTAGATCTATAAGTTATTACTGTTTGAGAAAAAAAGATTAGATAACAAATGACCCCCACATATTGACAAAAAAGACACAAGGTGCGAGAGTAACTCAGTGGGTCAGGCAGCATCTCTGGAGAACATGGATTGGTGAAGGTTTGGGTCAGGATCCTTCTTCAGTGATTGTGGGGGTGGGGGAGGGGGGGAAAACATGCTGGAAGAGAGGAGTTCATACGTTCGTAAGTTCTTAGGTTGTAGGAGCAGAATTAGGCCATTCGGCCCATCGTCTACCCTGCCATTCAATCATGGCTGATCTATCTTTCCCTCTCTACCCCATTCTCCTGCCTTTCCTCCAATAACCCCTGACACCCTTACTGATCAAGAATCTATCAATCCCCACCTTAAAAATATCCATTGACTTTGCCCCCACAGCCTTCTGTGGCAATGAATTCCATGGATTCACCACCCTCTGCCTAAATAAATTCCTCCTCATCTCCTTTCTAAAGGAACATCCTTTTAATCTGAGGCTCTGTCCTCTGGTCCTTATCTCACCCACTAATGGAAACATCAGCTCCACATCCATTCTGTCCAGGCCTTTCTCTTTTCAGTAAGTTTCGATGAGGCTCCCCCTCATCCTTCTAAATCCAAGCGTGTACAAGCCCACATATAGAGTCATAGAGTGATATAGCGTGGAAACAGGCTCTTCGGCCCAACCTGCCCACACTGCCCAACAATATCCCAACACTGGTTCCACCTGTCAGCGTTTGGCCCATATCCCTGTAAACCTGTCCTGTCCATGTACCTGTCAAATTGCTTCTTATACGTCGCGATAGTCCCTGCCTCAACTACCTCCTCTGGCAGCTCGTTCCATACACCCACCGCCCTTTGTCTCAAAAAGTTACTCCTCAGTTTCCGAATAAATCTTTTCCCCTTCATCTTAAACCTATGTCCTCTGGCCCTTGATTCCCCTGCTCTGGGCAAGAGACTTGGTGGATCTACCCAACCTATTCTTCTCATGATTTTATACATTTCTATAAGATCACCCCTCATCCTCCTGCGCTCAACTGTTAACCCATTCAAGCATTGGCACCTGCACCATAGCTGGAACAGTATACTCTGCCGTCTGTTTATTTTTTCATTTGCACGACTGATGTGCTCATGTTTGATATGACATGCTTGGATAGCACACATAGCAAACCTTGTCCACTGTATCTAGGTACATGTGCATCATAGCGGGCATTTTATCGGATGCATCACAGCTTGGTTTGGGAACAGCTCCATCCAAGACCACAAGAAATTGCAGCAAATTGTGGACGCAACCCAGACCATCACACAAACCAACCTCCCTTCTATTGACCCGATTTATACCTCACACCGCCTCGGCAAGTTCAGCACCATATTCAAGGATGAGTCGTACAGAAGTGTGAAAACGCACACATACCGATTCAGGGACAGTTTCTTCCCAGCTGTTATCAAGCTAGAGAGCAGACCTGGACTACTATCTAGCTCATTGGTGACCCTCTTTGAGTGGACTATGTAGGCTTTAGCTTGCAGTAAATGTTATTCCCTAGTTTGCACCCTAGTGGCATAAACATTGACCTCCAATTTCCGGTGGCCCTTGCTATCTCCTCCCCCTCAGTTCTCCCTCAGCCCTCGGGCTCCTCCTCTTCCTTTATCCTTTCTTCTCCCCTCCCCAACCTACATCAGTCTGAAGAAGGGTTTTGGCCCGAAACGTTGCCTATTTCCTTCGCTCCATAGATGCTGCTGCACCCGCTGAGTTTCTCCAGCACTTTTGTCTTCCATCGTTATTCTCTTATCATGCACCTATACAATGGACAATGCAAGAGCCGGCGTGGGGGGAGGGGGGGGGGGGGGGGACCTCAGTGAGGGAGGGGGGAAGAGGGGAAGAACAAAGGAGGTGGAATTTGTAACTTTGTAAGAGCCATTTATGGGCGTCTATTTGCACACCTCGTGTATGCAAGGAAAGAATGGGATGGGGACCTTGGGTATTCTGCAGGTGATTTTCAGTTAAGAATAATCACACGTCTCGCAATGCTTTTTAAATGATTTGGGGATATCTTGAGGCATTAAAAAGCTAAGAGTAAAAAGTGCCAATGGTAGAACAGCTGCCAAGAGCAGATAACAGGAAATGTGAGCACATGCTGTGCGTGTTTTGCTGACCATTAATCTATGGAGTTGGAAAATTATGCTCTGAAGCTGAATTCCCAGTGCTCTCTCTCAGCCGATGGAGCTCCCCACTGGGCAGGGGGACATAGAAACATAGAAACATAGTAAATAGGTGCAGGAGTAGGCCATTCGGCCCTTCGAGCCATCTCCGTCATTCAATATGATTATGGCTGATCATCCTCAATCAGTACCCCGTTCCTGCTTTCTCCCTATATCCCTTGACTCCATTATGTCGAACTCTCTCTTGAATACAAGAGAGTAGGTGGTAAATTGGCTGATGAGCCCTGCTGTACAAAAAGGGGCTGATGTTGTCGACCTCCCCGCGGTGAGCCCTGTCAACTGACCTCAGGCACGTGAACGACAACAAACAGAGACAGCAGCAACGCCGCAACTTAACGTCAACCTGGAACATGCGCCCTTTTTAGGGCGGGCACCTACGGATATCGAACCGGAGGGCATCACTACTGCTGCCTCAAACGCAGGAAGTGTACAAAAAGACAACTAGACGTTGTGAAAACCCTGTAGCAATGTGGCAGCCCACAGTGAATGATGATCTTGGTTGTTTAATTCAGATATGATTTAAAGCTTTCTCTCCGCTTTAGTTGCTGTTGTGGACTTGGTTGCTTTAGCTTGTAAGTCCATCCCGAAAGAGGCTTCGTACCTAACAAGATGGATTGCAATGTTGAAACTGATAGTTTCCTCACACCAAGTTGGAAGGGACAATGTAAACAATCTATTAAGGCTTTTAGACCCAAGGTAGACAGGGATTCAATGCTTTATTACCAGAGGCTTTGGTTCATATTGATTATGAGGCACATTTCACTGTTGCTCCTGGACTAAACATTGGAAGATTAGTGCTCCTGTTTTTCAAGGTACATAGATAAGAATTTATCTGCAATGAAAGTGTCTTCGCCTTTGGTTATATGTTAAGTGAAATGAGAAATTGGAACTTGTAATTTCAATTAGAGGTTGAAATAAATTGGCATCTGACATCACTCTGAAGCGTGTAAGTTAAATGGTCTTGAGGTAACATTGATTCTGAGAGTGCCACCAGCCTAGGCTAACACTTGCTAGGATTTCAAGCAATGTCAGGCTTATTCCTAAATAATAGGAGAGGGAATATCAAGCATGTTCCATGACTCATTTATGAGATGTTGATGTCACTGGCTAGACCAACTCTAATTGCCCTTGAGGATGTGGTGGTGAACTACCTTCCTAGAGTCATACAGTGTGGAAACAGGCACCTCACCCTAACATGCCCATACCGGACAACAATGTCCCAGCTACACTAGTCCCGCCTTCCCCCATTTGGTCCATATCCCTCCAAACCATGTACCTGCCTAGCTGTTTCTTAATGGTGGAATAGTCCCTGCCTCGACCAACTCCTCTGGCAGCTTGTTCCATACACCCAATGTTACCCCTCAGATTCCTATGAAATCTTCTCTGAACCCTTTCAAGCTTGACAACATATTTCCTATAAGATGGTGCCCAGAACTGAACACAATACTCTAAATGTGGCCTCTTATAATAGAGAGAAGTCTATTATAACGTCAACAAAATAGAGAGAGTACAGAGGAGATTTACTAGAATGTTGCCAGGGTTCCAGCAACTATGTTACAGAGAAAGGTTGAACAAGTTAGGTCTTTATTCTTTGGAGCGCAGAAGGTTAAGGGGGGACTTGATTGAGGTCTTTAAAATGATGAAAGGGATAGACAGAGTTGAAGTGGATAAGCTTTTCCCATTGAGAGTAGGGAAGATTCAAACAAGAGGGCATGACATGAGAATTAAGGGACAGAAGTTTAGGGGTAACGTGAGGGGGAACTTCTTTACTCAGAGGGTGGTGGCTGTGTGGAATGAGCTTCCAGCAGAAGTGGTGGAGGCAGGATCGTTTTTAACATTTCAAAGTAAAGTGGATAGGTATATGGACGTGAAGGGAATGGAGGGGTATGGTCTGAGTGCAGGTAGATGGGACTAGGGGAAAACAAATGGTCGGCACGGACTGGAAGGGCCGAGAGGGCCTGTTTCCGTGCTGTAATTGTTATATGGTTATATGGTTATATGGTTATATGGTTATATGGTTATATGGTTATACAACTACAACATGGCCACCCAACTTCTATACTCAAAACTTTGATGGATAAAGGACAATGTGCCAAAAGCCTTATTGACTACCTGCGACTTCACCTTCAAGGAACCATGCACCTGCATTCCTAGATCCCTCTGCTCGACAACACTCTCCAGAGGCCTACCATTCACTGTGTAGGTCCTGCCCATGTTAGACTTCCCAAAACGCAACATCTCACATTTCTCTGTATTAAATTGCATCGACCATTCCTCAGCCCACCTGGCCAACCGATCAACACCCTGCTGCAATTTTTCACAACCATCTTCACTATTTGCAAAACTGCCCACTTTTGTGTCATCTGCAAACTTGAATTGGATTGTGAGCACATGTGTTGAAGGTCAGCTTTTGAATACTATTTAATAGAGTTCCAGTGAGCACGAAGCAATGTTGATATATCTGGTCTAGATTGTGTACGACTTGGAGGGGAATATATAGGCATGCCTTCCCCAAGTACAGACTCTTGTTATTTTTTTAGGCAGTAGCGGTTGTAAACTTGTTGAAGCAGCCTTGGCAAATTGTTGCTGTGTCATTTGTAGCAGATTGCAGTGGCTTGTCACATTCATGTAATACAAAAATAAAGGGATCTTTTGATAAGAGGGAGCTTTGTAGAGCAAGATTTTCTTCATCAAGAATCTTGGATGTAAACCCCAATATCATAAAATAAATCCTGATCTTAGGCAGCCCGACTGAATCGGGCTGCCTAAGATCAAACCAGGTGGTTTGCTTCCATTCCAGTATTACGGGTGACGAGGAGGTTGTTGAGGCAGGTACTATTGCTGCGTTTAAGAAACATTTTGACAGGTGCATGGATAGGACACGTTTCGAGGGATATGGGCCAAATGCAGGCAGGTGGGACTGGGTGTAGATGGGAGATGATGGCCGCTGTGGGCAAGTTGGTCCGAAGGGCACATTTCCATGCTGTAAGATTCTATGACTATGACTTTAAGATGGCTGATGAGATCAATGTTGGGCATTATTTTTCTACAGATGAGGCAAGAAGCACAGTGGTGCAGTTGCTGCCTTACAGCGCCAGAGATCCAGACACAATCCTGACTACAAGTGCTGTCTGTACGGAGTTTGTACGTTCTCCCCGCGACCGCGTGGGTTTTATCCGGTTGCTCCCACAGTCCAAAGATGTGCAGATTTGCAGGTTAATTGGTTTTGGTAAAGATTGTAAGTTGTTCCTAGTGTGTAGGATAGTGCTAGTGTATGGGGGGATCGCTGGTCGGCGCAGGCTTGGTGGGCCGAAGGGCCTATTTCCACGCTGTATCTCTAAAACCTAAACCTAAAATGCCTGATGGGGCTGGTAAGCTTCTGGTTTGTGATCCCTAACTGCTACTCTTGTAGGGTTTCTGTCCATTCTCAATGCATGGACTCTTAATAACACCCAAAAAATTTCCTTCACTTTGAGTGGTCGGGCCAGAATCAGTGGAGATGTTGTCAAGAGTTAAGAGTCAAGAGTCTTTTATTGTCATATGTCCCAGATAGAACAATGAAATTCTTACTTGCAACAGCACGACAGAATATGTGCCAAATGTAGACCGGGCGATCATTTCGCTGAACACCTTCGCTCAATCCACCTGCACCTACCTGATCTCCCGGTTGCTAAACTCTTTCATTCTCCTTCCCATTCCAACACAGACCTTTCTGTCCTTGGTGTCCCCCATTGTCTCCAGTGAGGCTAAATGCAAATTGGAGGAACAGCATCTCATATTTTGCTTGGGCAGATTACAGCCCAGGGTATGAATATTGATTTCTCCAACTTTAAGTAACCCCGGCATTCCATCTCTCTCTATCCATTCCCCACCCAAGTTATACCAGCTTCTCGTTTTCACCCTAACAATGGCCTGTTTCCTTTATCATCATAACTTTTTTTGCATATAAAGATATGCAAAAGATTAATTCATTGTTCTTTATCTCTCTACTTCATCGCCTATATTTTTCGTTTCCCTTATCCCCGAACTAGTCTGAAGAAGGGTCTCGATCCGAAACGTCACCTATTCCTTCTCTCCAGAGATACTGCATGTCCTGCTGAGTTACTCCAGATTTTTGTGTCTGCCTTCGACGTAATCTTTCACTGAATCAGTGAAAACGCTGCATTTCTACAAGGAGGCTTTGATGCCATTGTATCCACTGCATGATTGTTTGACCTCATCACAGAAGGGTTACATTATCAAGCAACTACTAAGAGAGTCACCATTTCTCTCATTTGTACGTGCGGTAATGCTTGAGAATTGTTAGAAGTGCCCATGTTAGAATCACCATAGATTCATACTACATGTGATTTCTAGCAGGATATTTTACAAGAACTAATTTATAATTTAGAAGCAAAACTATAGACAAGTTATGCCCCTGTCCCACTTAGGAAACCTGAACGGAAACCTCTGGTGACCTTGCGCCCCACCCAAGGTTTCCATGAGGTTCCCAGAGGTTTTGGTCACTCTCCCTAATTGTCAAAAGTGGTTTCCACGTGGTCGAGGCTTCTTCCACGTTCCTTCGATTATTTCAACAAAATCAAAACCGGCCTCGACTAAAAATAGGTTGCCGTTTGGTCGTAGCCAGTGGAGTGGGGTCGCTAATTACTTACAGGCAGTCAAAGGCAATCTCCTTCATTGACCGGCCATTTTGATTGGCTCATTGGAGTTTCACGACCTAGAAAACCCACCAGTAGGTAAAATGCCCGCTAAACTTGATTAAACTTCTTAAAACTGTCTCCACTCCTTCTCCCCCATTCTCTCCCCTTCTCCCCCTCTTCTCCCCCCTTCTCTCTCCCCTTCTCTCTCCCCTTCTCTCGCCCCTTCTCTCTCCCCCTTCTCTTCCTCTTCGCCCTTCTCTCTCCCCTTCCCCCCACTCTCTAAAGGACTTACCGTGCTCTGTGGCAGCCGTTTACCTTCCTCTTCAGCTCGCAGACAGTGCTCCTCCGGTGTCCCTGGCCCCAAACCTTCACAATGTGTGTGTGTGTGTGTGTGTGTGTGTGTGTGTGTGTGTGTGTGTGTGTGTGTGTGTGTGTGTGTGTGTGTGTGTGTGTGTGTGTGTGTGTGTGTGTGTGTGTGTGTGTGTGTGTGTGTGTGTGTGTGTGTGTGTGTGTGTGTGTGTGTGTGTGTGTGTGTGTGTGTGTGTGTGTGTGTGCGTGTGTGTGTGTGTGTGCGGTTGGTAATAAAGATCCTGCAGGATCTTTGGTCAGTAGATGCAGCTCACGCTTCGGTCGGGGCTTTCCAGGCGAGTGACCAAAACCTCTGGCGACTCATGGAAACGTTGGGTGGGGCGCAAGGTCACCAGAGGTTTCCGTTCAGGTTTCCTAAGTGGGACAGGGGCATTATTGACTCAAGTAAGCAATCAAAATACGGTTAGCACCAGGACTCCAAAAGATGAAGAAAAATTGGTTTATGAAGTTATATTTATAGACCTACAGATGAGTATTTTCTCTATTGGTACAGTAAATATTCATGCCTTTTTATTAGTTAATTAATCCCCTGAAATAGTATGTTGCATAGCAGCATGTGAATATGCAGTGGTACAGCTGCATCAAAGCACCAGAGAACAGGGTTCAATCCTAACCTCCGGTTCTGTCTGTGTAGAGTTTGCACGTTCTCTGTGTGACCAGATGGATTTCGTCCAGATGCTCCAGTTTTCACCCACACCCACAAAAGCATGCAGATTCATAGATTATTTGGCCTCTGTAAATTGCACTTAGTGTATAGGGAATGGATGGGAAAATTGGACAACATAGAACTAGTGCAGATGGCTGATCGATGTTCAGTGTGGACTTGGTGGGCCGGAGGGCCTGCTTCCACGATGTAACTCAAAATTAAAGACTAAACTACAGAAGACTACCTAGCTACAGAATGGAGGCACAGCAGTAGATTTGCTTCCCTACAGCGCCAGAGACTGGGGTTCGATCCTGACTATGGGTGCTGTCTTCATGGAGTTTGTATGTTCTCCCCGTGACCGCATGGAATTTTCTCCAGGTTTTCCTGTTTCCTCCCATACTCCAAAGATGCACACGTCTGTAGATTAATTGGCTTCGATAAAGATTGTAAAATTTACCTAGCGTGTGGAATAGTGCAAGAACATAGAGGGATCGCTGGTCGGCACAGACTCAGTGGGCCAAAGTCCTGTTTCCGCGCTGTATCTCCAAACTGAAAACTCTAAAACCAGAAACGATTCTCTATAACTAATGGATACCTGATTCTGAAACAGAGGGGGAATAAATAAATGAAAGATTGAATAAATGCAAAGTCTTGCAATGTGCAGCCACAGTTCGCTGAACTGGCTTTTCCCTCAGTTTGAGTACACCAATTTTTCTTGGTGCCAACACAAATACAATTGAATGTCAGTGCTCACATCTGTCAAGCGGTCGGGCAATTACCCCAGTTATCCCCATAATAATTTGGTGGACATAACACAACCCATTTCTGTTTAGGAAGGAACTGCAGATGCTGGTTTACACCGAAGATGGACACAAAATGCCGGAGTAACTCAACGGGACAGGCAGCATCTCTGGATAGAAGGAATGGGTGACATTTCGGGTCAAGACCATTCTTCAGACTGAGGGATGGGTGACGTTTCTTAAGAAGGGTCTCGACCCGAAATGTCTCCCATTCCTTCTAACCAGAGACGCTGGCTGTCCTGTTGAGCTACTCCAGCATTTTGTGTCTGTCTTGTGTTACTGTTTACCCACATTTGCCTGGTTTTATTTCTTCCGAACATGGCTATATTGCGAGCCGGAATACGTTATCTCCTCGCCAAGGTATCGGAAGTACGGTTAGGGTTAACTTAACTTCATTTTTATATTGGGGTCAGAATTAGCCACCTCTTATTTTTGAGACGCAGCCCTTGTTGATGTGGAGAGTTTATTATAAAGAATTGAAATCCTGCATCTTGGATCAGAGAGGTGAAGATACTGGGAGGAATTGTGCTGGCTGTTCTCGTATACGCCTCTCAGTATGCAGAGTCATGTTCACACATGCTGACTGTGTCATATTGGTTCTTATCCAATTTGAGAAACTGCACCGGGAAGGTTTTTTAATGGAACATGGAGAGGCTGCTGAAAGAGGTAAGGAATTTAATTTGCTGCCTTAACATGTGATCTCCACACTAGTTTATGTGACCGGACTGGTAATACAGAGGTTTGGACTGTGACTACAGATTAAATGCTGTAAATCCATTGCCTACGTGCAGAGAATGGCAATCGAAATCCCACCTGGGGTAGTCTGAAAATATGAAGTTTGCGCTGGATGTCTGGAAATGTAATTCAAGGAAACGACTCAGGAGTTGTCAGTGCTGTATAAAACATAACCAAATTATTACTGACCTTGGTCCTTCCCACAAACAACCGAAACATGGATCTCTCTCCTCCTCCCAAAGGGTGGTGGATGCTTTCAGAACCCAGACTAGGTCGATCAAGAATATAGAAACAAAACTGGTATATGGACTGAACATAGGACATAGCACATAGATCATTGAACAGTAGAGCACAAGAACAGGCCCTTCGGCCCACAATGTCTGTTCTGAACACGATGCCAAGACCAACATTTATATACCTGAACATAATTCATATCCCTCCATTCCCTGCATATACATGTGGCTATCCAACAATTGTTTAAATGCCACTGAGGTTTCTGCACCAGCCACCACTTCTGGCAGTGCTGAGATGCTGCCTGACCTGCTGAGTTACTCCTGCATTTTGTGTCTTTCTTTGGTAAAAGCTAGCATCTGCAGCTCCTTAATACAACACCTCATCAACTGTCTGCGTCGAGTATGCATGTTCTCCCTGTGACCACGTGGGTTTCTCCCGGGTGCTCCAGTTTCCTCCCACGTTCCAAAGACGTGCGAGCTTGTAGGTCAAGTTGCCTCTGTTAAAGTGCCGCCTAATGAGTGGATAAGGATTGTGTCAATATACAACCGGGGCAATGTGTATTGACTTTATAACATAGAACTAGTGTGAATGGGTAGTCGATGGGACGTGGTGGGACGAAGAGCCTGTCTCAAATCTAAACTAATATCTCAAAACTAAAATAATAAAACGTAACACTAAGAAGTTTAATATTATCTTAGCAGCCTAATGACCTTGTCCCACGATGCGAGTTCATTCCAAGAGCTCTCCTGAGTTAAAAAAAAAATCAAACTCGTGGTAATCACGGAGAATGAACGTAGCGGGTACGTCGGAGCTCGGGGACGTCTCTTAGCGGCTTGTAACACTAACGGCAGGTACTCGGGAAGACTCGCTAACGGCAGGTAAGCACGGGAAGACTCGTGAAGATTGTTCAACATGTTGGAAAATGTCCACGAGAGCCCCGAGTACCGACGAGCGGCCATTACCGTAAATCTCAGAGTTCGAATCAGGGCAAACTCGGGAGAACTCTTTGAATGAACTCGTACAGTGGGACAGGGGTTTTATTTGTTGTCATTTGTAATCCCTATTTGTTACCAGCTGTTATCAACTGAACCATCCTACCAACAACTAGAGAGTGGTCCTGAGCTACTATCTACTTCATTGAAGACCCTCGGACTATCTTTAATCAAACTTTAGTGACACAAAATGGGAAAGACCCACGGAATCCACGTTGACCATCAATCATCCATCCACATTAGTTCTATGTTATCCCATTTTTCACAAGGGGCAATTTACAGAGGCCAATTAGTCTACCAGCCCTCACATCTTTGGGAAGTGGGCAAAAACCAGAGCACTCGAGGAAAGCAGAGGAAACCCACGTGGCCACAGGGAGAATATGCAAACTCCACACGGACAGCATCCGAGGTCGGGATCAAACCCATGTCTCTGGTGCAGTGGGGCATCAACTCTAGTAATGCCCTACTCCACCTTCTCTGCTACCTAGACTACTTTGTTTCTCCCTTTCTCATACAATGTAGAACAGTACAGCACAAGAACAGGCCCTTCTGCCCACAATGTTTTTTCTGACCATGGTGCCTGCTTTGACTAATCCCTTCTGCCTGCACATCGTCCATATCCCTCCATCCCCTGCATATTCATGTCCATCTGTCAACCTCTTAAACTCCACTATCATATCTGCTTCCAACAGCCTCCACTCCCTGCATATTCACGGGCCTATCTAAAAGCCCCTTAAATGGCACCATCATAACTGCTTCCATTAATATCCCCACCCTCTGCACTAATGTTGGGTCAGTTCAGTTTCAGTGTAGTTTATTGTCACATGTACCGAGGTCCAGTGAAATGTTTTTGTTGTATGCTAACCAACAGGTGGAAAGACAATCCATGGTTACAATCGAGCCATTCACAGTGTAGAGATACATGATAAGGGAATAACGTTTAGTGCAAGGTACAGCCAGTAAAGTCCGCTCAAAGATAGTCCGAGGTCCACCGATGAGACAGATAGCAGTTTAGGTCTGCTCTCTAATTATGGTAGTTGCCTGATAACAGCTAATAAGAAACTATCCTTGAATCTGGGAGTGTGCATTTTCACACTTTTATACCTATTGCCCGATGGGAGAGGGGAGAAGAGGGGGTGGCCGGGGTGTGACTTGTCCTTGATCATGTTGCTGGCCCTGCCAAAGTCC
This sequence comes from Okamejei kenojei, assembly GCA_035221665.1. Taxonomy (NCBI): domain Eukaryota; kingdom Metazoa; phylum Chordata; class Chondrichthyes; order Rajiformes; family Rajidae; genus Okamejei; species Okamejei kenojei. The sequence goes on from CM069136.1 coordinate 4,965,893, forward strand.
TGGATCAGAATTGTTATTTTTGTTTCTCTTCCACAGATGCTGCCTGACCTGTTGGGAGTTTCCAGCGTTTCCCAGTTTTATGTCATCACACCATTGGTTTGCTAATGCCAGCTGACATTTTCCCATTAGCGCTGACAAGGTCCATTTAAATGTGGGCTGCTGTGTTCAAGTCATTGACTGAATGACAGCAGACGCCACATTTGGTATCATTATTGTCACTGCAACACCAAACACAATCCATGAGGGAATGTTATTGACAACATTGCTCGCTTGGCAGAACAAGAGGATTCCAAACCTAAACCCCCTTCACCCTCATCTGCCACAGAAGACTACTCAAGGTTTCAAAGTTTATTTATTGTCACATGTACCAATTAAGGTACAGTGAAATTCCGCTTGCCACACAGTCATACCAATAAAGAGCACCAAGACAACCAAATATTTTTTTAACATGAACATCCACCACATTCCTCACTATGATAGAAGGCAAAAAAACAGTTCAATCTTCTTCCCTTCTTTGTTCTCCAGCGGTCAGGGCACTAGAACCTTCCATTGCCAGGGGCGATCTTGGCTCCCGCAACCGGCAGTCGATCGTTCCACGTCGGGGCAATCAAGTTCCCGCATCAGAGGGATCTAAGCTCCCCGCGCCAGGCAATCGGACTCCCGAGTCGGGGCTGGCAGCTTGGTGCTTACCTACTACAGTCTCTACCTGAGACTGCGAGCTCCTCGATGTTGAAATCCCTCGGTTGGAGAGATGATCCCAGGCAAGGGATCGCAGGCTCCAATGGTAGGTCCATGGCCCGACGGTGGGGCTCAAAGCGAGTTTCGAGCAAGGTCTCCAGCTCCATGATGTTAGGCCGCAGAGCGACTGGAGATACCATCACAGCATCAGTCAAAGCACACTTGATTGCTTCCCGAAATGGTGTAACTTTGTTTTAGAGATGCAGCGTGGAAACAGGCCCTTCCGCACCGAACCCCAATCCCCACACACTAATGCTACACGCACTAGGGACAATTTACATTTATATAAAGCCAATTACAAGATACAAGATACAAGATACATTTATTTGTCACATGTGCCAGTTGGTACAGTGAAATGCAATCACCATACAGCCATACAACAAAAATGAAGAACACACACGATAGAGTTCAACATAAAACATCCCCACACAGCAGAATCAAGCGTTTCCCACTGTGTGGGAAGGCACCAAAGTCAGTCATCTTCCTCCAATGATACCCCACTGTTCACCCGTGGTCGCGGCCTCCCGGAGCCCTCAGCAGTCGCCGCTGCAGTCGGCCCGATGTTCAGGCCCGCTCGCCGTGGCGATGCAAGTCCGTCGTCGGGGCTGGGGGACCTCCCCAATGGCTTGGGCATCCGAGTCGGCCACCTCCTAACGGAGTCCGTGGCTCCCAAAGCCCTGGGCAGAGATGCAATGCTGGCGGCCCTCGACAAAGGGCCCCAGGACTCTGCAATGTCGGTCAGCGCCGCTCGCATTGGAAGCTCTCCCAAACCGCAGCTCCACGATGCTGGAGCAGCGGCCCAACGTCCGGAGCTCCAAACGGCGATCCAGGAAGGCATTGCCCGCTCCGTGATGAACCTAGCGCCGCGCTGCCGCTGCTGCAGCTCCGGTCCGTGTCCCCGGCAGGAAAGGCCGCTCCGATCCAGGTGGTAGGCCACGAGGACGCGACACGGAGAATTAGTCGCATCCCCGCCAGGAAGCGTCTGGGAAACAGTTTCCCCCTTGACCCTGCCCCCCTCCCCCACGTGAAAAAGTCAAAGATTCCCCAAAAACAGACCCTAAACTGACCAAAAATGTTATAAAGATTGAAAAACAAATAGGCTTGTATGTAGAGGCTGCCGTCAACGCAGCGCCCCTAGTGACCTTACAATGAACCTACAAACCTGTACGTCTTTGGAGTGTGAGAGGAAACTGAAGATCGCGGAGAAAGCGCACGCAGGTCACGGGGAGAACGTACAAACCCGTACAGACAGTACTCATAGTCGGGATCGAGCCCTGGTCTCCCTGTAATACGGCAAGGAAACAAGCCCTTCGTTCCACTATGTACATTCTACCCATCTATGCGAGTGCCGTTAAACAAATTAAACTTACCAATTAGTGAAAGGCCCAGATTAAGTGGATGTGGAGAGGATGTTTCCAATAGTGGGAGAGTCTCGGACCAGAGGTCATAGCCTCAGAATTAAAGGATGTTCCTTTAGGAAGGAGGTGAGGAGGAATTTATTTAGTCAGATGTTGGTGAATGTGTGAAATTCATTGCATCAGAAGGCTATGGAGATTTGAGAAGGCAGGAGAAGGGGGTTAAGAGGGAGAGATAGATCTGCCTTGATTACCTGGCAGAGTAGATATGATGGGCTGAATGGCCTCATTCTACTATCACTTATGAACCCATGTTAAGTCCACAGCCTTCTGTCCCTTGGCTCATTAAGTAGTTGCCTAGATTTCTTCTTAAATGTTATGAGAGTATCTGCCCCCACCATCTCATAAGGTCGTAAGGAATAGTAGTAGAATTAGGCCATTCAGCCCATCAAGTCTACTCAATCATTCAATCATGGCTGGTCTATCACTCCCTCCTAACCACATTCTCCTGCCTTCTCTCCATAACCTCCGACACCCATACTAATCAAGAATCTATCTACTGTACCTCTTCCTTAAAAATATCCACTGACTTAGCCTCCACAGCCTTCTGTGGCAAAGAATTCCGCAGATTCACCACCCTCTGACTAAAGAATTTTCTCCTCACCTCCTTCCTCAGGCAACACCTATCAATTCTGGGTGAAATAAAAATTCCCCTCTGCTTTCCTCGAACCCTCCTACCTCTTTCCTTAAACGTTTGTCCTCTTGAGATTGACACCCGCACCAATCTGGCTATTGACTCTATTTACCCTTGTATAGTTTTAAATCAGGTCACCCCTACGTCTGCTCCACTCCAGTTTGTCCAGTCACTCCTCAAAGGGGGGGCTTAAATGGAGTCTGAATAAGGGTGCCGACCTGAAACATCACCTACCCACTTTCTCCACAGATGCTGCCTGACCCGCTGAGTTACCCCAACATTCTGTGTCTATCTTTGGTATAAATCAGCATCTGCAGTTCCTTTTTATTACATCTCACTAAAGGGAGTCCTTGGTTCAGAAAGGATCCCATGGGACGCGATTCAGGTTGATGAAAATTACACTTTTCCTCAATTTAGTCCTAAATACTTGACTTTTTCCAGAGATTATGCTAAGCAAGAGATCCCAATATTTTAATTATCCTAATTTACTCAAAACAAAATGAGGTAAGATTAAAGTTATTGTTTGATTGATTTATAGATTACAGCACGGAAACAGGCCCTCTCAGCCCTTCCAGTCCGTGCCGACCATTTGTTTTCCCCTAGTCCCATCTACCTGCACTCAGACCATACCCCTCCATTCCCTTCATGTCCATATACCTATCCACTTTACTTTGAAATGTTAAAAAACGATCCTGCCTCCACCACTTCTGCTGGAAGCTCATTCCACACAGCCACCACCCTCTGAGTAAAGAAGTTCCCCCTCACGTTACCCCAAAAACTTCTGTCCCTTAATTCTCATGTCATGCCCTCTTGTTTGAATCTTCCCTACCCTCAATGGGGAAAAACGTATCCACGTCAACTCTGTCTATCCCTTTCATCATTTTTAAAGACCTCAATCAAGTCCCCCCCTTAACCTTCTGCGCTCCAAAGAATAAAGACCTAACTTATTCAACCTTTCTCTGTAAGATAGTTGCTGGAACCCTGGCAACATTCTAGTAAATCTCCTCTGTACTCTCTCTATTTTGTTGACATCCTTCCTATAACTAGGCGACCAAAATTGTACACCATACTCCAGAATTGGTCTTACCAATGCCTTGTACAATTTTAACATTACTTCCCTACTCCTATATTAAATGTTCTGATTTATAAAGGCCAGCACACCAAAGGCTTTCTTTACCACCCTATCTACATGCGATTCCACCTTCAGGGAACTATGCACAGGTATTCCTAGATCCCTCTGTTCTACAGCATTCCTCAATTCCCTACCATTTTACCATGTACGTCCTATTTTGATTTGTCCTGCCAAGATGTAGCACTTCACACTTAACAGCATTAAACTCCATCTGCCATCTTTCAGCCCACTTTTCTAAATGGCCCAAATCTCTCTGCAGATTTTTTAAAATCTACTTCATTATCCACAACACCACCTATCTTTAGTATCATCTGCATACTTACTTATCCAATTTTCCACCCCATCATCCAGATCATTGATGTACATGACAAAACAACAGTGGACCCAACACAGATCCCTGAGGCACCCCACTGGTCACCGGCTTCCAAACCTGACAAACAGCCATCCACCATTACTCTCTGATATCTCCCATTCAGCCACTGTTGAATCCATCTTGCTACTCCGCCATTAACACCCAAAGATTGAACCTTCTTAACCAACCTTCCATGGGGAACCTTGTCAAAGGCCTTACTGAAATCCATATAGACAACATCCACTACTTTACCCTCATCAATTTCCCTAGTTACCGCTTCCAAAAATTCAAGAAGGTTTGTCAAACATGACCTTCCAGGCACAAATCCATGTTGACTGTTCCTGATCAGACCCTGTTTATCCAGATGCTTATATATATTATCTCTAAGTATCCTTTCCATTAATTTGCCCACCACTGACGTCAAACTAATAGGTCTATAATTGCTAGGTTTATTCTTTGAACCCTTTTTAAACAATGGAACAACATGCGCAGTACGCCAATCCTCCGGCACTATTCCCGTTTCTAATGACATTTGAAATATTTCTGTCATAGCTCCTGCTATTTCTACACTAACTTCCCTCAATGTCCTAGGGAATGTCCTGTCAGGACCTGGATAGAGCTGCCTGTCGAGTCCAAGCAGAACAGCGATCACCTGTTCACACTAGTTCTATGTTATCCCACTTTCACATCCACTCTCTGCACACTGGGGGCAAATTATAGGGTCCAATTAACCCGCACGCCTTTGAGATGTGGCAGGAAACTGAAGCACCTGGAGGAAAACTGTGCAGTCACAGAATGTGAAATCTCTACGCAGACAGAACCCGAGGTCAGAATCGAACCTGGGTCTCTGGCGCTGCGAGGCAGCAACACTACCAACTGTGCCACTGGGCTGTCAGCTGCACTGCTGGGGCCCTTCTTCATACCCATAGTGTTCAGAGGCAGCGTCATCCATAGGATTCCAGCCCCACCTTCATGTTATTGGTGTGCCTGTGACCAAGGACTTATTTGAGACAACAAGACACAGTAGGGTCTGAGGACACGGTGGCGCAGTGGCAGAGTTGCTGCCTTACAGCGCCAGAGACACGGGTTCGATCCTGACTACGGGTGCCGTCTGTATGGAGTTTGTACATTCTCCCCGAGACCTGCGTGGGCTTTTCCGGGATCTCCGGTTTCCACACTCCAACGACGAACTGGTTTGTAGGTTAATTGGTTTGTTATAACTGTGAAGTGTCCCTAGTGTGTACGTAGGATAGTGTTAGTGTACGGGTGATCGCTGCCTGGTGCGGCCTCGGTGGGCCGAAGAGCCTGTTTCTCTAAACTAAACTAAACTAAGACACAAGTGCATTAGGTTTTACCTACACCATAAATCCTTATCGGCCTAATGATATGTTTGTCCCTAAATGGTTTCCATGGAGATATCAACATATTTGTCTCAGATGATGGCTCTGTTAATACAAGTAAACAATGATTTATATTTGGAATGATTAAACAGCCATGTACCAGCAGGACGAGAGTGCATTCAAGTGAATGTGCGGTAAGAATTATCAGGTGCAAGTAAGATATATATCCACTAAACCAACACTGTTCTTGTTTAGATATATTTCTCACATACAAGCATTGATGTGTATTCAGCAATACAGATGGCTTTGGTCTAATCCTGATTTGAATCCAGTGTAGTCACTGTGGTTACCCATGTTAACATCAATAATTCATGTGCCCAGCATGATCGATGCCTAATGTTCTTTGCACTGAAGGATATTATTCTTTGCTGATTAACAAGAGCATCATCAGCATTCAACAAAAAGAGACGTGAACTTTGGACTTCTGCAGCAGATTATGGAAGAAATAACACAATTCTAGTTCTTGCCGGGTTCGACGACATTTACTTTTGATTGCTTTGCATTCTGATGGCTGTGGACAGATGTCTGCGGAGGCCAGGTCATTGGGTACTATTAAGATGCAGATAGACTGGTTCTTGGTCAGTGTGGGTGGCAGGGGTCATGGGGGCGAAGGCAGGAGAATGGGGTTGAGAGGGAATGATAGATCAGCCATGATTGAATGGCAGAGTAGACTCGATGGGCTGAATGGCCTAATTCTGCTTCTAAGACCTGTGCACATGATCTGATGGGTGAGTGTAGGAATATTTACAGCGGCAAAATGGACGCCACTACATCTGTTGGGAATGTTCCGAAAGGGTGGTACATTTGTGCCTTCAGTAAGGTTTGGCAGGCAATGGACCTCACTGCAGAACTTCTTGCTAACACCTTAAATGTATACAAGCCTGGTAAACACGAGCACCACCCACCCCCCCCCCCCCACCCGCCAGCCCCACTTTCACCCGCACCACAGCCAATGCTGTCATCACATCCAAGCGCATCCACTACACTTCCACATCCAGCCTCTCGTCCAGCTCCCTCCATCGCCACTCCTTCCCCTTCCACCTCGCCATCTCCACGTTCAATCCTCACTGTTGTCACCGATCAACTGGACTCTGACAACGTCCATTCATTTTCCTGACACACTTTATTTATCTGTGCACCAGGAGATCAGGACAGTCCCAGTTACTGCACTACACTGGCATTCCAATCAGAATGGTCAACTTTACATACAGATTTTGACCCTTGAAATTGTGCGCACTTTCTAATTTCTTATCATCCATAACAATACATTCACAAAACATTAACACACAAAATGCAATAACACTAATACAAGTAAGCCTACATGCTATTAATCCTTTATTGAATTTTCAATATCAAGAACCTTGTAGTGTGCGTCAATAAATACCCATCCCAAACATTGGGGTACCTCAATGAATTCCTATCAGGAACATTGATGTACGTCAATGAATGCCTAAAGGTTGTTATGCTGCACAGTCATCCGAACCTTTGTCGTACTGCAGTTTCGACATTGTGTTGTACAGCCACCTTAACCTTTGTCATACTGCAGCTTCCGCACCACCACCCTCGGTCTCCACCGCCTCCATCTCCACAAAAGGACGCAACGTACTGGAGTACCCCGCAGATCAGGCAGCCTCTCTGGGGAACGTGGACAGGAGGACAACCTATGGATAGGATAGACAACCAGAGAGCAGTGCTGAACTACTATCTACCTCTTTGGTGACCCTCAGACTATCCTTGATCGGACTTTGCTGGCTTTACCTTGCACTAAACGTTATTCCCTTATCATGTACCTACAGACTGTAAATGGCTCAATTGCAATCATGTGTTGTCTTTCTGCCGACTGGATAGCACGCAACAAAAGCTTTTCACTGGACCTTGGTACATGTGACAATAAACTAATCTGAGAGCTGAGAGGTGGCGTTTTGGGTCGAGACCCTTCTTCAGACTTGCCGAGTTACTCCAGCACTTTATGTCCTTTTGTGTATTAACCAGCATCTGCACTTCCTTGCTTCGACCTTCATCTTCACCATCCATCTACACCCTCCATCCACCCCCCTGATCTCCAATTACCTCCACCCATCCATCTCCACCTCCTCCAGCTAACAGAGTTGTGGGAGTAGCATTTCCATTGCAAACATTAGTTTGTCACATTTTTATTTCCAACGGGGACCCTCAGTTTGAAGAATTACCTTAGCGGAAGCCTTCAGTGAGAGCATTTACAACCAGTCACTCACTATTTGTTAGAAAGTATTGGTTGAAGCAAAACTTAAAGAAAATAGTAAGATTAAATGAAAACTTACCAGTTTGAAGTTTGATCTTTATTTTATGAGGAGTTACGATGAGCGATCAAGTGAAGAACCCCACCAGTCGGCATGCGCGTCATACTTCAAAGCAGCGGTGTGAAATCACAGAAGAACAACAATTGAAGTATTATAGTAATATTATAACTCTAGAACTACCATATGAGCTTCGTGATATGAGGGTTGGGAGCGGAGGGCACGTAATCGCTCATTGTAACTTCTCATAAAATAAAGATCAAACTTCAAATTGGTAAGTTTTCGTTTGATCTTACTATTTTACTTCGGAGTCACATGAGTGGTTCCGTGAAGACTTTAAAGGTCTGTGATTTCATGCTGATCCAAATCCAGGCGTATCACACTGCAAGCAGTTGACTCAGGAGGAGTGAATTAGTAACAACATTGATTCATGATACTGATTAACATGTTAATGCTTTAATTCACAAATAACAAAATATATACAATAGCAACTCCGCTCTCCCAGGGAGAAGCTATGATGCAACATTTAACACAGTGGGCGAACACCCCGGATTCAACAAGCGGCTTGTTGTAGAACCTTTGAAAAGTCAATTTATTTGACCATCCTGCGGCCGCGAGGATGTGGTCTAGAGGGACGTCCATTGCCCTCGCCGCGGACGTTGATGCCGCCCTGGTGGAGTGAGATTTAAAGTATTGAGTATTAACTCCTGCACACCCCAGGACTTGCTTCAGCCATCGTGAGATGGTCTGAGATGACACTTGCAAATGTGGCTTTTTGTGGCTTACAAATAGTGCTAACTCGGAGCCTCTGAGGCGCTTCGTGATGTCAATATAACGCTTCAAATGCACCACTACACACAGCCGGGAATCTGCGGGATAAGCTGACAATACAAGCCTGTATCCAGACACCCCTGGTCTGCTCTGTTTGGGTAAGTCATAGATGTGAAAGGTAATGTCATTCTGTGATGACACCATCCTGTCCAGACGCAGTTTGTGGAGAGTCCTTTGCGCTGATGTAAGAGCCATGAGCATTACCAACTTGAGGGTGATCCTTGGTAAGGACAATGATGTGGCTGTTCCCCATTGCGGAGCACCGTGAGTACCATGCTCATATCCCAGATTTCAGAGTACGTAGGCCTAGGAGGATTAGAATTATACATACCCTTCATGAATCTTGATATTAACGGGTGTGACCCTAGTGGCTGGTGTCCTGACCCCTGGCACAGGTACGATGACAGGGCACTCCTGGCACTGTTGATGGCACTGTAACTCAACCCTTCATTGCTGTGTAAGTGGGATAGGAACTCTAGCACATCTGGGATGGAGGCTGTGTGGTAAGTAATGTTTGCATGTAAGCAAAATTCCTCCCATTTCCTGATATGGGAGATGTACTGCCTTTTTGTGCTATCCCTCCAGGATGACGTGATGATATCCACAGTCTGATTGGAGAGTCCCAAACCCAGGTACGGCCTTCTAAAAAATCTGCAAATCAACAAATTGACATGATCATTCAATGGGTGTGGATCCCGTGTCACAGGGTGCACCAATTTTTGTTCCCGTTTTGGAACCACCATAATTGAGTACGTGATTATGCCCGAAATGAGCGGGCATAATCATGGCTGCGTAGGCCAGTCGGGTACCAGCAAAACCCCTGTAGCAGAGTCCTGCTTAATCCTAGTCAGGCACCGACTGATGAGGCTGAAGGGGGGAAAAGATATATACAAACATTCCGCCCCAGTACACCGCTACTGTCCCTGGGTCTGGTTCCCGTGAAACATACTTTGGTACCTGGTGATTAAGTCTGGATGCAAACAAATCGATATCTGGCATCCCATACTGAAGGACAATTTCATCAAATACACCCTGATTCAACATCCACTCGGTGTTGTCGTTTATGTGACCTGGTGTCTGCCACCATATTGAGTCTGCCTGGCAAGTAGACAGCTGAAATCCAAATATTATTTTTAATGCACCAGTGCCAAATAAGGTTAGCCAATCCGTCTCAAGATTTCGACTTGATTCCACCTATGTGATTGACATACGCCACTGCCGTGGTGTTGTCAATCTGAAGCTGAACATGTACGTGATGCTTAGTGATACAATAAGCTTTGAGCCCATAAAATGCTCCTAATAATTAATTCCATGTGATTGGAGAACCAGTGCCTCATGCATATCCCATCTGCCTCCACAACTAGACCTGGTATCAGTAGCACCCCAAGCTAGGGCACTGACATCAGTCTGTAAAATAAGTGAAGGTGCTTCAGTCAAAATTGTGCCATAACAATTTAATATGTTTCTAATCCACCACTGTACCTCTGCAATGGCTTCAGACGGTAAGTGCATGGGCCGATTGTAAATATTCTCAGTGCCTGTACCTTTGCCCACTGTAAATGTTGGTAGTGCAAAGGTCCATATTGGGCTGCTGGAAAGGCAGCTACCAATTTACCAATTAAGCTGGCTACCTGTTTAATTGAGGGTGATTGCCCCCTCAAGAGCTTGATGCAGCCTTCAATTAAATCTACTCTCTTGCCCTGGGGCAGAGTCACAGACATGTGATTGGAATCAACTGTGAATCCCAAATAGTCAATTAGGTTAACTGGCAACAATTTTGATTTAACTGGGTGGACAATGAATCCTAGCCTCTGCACCATGAGTTGAACAGCTGAAGCTGATAACTCGGCTGCGTCAAAGGTGTTTCCAATGAATAAAATTTCATCCAAATTGGCCATGACAATATGGCCTTGTGATTGTAATAACCCAAGTACTGGTTTTAGCAGCTTTGTAAATAGGCGAGGGGCTGAGGTCAATCCATTAGGTAGAGCTTGAAATTGCCACAATTGTCCCATCCAGCTAAATTTCAAATATCTGCAATAGTCTTTACGAACAGGCACTGAATAATACTTATCCTGGAGATCTATACATGCCATATAACACCCCCTGGAAAGCAATTGCTTGGCAGTAGCAAATTTTTCCATTTTAAAATGTTGATACTGCACAAACGGATTAAGTCCTGTTAGGTCCAAAATAATCCGACACCCACCATCCTTCTTTGGTTTAGGAAACACATTAGACATGAATTGATGAGTTTGATAGATTATTTTCTCAATTACCCTCTTGAGGCATAATTTTGCTATTTCAGCTTGGATCATCAAATTCTCTGTTTGTGAGAAGATGAGTGCCCGTTTTGGCTTTTGCTGGGTGGGCGGACATAGGTTGGGAATAAATTCAATTTTAAACCCTTGAATACTCTGCAGTATAAACACATTCGATGTTATTTTATACAAATTCTCCCAGAAACATGTGTAACCTCCCCGAACTGATAGGTAATTCCATCTCAATATGTTTTGAGAAGAGCCAGACCCACCTACCTCCATGGTTTCCGGCAGTGCTCTTTGCCTGTTTCTGGGTGGTAAAGGCATTGTCCCCTGTGCTCCTGCTGGGGAGGATGCCAGCTGCGCACATTAAACGGTCGGCTTGGTCCTTGCCCAGCCCCGGTTTCGGAAAACCGCATGTAGCACGGATACTGCCGTCGAAGGATTCTGCTGGTCACTGGTGCCTTGATGAGCCCAACGGTTTTGGCCTCATCGTCCAGCTCCTTCACTCTTTTAACCAGGTCTTCCCCAAATAAGAGGTTCGGTGGCTGGACATTGCCAGGCTTGCATAGGGCAGCAAACCTGGGATTAATGGTGGGGCGGATGACGCTCTTTCTGAGGCAGTTAATCTCAAAGTGCACATTGCACATGAGAGCCAGGGCATCCTGCTGAACTTCAGTCAGGGGCCCACCATGCACCGACCTACCAAAAGCCGTTGTTCCAGATGCCAGCAGCTTCAGCACCCACTGCAGTTTAATCTGCTGCGCGCGGATGCCTAACCCCATGTGGCCCCAAATGGCATGTTTGTGACGGCACCTTCAGCAGGATACAGTTCTCTGGGGTAACATTTTTTTTGGCCATAGTGTCCATGGCCAGCTCCTGGAGCTGGTGCGAGGCCAGGTAATTTATGCTGGCAGCCAGCTCCTCTCCAAGCGGCTCGCCAGAGTCTGTAGGGACGGCAAACCTGGCCGCCAGGAATGGGACCTCTGGCACTTGCACCTAGTCCCGTGGGGCAGCCTCCATCTCTGAGTCCTCTGAATCGGCGTCAGATTCAATCTGACCCAGTATACTTTCCTCGTCCTGGAGGGAGATACTTGGCAGCCCGGTAGGTGCTGCTGGCGCAGGCTCTTGGAGAGGCCGACGCTCTTGATGGAGCATCCTCTCCAACAGGAGCTCCATCCTGGATACCCGTTCCGTGGTATCCATCCTTAAGGGCGAACCCCCTCGACCGGACTTGTCCGAGTCTATAGGTCGGACAGACTTTCGGACGGCCTTACGCCCCTCTGGCATAGGCACAGTGTCCTCAGACACCAAGTCTGTATTCGCTGGGTTGACAACGGGCGACTCCGTGGCTGAGCTAGGCGGCCGCCTGTTACCCGCACTCCCGCGGGCTTGAGATGTTTTTGGCACGGCTCGCCTTGCTGCTCCTGATTTCTTCATGTTTGGATATCCTCCTGCAACAAGAATTACCAAACGCAGAGACCTCCAACATGTTTAACACCTACCTGAGGCTTTTAAAACTTGCCGCTGGAGAAGCGCTGCTCCTCCCAGCCGGTCGCTGCGCCATGCGTCAGACGTAATGACGCGCATCCCAACTAGTGGGGTTCTTCACGGAATCACTCATGTGACTCCAAGTAAAATATATGTTTTGTTGATCATTTATCACTGAACATCATTTTTTTTTCCAAATATGTCGGCACACTGGCGCAGAGGTAGAGTTGCTGCCTTAAACCCCTGTCTCACGGTGCAAGTCCCTCCACGAGTGATCCCGAGTTTAAAACAAATCAAACTCGTGGTAATCGCGTAGAATTAACGTAGGGGAACGTCGGAACTCGTAACGAATAATGTCCTACACAAGAAAGGGCAGATGCTGGTTGACAAAAAGTGAACACACAGTGCTGGAGTAACACAAAGACGCAGCAGAATTTTGGAAACGTCATCCCGTCACCCATTCCTTCTCTCCAGAGATGCTGCATGTCCCGCTGAGTTAAAGAGTGCCCACGGTAGACTCACGAGTTACTACGGTAAACTCACGGGCTACTACATTCTTACAGCGAGTTTAAAAGTTTAACATTTTTACTTCAAAAGTAAATTTGACTCGTGGAAATCTTTCATCATGTTGAAAGATTTTCACGAGTTAACAAGTTTCCCAAGTACCTGCCGTTAGTGTTGCGAGTTCCGACGTTCCCGCTACGTTAATTCTACGTGATCACCACGAGTTTGATTTGTTTTAAACTCTGGATCACTCGTGGGCGGACTCACACTGTGAGACAGGGCCATTACAGGGCCAGAGACCTGGGTTTGATCCTGACCATGGGTGCTGCCTGTACGGAGTTTGTACGTTCTCCCCGTGGCCTGCATGAGATTTCAACGAGATCTCCAGATTTCTCCCACACTCCAAAGACTTACAGGTTTGTAGGTAAATTGGCTTGGTATAATTGTAAATTGTCCCTACTGTTAACTAGATAGTGTTAACATGCGGGGATCGCTAGCTGGTGCAGACTCGGTGGGCCAACGGGTCTGTTTCAGTGCTGCATCTCTAAACTAAACTATGTCACAGGAAAAAAAAACACTTAACACTTTCAGCTGCTCTACATCGGTGAGACCAAGCGTAGGCTTGGCGATCGCTTCGCCGAACACCTCCGCTCGGTTCGCAATAACCAACCTGATCTCCAGGTGGCTCAGCACCTCAACTCACCCTCCCATTCCGAATCCGACCTTTCTGTCCTGGGCCTCCTGCATGGCCAGAGTGAGGACCACCGTAAATTGGAGGAGCAACACCTCGTATTTCGCCTAAGCAGTGTGCACCCCAGCGGTATGAACATTGACTTCGCTAATTTCAAGTAGTCAGTACTTTCTCCTTCCCTTCTCAGCTCTTCCTCAGCCCTCGGGCTCCACCTCTTCCTTTCTTCTTCCCCCCACCCCACCCCCCCCACCCTCATATCAGTCTGAAGAAGGGTTTCGACCTGAAACGTTGCCTATTACAGACAGCACCGGTAGTCAGGATCGAACCCGCGTCTCTAGCGCTGTTATGCAGTAAATCTACAGCTGTGCAACTGTCCTACGTCGAGTAGACTGAGGAGAACACAAAGGACTGGGGTAACTCAGCGGATGCAGCCCAGAAACAGGCCCTTCAGCCCATCGAGTCCGCGCCAACCAGCGATCACCCCGTATACTGGCACAATCCTACACTCTAGGGACAATTTACAATTTTTCCAAAGCCAATTAACCGACAAACCTGTACGTCTTTGGAGTGTGGGAGAAAACCGGAGCGCCCGGAGAAAATGCACGTGGTCACAGGGAGAATGTACAAAACACGCACAGACAGCATTGGTTAGGATCGAACCCTGGTCTCTGGGTGCTGCGCCATTGTGCTGCACCACATCTTCAACATTGACAGAGTGTTGGAGTAACTCAGCGGGTCAGGCAGCATCTCTGGAGCACATGGATAGGCAACATTTTAGGTCGGGACACTTCCTTCAGACTGAATCAAGAAGATAGCAGCATCAAGATTCTAGCATATAATATCACTTTTTGTTTGTTGATTATCTTTTCACGACTTTACACTTTCTGGTCTTTTTCAAGGTCTATTCTGAAGGGGAGATGCCAACAAAACCTAACAGCTGGGGATGACCATCCTTCACCTGGAGTTATGAGGTTTTTGGTTGCACCATATGAAGTAAAGGTATTAACATGATCCATAATGCAAGATGATAAACAAAAGAAAACTGGAAATCACGTTCTGTAGCTGGAATATAAGGGGCGCTAATGAACCAATTAAAAGGGGTAAGATCTTTGCGCAATTAAAAGTTCTCAGCAGTGACATCATTTTCTTACAAGAAACTCATCTAAAACATCAAACACAGATAAGACTGAAGGCAAATTGGATTGGGCAAACATACTACTCTTCATTTACTTCTAAATCTAGAGGCATGGCTATTATCATTCGTAAAGGTATACCATTTACATTAAAGAATACTATAGCAGATAAAGAGGGGAGGTACGTCATAGTCACGGGAGAAATTTATTCTACTCCACTTACTTTGATAAATATTTATGCTCCTAATTTTGACAACCCCCAATTATTTAGTAAAATTCTGGATACAATTTCAGAACTTAACTATCAAAATGTGATAATAGGGGGAGATTTGAATTGTGTTTTAGATCCATATCTGGATAAATCAATACAACAAAAAAGGATTAACATAAAATCTAAAACTAGTGAACTCATAAATACATACATGAAAAATACCAACATAACAGATGTATGGATGATCGCTAACCCAGTAGGTAGGGAATATGCATTTTATTCAACGGTACATAAAACATATTCACGTATTGATTATTTCTTAGTGGATACTAAATTAATTCCATATACATATAATTCTAAATATCATAATAGTATTATTTCTGATCATTCCCCGTTAACTTTTTCTTAAAAATTAGAAGGAATGCCTGATAAAAAATCGTTCTGGAGGTTTAACCCACAAATCTTAAATAACTCTCAAGGTTGTACATATTTAAAAGAGCAGATGAAATTCTTCTTTCAGACAAATGATACACTAGATACTTTTAAGGCATTTATTAGAGGAACTATAATTTCATATCAAGCTTTCCAAAATAAAAAGAATAACATTGAACAATTGCAGTTAGAACAATAAATTAGACAATTAGATTTAGAAAATGCCAAAGAACCAACTGTAGATAAACATAATAAGATAACAATATTAAAATATAAATTAAATAACATTTTATCTGAATAATAAGATTATTTCAAATATCAAAACAAGAAAATTTCGAATTTGGTGATAAACCACATAAACCCTTAGCACGCCAACTGAAAAAACGGGAAACAGAAAATACAATTACTAAAATTAAATCAGACAAAGGGGAATTACTAACACTACCTAAAGATATTAATAAAAGATTTGCTCAATTTTATCAAAATTTATATACATCGAAAACCTCTGCAAATAATACTCAAATTACAAATTTCTTAGACAATTGTAATCTTCCAAAATTAAATATGGTGGAACAAGAGGGATTAGGAGCTCAGATTACACTTCAGGAAATAGAAGAAACAATAAATTTGTTGAAGAATGGCCAGATGTCTTTAGTAATGAATTCTATAAAAGATTCTACGAGATAATTTCTCCATGCCTGCAAGATTTATATATACACGCTTTTAAAGAAAATAAATTACCTGAAACACTAACTGAGTCAACAATTACACTTATACCTAAAAAGGATAAAGATCTAGAAGACCCAGGCTCATATAGAGCCATAGCACTTTTAAATACAGATCAAAAAATATGAGGAAGGACCCTAGCGAGAAGATTGAGTAAATATGTTAGCAAAGTAATAAACCTGGACCAAACAGGGTTTATACCAAAGAGATACTCATTTAACAATTTGAGACGGCTGTCTAATATAATGTACTCACATAATACTGAAGAAGATTATTTCATTGGATGCAGAAAAAGCTTTTGATCAAGTAGTATGGCAATATTTATTCAAAGTATTGCAAAAATTTAACATGGGAGATAACTTTATCTCATGGGTAAAATTATTAAACGATTATCCGATGGCTAGAATACTGACTAATAATATATTATCCCCGAAATTCCAATTAGCAAGGGGCAATAGGCAGGGGTGCGTACTATCGCCCCTGCTATTTGCACTAGTGATAGAGCCTTTAGCAGAAAGTATAAGAAGTCATCCGAATATTCATGGATATAATACCAAACACTCAAATAATAAAATCTCATTATATGCAGACGACATTATTATATATTACAAATTCGCAAATTAGCATACCAAATATACTAAATCTAATAGAGGAATTTGGTTATTTTTCAGGATATAGAATAAACTGGAACAAAAGCGAAATTATGACGATAAAACCTCAAGAGCCGACACATCTGTTGAAATTCCCTTTTAGAATTGCAACAGAAAAATTTAAGTATTTGGGCATCCAAATTACTAGGAAATATAAATCACTACTTAATGCAAACTATATACCTTTATTAACTAAATTAAAGGGGTTGATTAAATTTTGGAAAAAACTGCCGATGTCCTTAATAGGCAGAATAAATGCGATAAAATTGATCTTCTTACCACAAATACTGTACCTATTTCAATCAATACCAATATATTTACCAAAAAAATTATTTAAAAAACTAGATTCTGATATTATAAACTTCATATGGGATTATAAATCACACAGAATTCAAAGAAAACACTTTGTAAATCTAAAGAATCAGGGGGACTGACACTCCCTAACTTATTGTATTACTATTTGGCAGTGAATATTAAAAATATAATCTACTGGTTGGAAAGTTCTGCCCAACAGGTAGATTGGATAAGAATGGAGAAAGAGGATTGTTCCCCTTATAATATAGGAGCGATCCTTCTTTCCCCAATGAAACTGAACAATATAATATATAAGAAAAATCCAATTATTCACAGTATAATACGAATTTGGAAACAAATAGAATTAACTTTAAAATCACGAAAACTATCGCTTCTTTCTCCAATAACTAATAATCCCTCATTCAAACCATCTATTATTGATTAAACGTTTAATCAATGGGAAAGAATAGGAATTAAAACGATGGGAGATATGTATGAAATGGGAAAACTTTTATCATTCCAACAATTACAAATAAAATATAATTTGAAAAGTAATCAATATTTCAAATATCTTCAAATTCAAGATTATTTGAAAAAATATATACAAGGATATCAAACTCTAACCTCAGATTTATTAGAGGAAGGAATGAATAGAAAGGCAGAATCAAGCAATTTAATATCTTACTTATATAATATAATTCTAAATATAGAAACACCAATGACAGAGGCAATTAGAAGGGACTGGGAACAAGAGTTATTGATAAAAATTCCGAACGATAGATGGGAAAAAAAATCTATTATATGTAAATAAATGTTCAATTAATGTAAGACATAACCTAATTCAATTTAAAATTTTACATAGATTATACTATTCGAAAACTAGACTGAATAAAATATTTTCAAATGTTTCCCCCATCTGTGATAAATGTCAAACTCAAAATGCCACTATAGCACATTCCTTTGTCTCTTGTACAAAACTGCATAAATTTTGGAATGAAATTTTTGGAATTTTTACAAAACTATTTAACACAAAATTGAACCCCAATACAGAACTGATTATCTTTGGATCAATGGAAGAGGGAAGTAAACTAACTATATTCCAAGAAGCTTTTCTTAATTACGGTTTAATAACAGCAAAAAAACTTATACTCAAATTTTTGAAAAACGCAACCACGCCAACATTCAAAATGTAGATTTCAAATATGTTGGAAACGCTACATCTTGAAGAAATGAGATTCCTCCTACTAGGCAAAGTAGACCAATTCCTAAAGACTGGTCTCCTTTTATCAACTTTTTACAAGTAGATGGTGCAACATAACATAACCTTAGAAATTAAATGGTTTAGAACCGGGTGACGGATGGGCAAAAATACGAAATAGGTAGATCTCTCCTAATATCTCTTTTCTCTACTTTCTCCTTTTTTTTCAATCTTTTTAGCTTCTCATCTCTGTCCTTTATTTCTTTTGCTATCTGTTTCTACTCGCTTGTCTATCTATTCCGACACTCTTTATTTCTTTTTTCTCTCACTGTTCTATTATTATTAAATTAAAAATACAAAGTTATACAAGAATGGAAATATGTATTTATGTATTAGGTACTCAAGTACCACACTATTGTACTTCTAACAAAAATTAAAAAAAAAAAAAAAAGATTCTAGCATCTGCTTTTCCTCGTGTCGTCAATGTTAACTTTGTTTCTCACAGCGCAGATTTTGCATGACTTGCATAAAGTCCTAGCCTTCTTAACCTCTTACTTCATAATGGAGCTGAGCATTGAGTGTTTCTACAACCATTCAATTTTTCCTAACAGCTTCCAAGAATATCTCTCGTTAAGTACGAAGACCAAATCCATACTGGTCCAGTCTAGTCTATACTAGTTTAGACCATACTAGTTTAGTCATGGTCTAGTCTAATCAGTTCATGAGTGATAGGAGCAGAATTAGGCCATTTGGCCCATCAATTCTACTACGTCATCCTGTAAGGTTACATCAACATTCTCTCATTTATACTCCATGCCCCCTTGCAATGAAGGCCACCATTCCATTAGCTTTGCTCTACCTGCATGTGTTTGATGCACTTGCAACTCTAGACCTCTTTGAACTACATTTTGGTGAGTGGATGGGAGGATGATTAAATGTTCTGGTCCAGGTAACAACAGGCTGATCTTCTAGTGACTTCCAAAATATAACTTTCCCAATTAATTTTTAAACAATGCAATTGATATTTGTTGATGGTTTCAGAGAAAGAAACGAATATTGAGATAAAACGCTCGACAATAAGCACAAACGTCAATGTAAAAAAATCTTAATACTAATTTATTAATATAGTTTTGTGGTAACTCAGGAAATTGACATAAATGCTAAAGTTTGATGACCCTAATCAATAATACAGAGAAAATTACATTTCATTAAGCTGTGAATTACAAGAAAATTACTGGACATTATTTAATAATAATTCCGACATTATTTCAGTTGTAACAGCCACAGCCATGTATAATTCCAGCTGCATTGTTTAAATATTTTGATGCCGGTTAAAGATACATAAATTTACGGAAACAGCCAGGAATTTTTTCGAGATGAAAAAAAATGATCTGGTTAGCCAATTTTTCTGATATCCCTGCATGGCATAGAGTGCATTAGTCACTGGTCACTGTGTGCATTGACCACATTGGTCACTGTTCTTAAGCAGGCCTACATGATATCTGATCTGAAATAGCAAGACCACTCCAAAGGTGTATAGGTTTGTAGGTTAATCGGCTTGGTGTCATTCTAAATTGTCCCTGGTGTGTGTAGGATAGTGTAAGTGTGCGGGGATCCCTGGTCGCCACGGCCTCGGTACGCAGAAGGGCCTGTTTCTGCGCTCTCTCTAAACCTAACTAAAACTAAACTAAAACTAACAGCTGCTCAACAAATATGAACCAAATCATTTGTTTATAGTGGTGTTAGTGTGCAAGCCATCCTGGAGCAGAAGGAAAGGAAACCATTGGCTCCTTAATGAGTAGTGCGATCTTTTGATGGCTTCTCTAATGACTGTAGAAGAAAAAGTGTCAGGGGTTATGGCGAGTAGGCAGGAGAATGTGGTTTAGTTCAGTTTAGTTTGGAGATACTGTGCGGAAACAGGCCCTTCGGCCCATCGAGTCAGCGCCAACCTGAGATCCACGCATACTTACACTATCCTATACACACTAGGGACAATTTGCATTTATAGAAAGTCAATTAACCTACAAACCTTTACGTTGTTGGAGTGTGGGAGGAAACCCCGAAGCTCTCGGAGAAAACCCACGCGGTCACGGGGAGAACATACAAACTCCATACAGACAGCACCCGTAGTCGGGTTCGAACCCGGGTCTCCGGCGCTGAAAGCGGTGTAAGGCAGCAACTCTACCGCTGCGCCATCGTGCTAGATAGAGAGGGAAGGGTCGATCAGCCATGATTGAATGGCCTAACTCTGCTCCTGTATGAGTTATATGAAAAAAGAGAGCAGCTTAGCGGGTCAGGAAGCATTGGTGGAGAACTTGGATAGGTACGTTTTGGGTTTGAACCCTCTTCAGACTTGTTTCTACCATTGAAGAAAGTTCTGTTGGTTATTCTATCCATGCTGATTGATATTAAATCCACTTACCAGCTTCTGGTCCTCAGCCCTGTAGACCAAAGCATGTGGAGTGCTCATCCATTTACCCTAGTGATGATTTCTGCCTCCATAGCTCTTTCAGGCAATGAGATCCAGACTATTCTTGTCTGAAATTATGTTTAACCAATCCATTCTGATCTACCTGAAACTTATGTCCGGTAGACAATAGGCAATAGACAATAGTCAATAGATGCAAGAGTTGGTCATTCGGCCCTTTGAGCTAGCACCGCCATTCAATGTGATCATGGCTGATCATCCCCAATCAGTACCCCATTCCTGCCTTCTCCCCATATCCCCTGACTCCGCTATCTTTAAGAGCCCTATCTAGCTCTCTCTTGAATGTATCCAGTGAACCGGCCTCCAGAGGCAGAGAATTCCACAGACTCACCACTCTCTGTGAGAAAAAGTGTTTCCTTGTCTCCATTCTAAATGGCTTACCCCTTATTATTAAACTGTGGCCCCTGGTTTTGGACTCTCCCAACATCAGGAACATGTTTCCTGCCTCTAGCATGTCCAAACCCCTAACAATCTTACATGTTTCAATAAGATCCCCTCTCATCCTTCTAAATTCCAGAGTATGCAAGACCAGCTGCTCCATTCTTTCAGCATATGACAGTCCCGCCATCCCGGGAATTAACCTCGTAAACCTTCGCTGGACTCCCTCAATAGCAAGAATGTCCTTTCTTAAATTAGGGGACCAAAACTGCACACAATACTCCAGGTGTGGTCTCACTAGGGCCATGTACAACTGCAGAAGGACCTCTTTGCAGGTAGATATGACTTATCTGATACTTTTTTAGTTTAGTTTAATTTAGAAATACACTGCGGAAACAAGCCGACCTGCCCACCGAGTCCGCGTCGAGCAGCGATCCCCGCACAGAAATACTACCCTGCACACACTGGGGACAATTTACAATTATACCAGGCCAATTAACCTACAAACCTGTACATCCTTGGAGTGTGGGAGGAAACTGAAGATCCCGGAGAAAGCTCACACAGGTCACGGGAAGAACGTACAAACTCTGTACAGACAACACCGGTAGTCAGGATTGAATCCGGGTCTCTGGCGCTGTAAGGTAGCAACTCTACTGCTGCATCATCATGCTGCCCTTAGCCCTGACAATGCCATCACATGCTTTGGCCTACAGGACTAAAGACCAGATGCTGGAAATGGATTTAATATGGAGAAATGAGAATTTAATATGGAGAAATAGAGAATATGTGAAGAAAACAAATGGTATGTTGGCATTCATAGCAAAAGGATTTGAGTACAAGAGCAGGGAGGTTCTACTGCAGTTGTACAGGGTCTTGGTGAGGCCACACCTGGAGTATTGCGTGCAGTTTTGGTCTCCTAATCTGAGGAAAGACATTCTTGCCATAGAGGGAGTACAGAGAAGGTTCACCAGACTGATTCCTGGGATGGCACGACTTCCATATGAAGAAAGACTGGATAACTTGGCTTGTACTCGCTGGAATTTAGAAGATTGAGGGGTGATCTCATAGAGACTTACAAAATTCTTAAGGGGTTGGACAGGCTAGATGCAGGAAGATTGTTCCCGATGTTGGGGAAGTCCAGAACAAGGGGTCACAGTTTAAGGATAAGGGGGAAGTCTTTTTTAGGACCGAGATGAGAAAATCGTTTTTCACACAGAGAGTGGTGAATCTGTGGAATTTCACCACAGAAGGTAGTTTTTCACCACAGAAGGTAGTTGAGGCCAGTTCATTGGCCATATTTAAGAGGGAGTTGGATGTGGCCCTTGTGGCTGAAGGGATCAGGGGGTATGGAGAGAAGGCAGGTACAGGATACTGAGTTGGATGATCAGCCATGATCATATTGAATGGCGGTGCAGGCTCGAAGGGCCGAATGGCCTGCTCCTGCACCTAATTTCTATGTTTCTATGTTTCTATGGAGAGAACAGGTTTTCCTTATAAATCCCATCTAAACTTTGTGTAACTTATTTGACCTCAATTCAATGTTGCTCTTCCCACAATTTCTCTGTTGCAAAGGGAGCAACTGAAACCTGGCCAGAGTTCCCCGATAATGAACCTTCTCTCTCCCTTGGGAAGTATCCTCGTAAACCTACCTCATAACTGAGGTACTGAGACCAGATCACACAGGCATCTGTGATCAGGTTAAGCGAACACATTCCGTTACCTTCTTGCATTGGAAAGAAGATTCCCGCATGGTTTTTGACAAGCAAAAACAAATATCCAAGAGCTGAGCACTTACCAGTGCTGCCAAAGTGGTTGACAAGTTCTCGAGGAGGTGCGGCAGCACACAACACCAGAGTTCTTGTACTGGAGTTCTCACAGGTTATAAAAAGCCTTAAGACACTAGTTTTTGCTATCCCCTGTGCAATGAAAATAAGAGGGAAAAAATAACTTCCTCTACAAAAAAGCTATTTTAAAGAAGTATTATTTAGCCTTAGAACTGTCACCCGCAACGTTGCATGTGCACATTGTTTTGGGAGCAGATGGTAGCAGGATATCAACGCAGATGTCTGCTTCAGAAAGTTTTCACACGCGCTCCATTTTGGAACGCTCTTCAAAAGAGGAACGCGCGCAGTCTATCGGAGTTAACGGAGCCATATGCAGATTTGTCGACAATACCATTCACATGTTTTATAAATAGAACAAAGTTATCAACCTGTGGCCTTTCCTGCGCAACGTGTTGGGCAGATGGCTCGAGAATGAATCAGGATCGTCTCAACTGCAAGAGCTCACAAGTTACCGTAAATCAATCCCTCATCGCCACGTGCTTGGTAGGTGAAACATCTCAAGCTGCTTTCTTAGAATTGCAGATCCCACCACTTTACCTTCAACATTCTGAATAGAGGTACTGTGACTCAATGAAAAACATTCATGATTATCAACGAAATGTAAAGTTAATATCTGTTGGCAATCTGAAGATACCATGTTGACCTCTTTCCTTGTCCCCTTGACCTCTGCTTTAAACTTACTCTGGATTCAAATGAAAGGTTTTCATTTATATATCCCATTTCACAGCATCAGATCTTCCTACAACATTTTACAATGAATTACAACAAATGTTGTTGAATATACACTATAGGAAATACAATGTCACAGTGGTGCAGCGGTAGAGTTGCTGCCTTACAGCGCCAGAGACCCGGGTCTCATCCTGACCATGGGCGCTGTTTGTACGGAGTTTGTACATTCTCCCTGTGACCCACATAGGTTTTCTCCGGGTGCTCCGGTTTCCTCCCACACTCCAAAGACGTACAGATTTGTAGGTTAATGGCTTCTGTAAAAAAAATTGTAAATTGTCCCTAGTATGTTGGATAATGCTAGTGTACGGGGAGCGCTGGTCGGTGCAGATTCTGTTGGCTGTAGGGCCTGTTTCCTTGCAGTGTCTCTGAACTAAACTAAACCAAACTAAATAACAGTCATTTTTTTACCCAACAATATATATTCATTCATTCATTCATCATCATCGTTGAAAACATTAGCGATGCAGTGGTGCTGGTTTTCCAACGGGAACGGTGACGGACACACCACACATCTCTGTCCTCCAGTTCCTGCGGACTTCCGCCGCTGGAAGTACAGGGTTTTGGTGTGTGTGCTTTAAGGGCCTGTCCCACTTAGGCAAAGTTTCAGCGGACTGCCTGCGACCTTCAAGCTCGAGGCACTCGCCTGAAAAAACGCAACTGGAACGGCGACCGTTAAAGCGGAACGCACGCACACAAACACATCGCAAAGGCGGGGGCCAGGGAAAGCGGGGAAGCGCTGTCTGAAACTCACATGGTGCAAATCCAAGGTGATACAGACACACACCGCGATGAACAGGAAGGTGAAAGACGGTAGCACAGTGTACGGCAAGTCCTTTAAAAGAGCAGGGGGGGGGGAGAAGAGGGGGAGAAGGGGGGAGAAGGGGGGAGGGAGAAGGAGTGGAGACACTTTTAAGAAGCCAGACAACTTTTAAAAAGCCAGAGATACACAGCTGTCGGTTTTCCTTGGTTTTGAAAATTCGTGCTTACTTTTTTGTTCCTAATGAGTCAATGAAAATGCCCGGTCAGCAAAGGGAATTAACTAAAACTACCTATGGCTCCCTCGACTAGCGTAGCGACCGCACTATCACTGCACCAACGATGACAAAAGTATTGATTTTCTCCATGGCCACCAATTTGTGGTCGCAGAAAATGTTTCAACATGTTGAAAAATTTGCTTGCGACCATACTGAGGTCGCGATGCTATGTACGACAGTGATCGCAACTTCTACTGAAGTGTGAATGGCCTTTGGCTCGCTAGAAGCTTATCCGCCCTTTGACAGGTCTTGTTTTTGGTCCCGCTGGGGGTCCACAGCCCCCTCCTCACCTGGCAAACCATGTGGGGAAGACAGTTTAGTCACCGACTAGCCGACCATGGAGCAGGTAGCACGGGATTACATGGTACCCGTGGCGGGGTGAACTCACCCGAACCTGACCTAAACAATATATATCTATATAACTAAAAGTCTCATCTAGACTACTTCCTGTCTGCGCTGTATGTTGATTTTAGAAAAAAAGCTACCATATATCGCTATGATTTTTAGCCATCTTACTCACAGTCCTCCTCCATCAAGGCAGCCCTGAGGATTTTTCTGATTGATGAAATATAAAAAAGTTATGAGTGTTTAAAAAAATCCTCTCGCCTGTCAATCAACACGATGAAGGTCATGCCCCTACCCGGGGGGGGGGGGGGGGGGGGGGGGGGGGAGGCAGGACTATAAAATCCTGGATGCCTGGACATGAGTCAGTCACTCAGGAAGATCATGAGGGAGAGTCCACAACTGTGATTCTAAGCTGTGAATCAACTGAACTGTGAGTTTGCAATGTACTTGCAATAAATTATTTGTTAGCCCTTAATGACAAATGCATTGAGTTGTTTGGCAATTTGGTGGCCTGCACTCTGCTTAAAATGCAATGAAATTGAATTTGGTGGCCTGCACTCTGCTTGAAATGCTGTGTAATTGAATTTGGTGCCCTGCACTCTGCTTGAAATGCTATGAAATTGAATTTGGTGGCCTGCACTCTGCTTGATATGCTATGCAATTGAATTTGATGGGCTGCACTCTGCTAAAATTGAATTTCAAGGAATAGCCATGAGTGAACTGCCAGCCCACCAGCCCTGAATAACTGAGCTGCCAGCCCACCAGCCATGAGTGACTGAGCTGCCAGCCAACCAGTCCTGAGTGATTGAACTGCCAGCCCCCAGCCTTGAGTGACTGAGCTGCCAACCCACCAGCCATGAGTGACTGAGCTGCCAGGCCACCAGCCCTGAGTGACTGAGCAGCGAACCCACCAGGCATGAGTGTCTGAGCTGCCAGCCCACCAGGCCTGAGTGACTGAGCTGCCAGCCCAAGAATCCATTCGACCCACAATGTCCATACTAGCCCTCTGGTAACCAGTCCCTTCATCCCACAACACCTATACTAGCGCTCCAGAAAGCCCCCCCCCCCCCCCCCCCTACTGGCCACCAATATTAGAATTAGTGGTGAGGTGGAATATTGCATTGGGGGACCAGCCCTCCCGTGTGAACATGGGACCCAACGGGTCCCACTTAGCCTAATATATATATATATATATATATATATATATATATATATATATATATATATATATTGACCAAGGTGAGGTGGAGCTCACAATGGCCCAGTATTGGCTGTGGAAGAGGTGATAACGAAGGGATATATGGATGCGAACAGTAGAACTGGCAGGACGACCAGGGTGGGGGAGGGACGGAGGGAAAGAGAAGGCAGGGGTTACTCGAAATTAGAGAAATTAATATTCATACTATTGGGTTGTGAGCTGCCCAAGCAATTTGAGAGGTGCTCTTACTCCAATTTGCGTATGGCCTCACTCTGAGAGTGGAGGAGGCCCTGGACAGAAAGGTCAGTGTGGAAATGGGAAGGGAAGTTAAAATGTTTGGCAACCGTGATATGCCCTAAATCTGTTTCAACTAATTTTGAACGTCTGTTGTCAGTAAGAATATACCCAGCCTATCCCAACTCTCTTTATAACAGGTAGACACAAAATGCTGGAGTAACTGGTGATCTTATAAAGCTGTACAAAATCATGAGAGGAATAAATTGGGTAGATGCACAGTCTCGATAACAGAGTAGGGAAATCGAGAACATAGGTTCAAGGTGAAGGGGAAAAGATGTAATAGGAATCCAAGGGGTAACTTTTTCACACAAAGGGTGGTGGAGTTTATGGAACAAGCTGCCAGAGGAGGTAGTTGAGGCTTGGATTATCCCATCGT
Organism: Okamejei kenojei; assembly: GCA_035221665.1. Taxonomy (NCBI): domain Eukaryota; kingdom Metazoa; phylum Chordata; class Chondrichthyes; order Rajiformes; family Rajidae; genus Okamejei; species Okamejei kenojei. The sequence goes on from CM069136.1 coordinate 4,992,951, forward strand.
TTAAGAAACAGTTAAACAGGTACATGGATAGGACAGGTTTGGAGGGATATGGACAAAGCGCAGGCAAGCGGGACTAGTGTAGTTGGGACATTGTTGGCTGGTGTAGGAAAGTTGGGCTGAAGGGCCTGCTTCCACACTGTATCACTCTATCCAAAAAAACATGTGGTTGTTAGATTAATTGGGTATGGTAAATTGTCCCAGAATTATTGTAACCCTTATCCCAATGCTTAAAGAAACATGGAAACATGCCTTTCAGTCCACCGAAGCCATGCCAACCATTGATGAGTGTTCACATTTTCTACGTCATCCCACTTTTTCATGTATTTCCTACTCATTGGTGGCAATTTACAGAGGGCAATTAACCTGCAAACCCGCACATCTTTGGGATGTAGGAGGAAACAAGAGCACCCGGAGGAAACCCACGCAGTCACAGGGTGAGCATGCAAACTCCACACAGTCGGCACCCCGAGGTCAGAATCGAACCTGGGTCTCTGACCCTGTGAGGCAGCAGCTCTACCAACTGTGCCGCTGTGGTGCCCTGAGAGAATGGCATCATTCAGGAAGGAAATTGATGGGTCATGCGGGGATATTAAGATGGGATTAGTGCAGGCAATAGTATGAATGGGAGCTTGAAGGTTGGAGCGGACTAGATGGGCTGAATGCCCTGTTTCTGTGATGCATGACTCCATGCCTTGTATGAAACTGGAAGATTTGTTGGAAACCCGGGTAAATGTGGGCGGCACTGTGGCGCAGCGGTAGAGTTGCAGCCTTACAGCGCTTGCAACACAAGAGTCCTGGGTTCAATCATGACTATGGGTGTTGTCTGTACGGAGTTTGCACATTCTCACCGTGACCACGCGGGTTTTCTCCGAGATTTTCAGTTTCCTCCCGCACCCCAAATACATGCAGGTGTGTAGGTAAATTGGCTTGGTAAATGTAAAAGAATTGTCCCTAGTGTGTGTAGGATAGTGTTAATATGCAGGAATCGCTGGCCTGAAGAGGACTCGGTGGGCTGAAGGGCCTGTTAACGCGCTGTATCTGTAAGCTAAACATACAAACATGTCAAAATGAGCACCAGAGATCGGAGTCAGGGCCAGATCACTGGTGCTGTGAGACTCTGTATCAATTTTCTCTTCAACACTCCTGTGGGCTCCTTGAGGCTTTTTTTGCTACTTTAAACATACTGCAATAATCAGTACTTGTTGTTGGTGTCAGCAATATATTTCCCTTGTCAAGGGTTGGTTGTACGAATGGCTGATGCTCTGTAAAATGATTCTCATGAATAGAATAGATTTAGAGAAAAACATGTATTTGTTTGCAGGCCTCAGGTTTGAGACCAGTACTCCTTTATCAGCTTCATTTGCAGACAATGCAAACACCTTATATTTTGCCTAGGCAGCAAATTTCAAGTAACCCTCGCTCTCCCTTTTCTCTCCGTCCCTCCCCGGCCCCATGTCTCCGACTGGTTTCACCAAAGATCCTATAGCGGAGCAAGATAGACCACTCCTGCTAGATGCAATGGGCTGACATGTAGTACGCAACGGAGCGGAACGTGGGCCTTTTTTTCATCCATTTCCGTAACCCGACCTGACCCGGCTCGCAGAGTAATCAGCGTTGCGGGGGAACAAGTTTGTGTTAATAAATTAAAATTCTGAAAATGAGGAGAAGATTTTTACCAAATAACTTTTATTTTTACGAGGGTACACAAAAAGCTGGAGAAACTCAGCGGGTGCAGCAGCATCTAAGGGGCGAAGGAGATAGGCGACGTTTCGGGTCGAGACCCTTCTTCAAACTGGTCAGGGATCAGGGAAACGAGAGATATAGACGGTGATGTGGAGAGATAAAGAACAATGAATGAAAGATATGCAAAAAAGTATCGATGATAAAGGGAACAAGCCATTGTAAGCTGTTTGTGGTGTGAAAATGAGAAGCTAGTGCGACTAGGGTGGGGGAGAGAGATAGAGAGAGAGGGAATGCCAGGGCCCGAGGGCTGAGGGAGAGGTGGGAAGGGGAGGAGACAGCAAGGGTTAACAGAATTGAGAAAATTCAATGTTCAAACATTGAATTTGTTTTTACGAGGATGTTTCCATAACCGCACTAGCTGGTGGGATGGGATCCGTACATTATTTCCATGATTATTAATGCATACTAGTCATACCCATGATATTGTATTATTTATATTCTGTTTCTATACATTTTTCTGAATTTTTTTTAAAGTAAGAAAAGATAGAGAAAAAGAGATGGGATCTTTGGTGCGGAGACGGAAGCCGGTTACGGAAATGGGGCCTAAAATTACCCATGAATCTGCCCATGACCGTACTACGTCTTTTTCGTCGAGTGATCTATCTTGCTTGCTATAGGGCCTTTGGGATTCAATGTCTTCCTGACTTGTTTTACTGATTGTCTGCCTTGTTGTCCACTTCCCCTCAGCAAACAATGAACCATTCTACATTTCCTTGAACATCGTCTGCTGTGATCGGACTTTTTCACACTTTACCCTTCCGCATCTCTAGCCTCCCTCTCCCCTGACTCACAGTCTGAAGAAGGGTCTCGACCAGAAACGTCACCCATTCCTTCACTCCAGAGATGCTGCCTGTCCCGCTGAGTTACCCCAACATTTTGTGTCTGTCCCAGCAGTATGAACGGTGATTTTTCTAATTTCAAGTAACCCCTGCATTCCCTTTGTGTCTATTCTTTACAGATAATGTGGCCACTTCACTGATGAATCATCAAAAGAGGCTCTAATAATTGCCCTGCCTATGCAATATTATTGACAGCCAAATTTACCTGGGATGAAGGGTGAGTGTCGCACTAAATTTCTGAATGAGTGATTAAATGGACCATAATAGTCTGCCTTGGGCTACGCGATCTCCCACTTGCCAAACACTTTAACTCCCTTTCCCACTGCAATACTGACCTTTCTGTCCTGGGCCTCCTCCGCTGTCAGAGTGAGGCCACACACAAACTGGAGGAACAGCATCTCATATATCACTTGGGCAGCTTACGACCCAATGGTATGAATACAGATTTATCTAACTTCAAGCAACCCTTACATTTCCTTCTCTCTCTCCATCCCTCCCCCACCCTAGTTCTCTTGCTCATTTCACCGTTTGTATCCCTTCCTTACCACCCCATCCCCAGACAACAATGGACCATTGTGGGCTCCACCTTTCCAGAGTCATTGATGCAGGCTCTGCTTTGTTCTGCATCTTCCCGTACCTTTAGTTTCCCCCCTCCCTGACTCTCAGTCTGATGAAGGGTCTCGACCCAAAGCATCACCCATTCCTTTTCTCCAGAGATGCTGCCTGACCCGCTGAGTTACTTCAGCATTTTGTGTCCACATAACAGGAGGATGTATTTTCTTGTGGTAGATTTCCAAGATGTGAATCTGTCCTTAATGAAGTATCTTTCCATTTTGCTATACTTCGGGAAACAGTTCCGGAACATTCCAGGAACAGGTTCTTTGGCTGAACATGTCTGTGCTAAACAGAATACCAATCCAACTAATCCTATCTATCTAACATGGTCTGTATGCTTCTATTCCATTCCTGTTCATTTGTCTCTCTAAATGCCTATTAAATGTTGCAATTGTATCAGCTTCTTCCGACTCCCACGTCAGTGTGTTCCAGGTACCTACCTCTCTCTGTGTACAGAAACATGCCTCGTAAATCTCCTTTAAACCTCTCTCTCTCATCTCAAAACTATGCCCTCTAGTGTTTGCTATTTCCACCCTGGGGAAAAAGACTGGCTGTCTAGTCGATCTATGCCTCTCATAAACGTATATACTTCTGTCACACGGCCCCTCAGCCTCCAGTGCTCCAGAGAAAACAATGCAAGTTTGTCTTATCTTTCTTAATAGTTTCTTCTTCTTCTTATTGAGTCCACACAGAAGATTGGAAGTTGTTCAGCCAGAGCTGAACACACTTCTCGGCATCTGCACACAACGGTGTCTGTCTTGTCACTTCTTGCGCTTCTTGTGTGCAGTGGTGGAAAGATTGGTGGAGACGGGGCCGCGATCAACGTGAACGCTCTTTCCTTGTCCCCTCTTAATAGCTGATACAATCTAACTGCAGCATCTCAATGGACCTCTGGTGCACCCTTTCCAATTGCATTCTTCTTGTAGTGTGGCAACCAATACCTCGGCACTGTGGCTTAGCGTCAAAGACCTGGGTTCGATCCCGACTACGGGTGCTTGTCGGTATGAAGTTTGTACGTTTTCCCCGTGACTTGCTTGAGTTTTCTCCGAGATCTTCGGTTTCCTCCCACACTCCAAAGACATACAGGTTTGTAGGTTAACTTGGTATGAATGTAAGTTGTCCCTGGTGTGTGTAGGATAGTGTTAATTTGCGGGGATCGTTGGTCGGTGCGGACACAGTGGGCTGAAGGGCCTCGGTTTCCGCGCTGTATCTCTAAACTGGGATGGCACGACAATACTCCATATGTGAAGAAAACTAGACATTTCGGCTGTACTTCGCTGAATTTAGACTCAGATTGAGGGGGATCTCATATGAGGACTTACAAAATTTTAAGGGGGTTGGACAGGCTAGATGCAGGAAGATTTTCCCGATGTTTGGGAAGTCCAGGACAAGGGGTCACAGTTTAAGGTAAGGGGGAAGTCTTTTAGGACCGAGATGAGGAAATCGTTTTTCACACAGAGAGTGGTGAATCTGTGGAATTCTCTGCCACAGAAGGTAGTTGAGGCCAGTTCGTTGGCCATATTTAAGAGGGAGTTGGATGTGGCCCGTGGCTGAAGGGTTCAGGGGGGTATGGAGAGGAGGCAGGTGGGTACTGAGTTGGATGATCAGCCATGATCATATTGATGGCGGTGCAGGCTCGAAGGGCCGAATGGCCTGCTCCAGCACCTAATTTCTATGGTTCTATGTTTCTATGTAAACTAAACTAAACAATACTCCAAATGTGGACTGTTACAACATGACTTCCTGACTTTTATACTCAGTGTCTCAACTAATGAAGACAAGCTTTAGGCCATTTGAGGGGCTGAAAAGATTTAAATAGGAATCTGGGGGGTAACTTTTTGGCACACAAATGGTGGTGGGTGTATGGAGGAGGTAGTTTAAGCTGGACTATCCCAACGTTTAAGGAACAGTTAGATGGGCACATGGATAGACAGGTTTGGAGAGATATGGGAAGGAATGTGGGCATTGGTAAGACCAAACTAGTGTAGCTGGGACATTGTTGGCGGATGTTAGAGAGGTACAGAGGAGATTTTGGTTGCCGAAGGACTGTTTCCATACAGAAGGTTAAGGGGGAACTTGATGAGGTCTTTAAAATGAAGAAAGGGATAGTTGATGATACGTTTTTCATTGAGGGTAGGGAAGATTGAAACAAGACAAAGAAAAGGGACATGTAACGTGAACTCTTTACTCAGGGTTCTGTGGACCCAGAAGTGGTGGAGGCTCGATTTTACATTTGGTGGATAGGACTCAAGTAGATGGGATAGGGGTCGGTACGGACTGGAAGGGCCGAGAGGGCCTGTTCCGTGCTGTAATTGTTATATATGGTTATATGGTTATATGTTATATGTCCAAAAACAGTAATGCCTATGGGTCTAGTAATTTACTATATACAGATAACGCTCCTTATAACAGACCATGGGCAGTGGGAAATGGCGTCCGTTATTGCCGATTGTCCGCTGTAAACAAGTAAGGGATTCGCTCAAATACAAAGTTCTTTTTAACAGTTAAAAACTTATTTTTGTTGCTGCAAGCTATAAATGCTAACGGTTGTATGTTACATTACTTAATAGAGTATCATTGCACAAGTGGCGATCAAAACAATTACTTGTCAATTTCAATGGCCTCCCGCAGTGTACGTAACTGGAAGCCTGTGTTCTTATAGAGACAGTGGTGCCTGATTGCTCTGGCAAGCAATTTTGGGCTCCTTATCTGAGGAAGGATGTCCTGGCTCAGGAGAGGGTCCAGTGGTGGTTTACAATAATGATCCCAGGAATGAGTAGGTTAGTTAACCTATGATCATCGTTTGTCAGCACTGGGCCTGTACTCGCTTGAGTTTGGAAGAATGAGGGGGACCTCATTGAAACATATGGAATAGTGAAAGGCTTGGATAGAGTGCATGTGGAGAGGATGTTTCCACTAGTGGGAGAGCCTGGGACCAGAGGTCATAGCCTCA